>JAUPFN010000020.1:24717723-25221003 GCA_036924255.1 Apodemia mormo | reverse complement strand
AAAGGAACACGAACTAACATGGGGTTTAAGTTACGGTTACCGTTCTGCTAGGCAGTTCGTAAGAGGCAAACGATTGGTATGCGAGTCACTACCATCGTGAATATGGTATGATATAAAAAACACAATAATCTTGGTGTAATTTACATATGAAGGGAAGCTGGTTAAGCAGCTTTTATAAAGAAAACTTCTTAATTAAACAGGGGATAAATAGACATAATTTATTCCCGCCAAATAACTTATAAATTGTTTTTTCTTTGAAAAAAAAAACAAATTCAGTATAAATTACCTTTAGAACTTGAATACCCCGCAAGAGAACTGCCATGATAATATTTCACCTATTTTTTATGAGATAGCAAATAAGCAGTTGGGTCTTCTGATGGAAAAGAATCAACCGTCGCCTATAGACACCAAAGATATTAATGGTGCGCTGCTATCTTGTCACGAGGTCTAATACCACATGCATAAGTTTACCTTACCCTGTAAACCGAAACACGACAGTGACAAGCACGACTACCATTGCGACAGGAATAGGTATGGCGCTGGTACCAGACCCGGGAGAGACAATGCAAACGCGTGTCACGCGTGTACAGTGTGCAGTGTACGCGTGTCACTATCATCGTGGCTACCACCTAGTAGCTACGATAGTAGTGATACGCGTAGCCAATCGGTTGCCTTTTACTACCTACCTGGTAGAACGACAGTTGGCCTATTCTTCAAAGGAGCCCGGACTAACACGGGGAATTTTTATAACCAAATTAAATATTACCTTCCATCTCCTTAATTTTGTCAGGAATGACGTGTTCATCATTTAATTTAATTTATAAAGCAATCTCATTTGTGTGTAACGGCAATCGGTCTTGTGAACTTCAACAATGTCATTCCATTTAGATATGCACGAACCAAACTTGATATCCTTTGTTAAAAAGTAGTTTCTTAAACCTCTTAAAAGATGGAGCGGATCATAAACAACACTCGGTGTATTACTATTTATAACAGTAACATCATCTAATACAACAATTATCACATTATTAAAATTTATACCATGCCACTCACATCTTACACAAAATAACAATATGTTAATGAAGAATATATTTTCCGTGATAGTAGTGCTAAAGGGGTCTAAGTCGGAACCCTTTTTAAGGTGTTGAAGTAAATTATATATTAATCACGGCAACAACATGGTAATTTAAAACGTTGAAAATATTGAAGTGAAACTTCTTTAGAATCGTTGTGATTTCAAACCTGATGCAACGAAAAAACGACATGTAAGAGACACAAATACAAAAATGTGTAGAATGAAGGAGGGAGAGGGAGAGGGAGGGAGAGGGAGAGGGAGGGAGAGAGGGAGAGGGAGGGAAAGAGAAAGAGGGAGGGAGAGAGGGAGAGGGAGGGAGACGGACAGGGGTAAGGAGAGGGGAGGGGGAGAGGGATAGGGAGAGGGGGAGGGGGAGTGGGAGGGGGGAGAGGGATAGGTAGAGGGGAAGGGGGGTGGGGAGGGGGGCAGGGAGAGGGAGAGGGGGAGGGGGAGAGGGAGAGGAAGGGGAGGGCGAGAGGGGGAGGGGAGAAGGGGGAGGGGGAGAGGGGAAGGGGGAGAGGGAGGGGAGGGCGAGAGGGGGAGGGGAGAAGGGCGTGGGAGAGGGAAGGGGGAGAGCGGGAGGGGGAAAGAGGGGGAGGTGGGGAGGGGGAGAGGGAGAGGGGGGGGAGAGGGAGGGGAGGGTGAGAGGGGGAGGGGAGAAGGGCGTGGGAGAGGGGGAGGGGGAGAGGGAGAGGGAGGGGAGGGGGAGGGGGAGGTGGAGCGAGGGGAGAGGGGGAGGGGAGGGATATGGAGAGAGGGGGAGGGGGAGGAAGAGAGGGAGAGGGGGAGGGTAGGGGGAGAGGGGGGTGGGAGGCGGAGAGGGGGAGAGGGAGAGGGAGAGGAGAGGGGGGAGGAGAGAGAGGGAGGGGGAGAGAGGGAGAGAGGGAGGGGGAGAGAGAGGGAGGGGGAGAGAGAGAGGGGGAGAGAGGGGAGAGGGACAGGGAGAGTGAGAGGGAGAGAGGGAGAGAGGGAGAGGGATAGGGAGAGGGGGAGGGGGAGAGAGGGAGAGGGATAGGGAGAGAGGGAGAGGGAGAGGGGGAGAGGGAGAGGGGGAGAGGGATAGGGAGAGGGGGAGAGGGTGAGGGTGAGGGGAGGGGGAGGGGAGGGGATAGGGAGAGGGATAGGGAGAGGGAGAGGGGGAGAGGGAGATGGGGAGGGGAGGGGAGGGGGAGAGGGGAGGGGAGGGGGAGAGGGGGAGGGGGGAGGGAGAGAGAGGGGGGCTGGCTGGCTGGCGGGGAACAGAGTGAATAGAGCGTTGGTTTTAAGTCAGGGTGCCCCTCTTGCCCTGCATAATCATTCCTATGCCTGCCTATGCCTATCCCAACGATATTGTATGAAAGTGAGAGTTGGGTATGTTAGAAGGGCATATCGCACTCAATCAACTACGAGATCAAAAACGGTAATAGATGCAGTATTCCAAAGATATATCAACCAAATTGAAACTAAAATATTTGTATCGTATTTTAGTTATCATAAGCCTCTTGTATCATTTGTTGAAACTGAAAATATGGAACTTGAGCAATAAATTATGTAACATATGTTAAATAAAATATCTTTTAAAATTAATCAAAATACTTTCATTTTTAAACGAATAAACTTTGTAATTATCCTACCCTTGGTATATATATTCATCTCATTCTTTTCTCGATTTACTGAAGTTATTTTTTTAAGTTAGCTTCTCCACGCGTATTTAAAGTGGACATGTTATTTTTTTCTCGTGTACCCCATAGTGTACCTACTTACCTATTTGGGGCGTATCCTTAGCTAGGTTTTAATTATTTTTTAACAAGGCTGTGAATACAACTTCTCGATCAAGGGACTTTTTTGTGAAATATTAAGCTTTCAAGTGCTAATTTTAGTTGTAGTCAAATGTCACTACGAGTGGTGATCCCTCTGCTAGGTAAACGGTTGGTTTTGGGGCAGGAAAAAAATTAAATTGAATTAAAAGGAAAACTATTATGGCTTAGAAGGCTTTACAAGTTTGAGTGATAGACGACAAATTACACAAATTGATCTAACCCCAAAGTAAGCAATATATTTGCTTATAGTATAAGTGTCAGACAACGATACTATTACAGTGAGATAAATACATAAACACTCCAATATATTTAATAAACACTCAAACCCAGAAATACAAACATCTACGCTCATCACATAAAAGTTTGACCTGGTCGGTCGGGGGTCGAACTCGAGCCCCATTGATACATAGTCAGGTTCGCTAACCACTCGACCAACGGTGTAAATAATAAATATAAATTTGTTAAATTTAATAATAAATAAATAATTGTAATTATAAAAAAATATGTTAATAACCTCTGCAGAATCGCCTCTGTGGTCTAATAGTTCGGTGTTGGTGTTGACCACATGAAGTCTGAGGTTCGATTCCAGGGTCGGGCAATTCAAAAATGTGTTTTTTCAGTTTTCTGATAAAAACAACGTTGCCCGGAATTTCATAAGTGCCCGGTTCGCGATATACTTGCCACCTATCACATTGTGGGTTTGAGTATCTTCGGCTATTCGAGTGTTCACTGGTTGTACCTCTGCCTACCTTTATCGTTGATACGGGCGTGAAGATCATTTTTCTATACATTAAAAAAAAGATTACCTCTTATTTTAAAGCTTCAACAATATAAGAGTTAATCCCTGCTTCAACATTTACTATAGATATATTTTTTAAAGTATATTTTGAAGGAAGTATAAATATTTTGTACAAGAATTTACAGCAATTTGGAATTTTTTTCATAATAGAAAGTGCAATTATTTTTTCATCATCTGTAAAACGCTTTCATTTGGCCCTTTTAGTGCACTGACTTATTTGCAACCACATAATTTTTTGGTCAATGGATTCATTCCATTTGTTAATTTTTCAAATGTTTTTTCTCTTTTGAAAACTTTAATGCTCTTCGTGCTTTGTGGCAAAAATTTAACCGCTTTCGAGATCTGATATACTCCTTGTAAAGCCGAGCACAGTTATGTGATAGTGACATTTTATTTTTATTGATATGTTGCCTCCTCACTGACGAGTTTGGTGTAAATTGAAAGGCGATTTCTGTAAAAATAAGTTCAGGATTAAATCTACATCTATATCTGTCTATCTTCTATATGTGTAATAAATCAATTGCTATTCGTTAGTCTCGCTAAAAGTCGAGAACGGCTAAACCGATTTGGCTAATTTTGGTTTTGAATTAATTGTTGAAGTCCAGGGAAGGTTTAAAAGGTGAGAAAATAAAGAAAAAAATAAGAATAGTAAAAAGGGCGATCAACGTTTGCCGAGTCACCTAGTCTATATCAATATGTATAAAAATCAATTGCTGTTCGTTAGTCTCGCTAAAACGCGAGAACGGCTGAACTGATTTGGCTAATTTTGGTTTTGAGTTACTTGTTGAAGTCTAGGGAAGGTTTAAAAGGTGAGAAAATATAGAAAAAAATAAGAGTAGTTAAAAAGGCAGAACAACGTTTGCCGGGTCAGTTAGCAGTTATTAAATTTAAGTAACAAATACAGAGTAACAAATAGAGATAACGTTCTTGTAGCAAATAAATTTTACCTTTAGAACTATGTTCATTTACAGAAGGAGCAGGTAAATTAGATGGCGATTGCGGTAGAATAATATCTGAAAAGGAAAAATTAACAATGCAATTAATTTAGAAAATTAAATCGTATTTAATATCTGTTAAATACATATGTTTGTTTTTATATATGTATGTATGTGTATTATATCCAACCTACACAAATGACATGGTTCCCTTAATATTTATAGACAATAGTGATTCTATCAGAAAAGCCGTCTATTTCTTGTATGGTATTTGTACCCTTTCTTGAGGGAAGTCCATGTCAATACAATTATCTTCCATACAAAATTTGCCTATATAGGTACAATATTTCATCAAAATCTATCTATATAATATATAGAATACAATTGTCTTCCATACGAAATTTGTCTATATAGGTACAATATTTCATCAAAATCTATCTATAAAATCTGTCCTATATATTATATAGAGAGATTTTGATGAAATATTGTACCTATATAGACAATTTTTGTATGAAAGACAATTGTATTGACATGGACTTCCCTAGAAAATTGTTACATTAAAATCATAAATTTTACTGTTGATTACATTGTTATTCTATTTTTATTTTATTATCATCATTGATTTGATCATAATTGATGATAAATGAAACTACAAACTTTACTTTGGGTCTCAGAATCTGTACACTGTAACAATATTAAAAAATATTTTGCAACAACATAAGCATAGAAAATGTAGAATATACTAACATTAAGGAGTAAAAGTTGGTGAATGTTGTATTTGAATTTCTTTGTAATAAACGATAAATTTGTGTTATGGAGATCAAGAGATAAAGGAAACCTAATTTTTTCCGTATTAACATATGGCTATATCTGGTCTATTTTACAGTATGGAATGTTTATTTGTGGTACTCAGTAGAATTGACACGAATCTTTAGAGTCCAATAGAAATTTGACCGACTCGTTGGTCGAGTGGTGAGCGAACCTAACCATGAATTGACAGGGCTCATGTTCGATTCTCGATGGGGACAAGCATTTGTGTGATGAGCATAAATCTTTGTATTTCTGGGTTTGGGTGTTTATTTAATATATTTCAGTATTTATATATTATGTAGTTCTATGTACTAGTATCGTTGACTAACACAAGCAAATAATTTGCTTATTTTAGGGTTAGATCAGTAAGTCTAATTTGTCCCGTAAATATTTATTTATTTATTTCGTTATCTATTTATTACAATTAAAATGCTAATCAGCTATCTCACTTGTAAAAAAATATTTTTAATAACCACTTATAGCATAGTTTCTTAAACGTTTCAGCCCGCGGACCTCTATGAAAATCAAGCACAATTTCAGGGACCCATTTAATAGAAAATATTGGTATTTATTTATTAATTCAAATGTCCATAGATAAGGCGGCGGACTCCCATACACATACTCGCGGACCCCCCAGGGGTCCGCGGACCACAGGTTCCGACACACTGACTAAAAGAATCGACTAAGAGTTTTTAAACTCTTCAGGCATCGATTTCTCAAATAATTTTGCTATTTCTGGTAAAATTGTTATTAGTCTGTAATATTTACATCTGTTCCTTAAGTAATGGTTCACTTAAGTAGATGACATATCTTAACAAAAAATATCAATACTAAAAAAATCATTATCTACTTTTATTTGTATGGAATGGCATTAGATACACACAAACATCATGCTATGTATATTAACAATAATTAATATACACAATCATATATATTTTTATATCATATATTCCTGATAGTCTCTTTTTACATAATTTTACCTTTTGAAAGCCTTTAAGCATCGTAAACCTATAGTTTCACAGCATAAATTCGCAAATATTACATGGAATGTGTAACAGATTGTCAATTTTATCTAAAAGAAAAGGAATATTAAAAAAATTCAAACTAAAGCCATTTATGAGTAAGTAGTTTCTTTTTCTTGACTTTCACTATTAGTAGGGGAGCCCAAGAGGAGATTTTGGGATTTACTCGGGCGCGTCAGATTAACATGGTAGCATTGACGCTGTCCACCAAATATAAGCCCTTTGTATAAAGGGGGGTAACTAGGGCAGAAGAAAAACAAAATTAAGATGACTTCGGCTTATGGAAATTGTTAGATTATATTTTTTTGTTTATTCTACATCATTTCCTCCATAATAAAAAAAATTTAGACACGCCCTAGAATGTCAAGACAATGTTTACTTTGCAACTTTGTGACACTATCACTTCCTTACGGTACACTTAATTCGTCAGATTTTCTAAATTTTAGCTCGCAATTAACCCACCATACATAATTTTTTTTTTTATATCATAAGATAGCAAACAAGCAGATGGGTCTCCTGATGGAAAGAGTCAACCATCGCCTATAGACACCAAAGATGTTAATGGTGCGTTGCTATCTTGTGGCGAGATCTAATGCCACATGCATAAGTTTACCGGCTACCTTACCCTCCAAACCGGAACACGACAGCGACAAACACTGACGCTATTGCGGCAGGAATAGGTAAGGCGGTGGTACCAGACCCGGGCGAGACAATGCAGAACTCTACCACCTAGTATCCACGATGGTAGTGACTCGATAGCCAATCGGTCGCCTTTTACGACCTGCCTGGCAGAACGGCAGTTGGCCTATTCTACAAAGGAGGCCGGGACCAACACGGCGGAAGGAACCACATTAATCTGACGCACTTCAGTATTTCCATGTCACTAATTTTTTAAACATTTTTTTATCTGTAGATTTTTCCCCACTATTGAAAGGGAAAACATTATATAACCTTTATTTTTCCTATAATTGAATCTACGAAATCCAATTGGTCCTTATGACGCACGAGTAACTACCCATTTAGCATCTTGGGCTCCCCTAATATATTATATAATATCAATAAAACTTACCGGGGTCAGCTCTTATACATGTCTCTGCAACTTCATCTTTAACTTTACAGTATGTGTGATCCAAATATTTTCGTTGTTGAGTATAATAATGCTCTTTAGTGATATTTTCTTTTTCTGAAATTGTATAAAAGTTTATCTCATTACTAGCTGTTGCCAGCGACTTCGTCCGCGCGGACTTCGTTTACCCCGCACTGCACCTCCCCCGTAGGCGATAGCGTGATAATATGTAGCCTATATATTGACCCGACCTGTAAGTAATATTCTTGCAAAATTTGAAGTAAATCCATGCAGTACTTTTGGAGTTTACCGCGGACATACATACAGACAAACAGATAAACAGACAAAAATTCTAAAAACTATATTTTTGGCTTCGATATCGATTGTAGATCACGCCCCAAGTATTCTTTTAAAAAAATATTCAATGTACAGTTTTGACTTTCCTACGATTTTATTACATGTATAGATTACAATCTTTTACACACACACATTATTACACTGTATTTGTATATATATATATATATATGTATGTTTATGGCTCCTTGATAATTTTATTGTTATTCTATACTTTCCATCCTCGGCTCTGGGTGAAGTGAGTTTCATGATATACAAATGGCTTGATAAATTTAAATAAAGTTTGATAAACAGGAAATCCACAACAAAAAATTGAGCTAAACTCAACAAATAGGCTAAATTCATCCATACAAATAAATAAAATTGGAGTGTCTGTTTGTAATATTAGAATAACCGCTTGCTACTAAACACATATAGATGTATACACGGTACATATGCCAAAATATATATTTTTTAATTTTTGTCTATCTGTTTGTTTGTTTCAGCTATTCTCTGAAACGGCTGGACCTATTTTGATGAAACTTTCACTGGCAGATAGCTGATGTAATAAGGAGTAACTTTTGTTTTAGAATTTTTCCTACGAGGACAAAGTCACGGGCACAGCTAGTATGCTATAAAAATACAGTTATTATAAGATTAAGGCTGTGCAGCACAGATTGTAAAAATTACCAAGTAATTTTTGGTACAACTTATATTAGAATTTAGAATAACACCATAATATAAGTTAATAGATGAGGCAATGTAACCCTAAATAATTCGACCAACCCGTAGGTTGAGTGGTTAGCGAACCTAACCACGAATCGATGGGGCTCGGATTCGATTCCCGACAGGGACAGACATTTGTGTAATGAGCATATATGTTTGTATTTCTGGGTTTGGGTATTTATTATAACAGTATTTATATACGTTTTAGTATCGTTGACTAACACCCATAATACAAGCAAATAATTTACTTACTTTTGGGTTAGATCGATTTTTGTAATTTGTCTGGCAATTTTATTATATTATTATAGCCATCAACTGAATCAATGTAATAATGCGCAAGTATTTCCACCATGGCTGTGGAAATTCTATGAATAATAGGCCATGGCTTCCTACCAGGCTTCTTATAAAACAGCTTAAGCTTAGAGAATAAGGTTAAAATAAACTTTAAACAGATATTTTTAACTTTAAAAAAGATAGAAGAATTTTTAAATAGATGCTCCTTAAATACCTATATATTTAGAAAAAAAAGAAAGAAAGAAAATAATTATTTGCAAAAATATGGGTGTTATAAGTTGTTAAAAATAAATTAAGTTACCAACATATTCTACCAATATATGGTGTGCAAATATTTAAAAAAATATAATTATATAATATTACTTATTTATGATGACCATATTTAACTCAAGAAGGTAAAACTTAGAGAATAAAGGTTGTAATAATCTTTAAAAAGATAGAAGCCTTTTTGAATAGGTGTTCCTATATATTTACAGTGTAAGCTATTAAAACACCATCCTTACGTGATTTTTGTGCAGTTCCGGGATGTATCTCGTAATCTCTTCTTCAGAAAACAATGTAGGATATGCATATGCAGAGAAGTTGATTGAAAGCATTTTCCTTCAAAATGCTTTCTGCACACAAATCATTTTTGAAGATCCTTCCGATACTTTTAGCCTCGCAATCTTTCACCATGTACATTAATCACTTTTGGAGTCCTATCTCCGCACTTGCAAACTTGTGAAACGTGATATCCTTTCGTCTACTTACACAACCCAATACACATCACTGGTTGTAGATAATGCCAATTTACAATATGAAGATATTACTAATTTAAATGCTGAGAAGATAAATTACGGAAATTAACAACGCAAAACTTTACTCGATCAATATTTAAATAAACAAAACAGTAAGGAGTAATGACGTGAGCGGTGAGAATGACATGACAGCTACCGTTCATTGTCAAAATCAAAAGACAGTACTGTCATATCAAAGGCCAAAATTGTCACGTTCGATATGTGTACCATAGACAAGGCTAGTACTCCTTATAAGTGGACTACCGGCCGTGGGTGGTCCCAAGGAACTTATATACTATAACTGGAATTGTTACGAAGCAATATTTGAAAAATAAAAATGTACTTTATTTTGTTACACATAAAGTTGACATTTGTTTCTTACATAACAGAGGGGAAAAACGTTCTGAGCAAGACAACGACAAGAGTGGATGTTGTCCCTTTCTTGCAATTGCCAGTGTAAATAAAACGATCTAGATGGTAGATTTTTACATATTCGGTAATCGTTAAATCCTTATTATTCATACACGTCGATAAATAAATTAACATAAAATGTATTGTAATTAATATAGTAAGTTCCAAAATGTACTTATTTTAATTATTATGTAATTACTTGTGCAATGCAAAAACTGTTTCTCAAATTAGTAGGATTACTTAGTAGTAATTTGCAAACTACGCATGGCCACACTTATATATGGCGTTTGGCGCTTTATTTAGTAGAAAGAGACACACTCCACTTATGTCGTGGTACTCTTCGGAACGATTTTGAAGCGCGTGTAAGCATTCCGGGTAGAATGTAACTTCCTTGGGTGGTCCTTCTTTCCATACTCTATAGTTTTTTCTTTAGTCTTTGGCAGTCAAAGTCAACTAGGATCAAGGAAGTTATATTCTACCCGGAATGCTTACACGCGCTTCAAAATCGTTCCGAAGAGTACCACGACATGAGTGGAGTGTGTCTCTTTCTACTAAATAAAGCGCCAATCGCCATATATAAGTGCGGCCATTCGTAATTTGCAAATTACTACTAAGTAATTCTACTAATTTGAGAAACAGTTTTTGCATGGCATAAGTAATTACGTAATAATTAAAATAAGCACATTTTAGAACTCACTGTGTTAATTACAATACATTTTATGCTAATTTATTTATCAACGTGTATGAATAAAAAGTATTTAATGATTACTGAATATGTAAAAATCTACCATCTAGATAGTTTTATTTATACTGGCAATTGCAAGAAAGGGACAACATCCACTCATGTCGTTGTCTTGCTCAGAACGTTTTTCCCCTCTGTTAAGTAAGAAACAAATGTCAACTTTATGAGTAACGAAATAAAGTACATTTTTATTTTTCAAATATTGCTTTGTAACAATTCCAGTTATAGTATATAAGTTCCTTGACTAGGATTAAATTCGCTGGTATAAACATCGATATCAGGACATGGATATTTTCTGGAGTAAAACATCGATACATTGATGTCGAACGATATATTGACGTCGTCGATTATGTTCGACGTTTTGTCATGTACAAATTACTTGCATTGAATATATGAATTGGTGGGGTACTAAAAAGGGAAGAGGGGGCGATAATTGAGATAAAACCTATTCTATCTCAAATAGATATCTACAAACTTTCATTCCACATTTCCGTAAAAGTAATGTTTATTAAAAACAATGGTTGAAGTCAGGACGAATAGAGTGTAAATATATGATTAAATATAGGTACTTATGCTAAAAATAAATTGTTGACTTATATATTAAAATAAAATTAACTTCACTGTTAAAATATAACATTACTTCACTTAATTTTCTAATTTAAGACTGATTCGTGAACGCAAAAAGGCAAATAACAAATTAAACATGAAACAATGACCGACCATTTCAGACGAGCAAAGAGACAGACAGTTTCGTTATTCGCGCATTATTATTACAGAGAAAACGAGACGCTACACTGAAAAATCATTACATTGTTGTTACATTGAGAGATATCTGTTTATGTGTGTAGCTGTGACGGTTATCATGGACGGCCGACGAAGGACGCAACGGAAGTTGGTACTATGATAAAACATCGTTCATAAAACATCGCTAATAAGTCATGAAGAACGATGTACCATCGACGTTTGGCATGGAACATAGAACAAGTGGAATTGACAAGTACAAACATTTGTATCAGTACCGCGATCGCCATACTCACACATAAAATAAGCATTATTGCATATAAACTACTAATGCAAACATTGTTTCATTGGTCGTCATTTTAAACAACAATTATCCGAAACACACAAACAGAACATTTTACAATAGTGAAACTTAAGATCTTAATAGTTTCGCTATTCTACAATAGATGGCAGTATTGATTTTTCCGTAGTTTTCAGTTGATCATATTTGAGTAGAGAACTTTCTAGAACTATATACGTAATGACTGTCCTTACGTATATCTTTCTAGAAAAATTAGGTCAACCTAAAATGAATTTTATATGTAAGGTGTACGGTTGATTTTAGCTTGACTTTCTATTATATCATTAGAGATTATATTAAATCAGGAATTTAATTAAAATAAAATGAAAATTGTACTTTCGAATGATATGAAATATCTCCATTTTTAATCATCTGTATTCTACTATCATTTCTGCATTCAAGGATGGCACAATACGGCATAATTCAGTGTATAATAGATTTTCGCACGACGACTATCTCCTAATGATATGGTAAGTATCACTAAGGCAATTTAGAGTAAAAGCGCATAATAGTGACGCACGCGGCACGACCACTCTTCATTTCCCCTTGTTCTATGTTCCATGACGTTTGGGGTATCAACATCGATGTTAAAACATCGATGGTCATGAACGATATATCGTTGTTTGAAAAACATCGATGTACCGTTTTATCCCTAAAGTCAATGTAGTTTCCTTACTAGTCTGTGGTCAAAGTATATAGGATAGCTTGCATCTCTAAGTCGTCTGTGGTAGGTACCAAAGAAGTTACATTCTACCCGGAATATTCACACGCGCTTTAAAATCGTTCCGAAGAGTACCACGACATGGGTGGAGTGAGTCTCTTTCTAATAAATAAAGCGCCAATCGCCATATATAAGTGCGGCCAACAAACAGGTTTTGCATTAAGTAATTACGTAATAATCCAAATAAGCACATTTCAGAACTCACTATGTTAATTTTAATTCATTTTTGTATTTATCGACGTGTATGAATAAAAGGGATTTAACAATTACCGAATACATAAAAATCTACCATCAGATAGTTTTATTTACACTGGCAATTGCAAGAAAGGGACAACATCCACTCTTGTCGTTGTCTCGCTCATAACGTTTTACCTCTCTGTTAAGAAAGAAACAAATGTCAACTTTATCACTAACAAAATAAAGTACATTTTTATTTTTCAAATATTGATTCGTATAATTCCAGTTATCGTATATAAGTTCCTTGACCACTACCTACCTTGTCAATAATTGGTCTGTGCTAAGCATGATTCGATATATCAAAACGTAACTTATATCGGATACGCGTCTATTATCATACCATATCGATATCTAAATATACTTAACCTATTTCACAAAAACTTCATCAAGTTAATAGTAATTATAGTTTATCCAAAGCGCTACACAACACAACACGAGATCGAAGTACGAATATTGAATAACGAACAAAACGCAAACTTCACATCACGAGCGATATTCAATATCGATAGCTTTTATTCGCTTTGTCTCTGTCTTGCCATTTAATTTTTTACCGGCGTAAAAGTGATAAACCCAATATTACGTAACTTAAGCTAGTGATTGGTAATTTGGTTAATAATTATAGTGCATGCGTAATATCTATATCTTAACGCGCTAGCAATAAGGTCTAGTTTCTATTTATTTAGTTACAACAAAGAGTCCATAAATTAGCAGCTTTCCGCCAGCAAACGATATCAGGGAGAAATTTATTCTTTAAACTGGACTTACGTTGAATAGATTTAAGGTTGAATTTATGTTGTAGGAATAAAAATTGTATTGAATGAATTTTGATTTACATTTTTAGACAGTTTTGTTTTGAGTTGAACTTAACCTTGGTTACACGTGCCCTACTTTACGATAATTCTTTGCCTTTTTTAGTTCTAAAGTTTTTATTTAGGTACTTATTGTAAATAAATAAATAAATATAAAACTTTTAGTTAGTATTACATTGACTTTTAGAGTGTGTATAAAACTTTTAAATTAGTAACGAGCAGTTTACATTTGTGTTAGTGTAAATAAATAAAAGATATCAGATAGGGTAAGTTCGCCTGTTCTGTTAAATATTAGTATGCATATTATAATTAGGTACTAATTTGCGTCAACATTATTATGATTGTAGAAAAACGTAGAGATGTCGATAATCATTAATGACACTAGGACGCAAACTATGCCTATAGTGGATATTATGTATCATACTGCGTCCGTTTGTTAACTAAATACAAATAATAGCGTAAATATTATATATTATATTCAAGTCTGCCTCGTGGTCTAGTAGCCTTCGACTAAGATCATGAGGGCCCGGATTCTATCTTCAGGTCGCTCAAAATTATAATTGAGGTTTTTTCAAGGTTTTTCTCGAAAATCCAAAATCTCAGTAGCAACACGGAGTCTGTCGGGTGGTGTTACTTACTCCTCCTGTGCTTTAAAACACATAAGGGACCAAAGACTGTCCCTTTTATTGCTAGAAATAATCGATAGTCGAAATCAAGTCGGTAAAATGCGTTGAAGTTGATCACCACTCGTCCCGCCAAGCGACAAACCGGTGAATCGCAGTGAACTGAAAAGTCTATAGACCTTCATTTTACTCTGCCTGCCATGCAAAGGAACCGGGCATGATGAGATTTAAATGTATAGTTGATTAAGACTATCTTTACACCCGTATGCCCGAAGCGGTAGGCAGAGGTAGAATCAGTGCACCCACGATTAGCCGAAGATAGGTTAATCGCCCCGCCGTTCGAGTGGTAAGCGAACCTAACTAAGAATCGATGGGGCTAACTAAGGTTCGATTCCCGACAGGGACAAACATTTGTGTGATGAGCATAGATGTTTGTATTTCTGGGTTTGGGTGTTTATTATGAATGTAACTGTATTTATATACGTAATTATATGTATTAGTATCGTTGACTAACACCCAAGCAAATAATTTGCTTACTTTGGGGTAGATCAATTCGTGTAATTTATTCTCCTGGCGTTTATGCCACTTGTCTAGACATATCGATATCTGAAAACGATTTCGATATCGATATGAAAGTTGAATATCGATTAAATGTCCGTTTGCAAATAAATACGAAAACCCCCATGTCTATCTGTGCTAGTCAGTATTCAACATAGTGATTATAATATCTCTGCGGTAGTAGTATATGTTCTGTGGATTATATACTCTTTGGTAGTCAACCACAGACTAATTAGAGTACTACGTAGTAGTCAACAGACAACAGTAGTCAATCAGTAGTCAATCAAAGTCAAAAATCGTTTTCTTGTTGCGTGTTGTGTTTGCCTCTATTAAAATGTCTGTAAAATGGACTGGAAATTCAAATGAAACTGGAATTTTACGTAAAAGTGAACCAAGAGAGAAGAAAGAAGAATTATTCGTCTTTGGCTACTCGTGCAAATTGTTCAGGGACAATGATAAAGCCCTGCTCATTGATCAAGGAAAACATCTCATTCCGTGGATGGGGGATGAGACGTTGAAAATCGACAGGTTCGATACGTTTTTTACTATAGAACTGCTAATTGTGGCGCTAAAAATATATAAGTTAATGAAAAATTGTTAAATTTTTGGAAGATTATAAGTATTTCGCAGAGAATGTTGGAAGTCGCACGCAAGAAGACATCGGAGTGTGCTGTGCTTGCGACCTTGTCTCCGCTTATTGTTATGGTGATGGCCACCGGTGGTATGTATAACCTATAAAGGTACAAATTGCGTACGTATTTTAAACAAATCTAGGGAAGTATATTAATCTGTGATTGTACTTTCGAAATATTGCTCATCCGGACCCGATGTTTATATAATGAAACTTTCACAATACAGTGTAAACTCTAATGGTATTTATATTGATTTTATAACTTTAAATACAATTATAGTACAATAAGAATATCAATAATATCAGAAATTTGCGACTGCTAATCTGACGTTATATACATATATACAGTGTGTCAAAAACATACATTATTCAGACATATACATGGTCAAAGAAGACATTATTTGTAAGGTTAATACAATCATAATATGTGTCATTAATTTTTGGTTGTTGATAGATAATTATTACCAATCAAAATATCTTCTGCATTTAATTGCATATAATTTTAGATGATATATTTCCTACCAGAATATACACATTTTTATACAAAAAACAGTAACTGTCACTGAACGGAAAGTCACAAATTTTGCTATATACAGAAAATATGATTATTCCCTCACCAAACCATATTTAATCATTCTGCAACTGTGTATTAATTGATTACTTATTATTTGATTACTTAGTCACTGTTGTGTTCCGCTTTGGGGGGTAAGGTCGCCGGTAAACTCATGCATATGGCATTAGATCTCGCCACCAGATAGCAATGCACCATTAACATCTTTGGTGTCTATAGGCGATGGTCGACTCTTTCCATCAGGAGACCCATCAGCTTGTTACTACCTTAAAAAAAAACTTACACCTGTTAGCATAAACACTTTTCTAAATTAAAAAAAAACCTAGCCAAGTGCGATTCGGACTAATACACATACCATCATACAAAAAAAAAATGAAAAAAAAAACATGTTTATTGTATAGGGACCCCTCTTAATATTTTCATTTTTTATTTTTAGTATTTGTTGTTATAGTGTTATATAAAATTTGTAAAAATTTGAGCTTTCTAGCTATCACTGTTTATGAGATTATATAGCCTGGTAACAGGCAGACGGACACAGTGGAGGCTTTAGGGTTCCGTTATACCTTTTAGGTACAAAACCCTAAAAACAGCACCTTTTTCAGAAAAACAACGAAACTGGCAAACAAAGTACATTGATACCACACATGTCACTCAATTTTACCAAAAAGAACTCACAAATAAAAAATATTATGAACAGATGTTAACATATTTTTTATTCTAAAAGTATTTTCAAACCCGTATCCCCTAAGAGGTAGAAAGAAGTGCACCCACAATTAGCCGAGGATTACACTTTCCAATACATATAAGTATTGTAAATTTATAAAGAGAGTAAGTCACCAAACTTCTTCATACTAAAATCTTCTGTTAATTAAGTGAAGTTTTAAAATCAAATGACCAACAATACTAATGTATTTTTTCTGGTATGTCTGATGCACGCAAAACAAGTGTCTCATTTCTAATGAAGTAGTTTTTCAATTTGTTTGATTGCTTCACATTCAGCAAGCAGCATGCAACTTCATTTGTTGTGTTTATAAGCCGTGATTACATAAGGTGAGATAGTATACAGGTACTAATGATTTGCTTTTAATATTTATTTTACACTTTCATTATCTCTCTTAAGCCTAGTATCTTCTTCAGCCATTAGTTATTCTACTCTCTACTTTATACAGTATCTTTATTTTATTATTATTTGTTGTAGGTATGTATTATTATTATGATTATTAGTTGTATCAGATAAATAGATTCGTCTGTAGACTTCAGGAGGTTAATAAAGTAGTATATTTATAAATTGAATACTTTCTATTGTTAGCACTTCATGAAACTGCAGTTTAAATTAGGGATTTTTATAATATATTTATACTGTGGGCAGAGTGAATGTATAATAATAATAATAATAATATAATAATATAATAATATACTTTATTGCACACAACACACAGAATTGCCATAAGAAAATAACAATATATGATAAAGAACGGAGTACAAATAGGCAGTCTTATCACCCATCAGTGATTTCTTCCAGATAACCAGTGCCTTGAGGAAAATATTAAATTATCGTGGGCATTGGTGCTCGTCTTACAAAAAAAAAGATATAAGTGCTAACCAATTTAAGTGCTATTGCAAATACCATAGATACATTACACATAAAATAATGAATGTATGTATATTCAGTGAATAATAAAAAATATGTGTGTCCTGAAAGGGGCATAAAGGTTGGCTGAGATTATCACATAAAAAAAAGTATTTGTAAAAATATAGTATTCTAAAATGATCTTGTTTATCTCTCATATTTAATAATAATTTTATTTATTTATTTATTTATTTAATACTTTATTGTACACAATTAAAAGAGAAGTAATACATAGAAACTTATTAAAAACAGACTGTACAATGGGCGAGCTTATCCCTAATAAAAGAGATTTCTTCCAGCTGACCCGAATAAGAGTAAACACAATAATTAATGAAATGTTAAAATAGTGTACAATAATCATAAAACTAGATACATATGAGTATAACAGTCTTGATACATTAAATTTATCCACATAATATTTAAAAGTGAACAACAATCGATGGAAATGCAAGAAAAATAAAAAATAAAATAAACAATACTATGTAGACCCAGCAAGAAAATGTTCTCTTAGACTCTTTTTCAAAATTGGAAGAGATTGACTCATACGAATCTTGGGCGGTAGTGAGTTCCATAACCTGACAGCTTGAACATGGAAAGAATTTGATAAAAATTTTGAACTGTGTGGTGCAAATTTTGAACTACAAGGTGATCCAGGTGGATGCAAGAAAGAAAACCCATCACGCAGATAGCTTGGTGCATTAGGATTAAACAGGATATTAAAAAGAAGACAAAGAATATGAGTGTTCCTACGCAGCCGTATTGGAAGCTGTATTTTGACGTCAACATTTTATGTTGAACTACATCATGTCACATCAGTGGCAGCAGCGTCTTTGATGTCATCATTTCTGCTTTGTTGGCTTTTTTACTGAAACAATCTATGTTTGTAAAAAGGCTTCGACTTATTGTTGCTATATCTAATATTTATAAAACTATTTATGATTTATTATGACAGAGGAAATCTATTACATATCCTGTTTCTTCAGGCAAAGGCTACACTCAGATTTCACTGCTTATTATTGCCTTTTGCCACTGGATTCTTAAGCCCAGCCAACCATTTACATAATTTGTTATTCTGCAACTAGATTGTTCTACAACTAGGTTGATAAAATAATCCGAAATGATAATTATGGTTATACTATTTATAAAAATGACAATATTATGGTATACTCTTCAATTTTGTTTAAATTTAGTGAATATTTTGAACCGAACAACATCACAACAAATCTGCAGTCTTCACATTAAAGCTGTTCTTGTCAACATTTTGTGTGGCCATTTTAATATTTGAAATATTATTTAAACAAATATATGATTGTATTATAAGTACCAAACAATGTCTTTGACAATCAGATATGGTATTGTTTTACACACTGTACAGATACTTTAATTTGTTTATATACTTATAATAATATAATCTGCAAGCATCATTTGTATTGCAGATTCTAAAAAATTTGTTCTTTTGTCTGTTGTGATTGTATGCTTATATATACATGCTATATGCTCTGAAAATTTCAAACTGTTCTTTGGTTTCTCATAATCAAAACTTTATATTGATTAAGAGAAAACATGCACAATGGAGGATCTCTCTTCCCTCTCCGTTTAATGGCAACATTCATTAATGTCATAACATGCACAGTCCCTTAAATGTTGCTTTATGGAGTTTACACTGTATTTAGTGTAAGTGTAAAAATATAAAATATCATTGATTGTTATGAGTTGATTGAATTTACAATTTAAAACTGCTCACCAAAAACAAATCAAAATTAAAAAAATGTTTTATTGTAGTAAACCTTTACAGGCGCTTTTGGCGATTTATATACTATTATGTAAATCTCAGATTTACATGTCAATTAAAAACTCGGAAATTGTAGAAGATATTCTACATACCGTTCAAACAATTTAAGCTAGAAATTAACAAATATTATTATTTTGGCAGATATGATGCAAGAGGAGCACTCCATGAACTGTCCTCTCATGAAGCCCCTCCTGGAGGCTATGACTGGCGTGTGGAGCTCACTAGGAATGAATTGGATGTGGAACAACTATGCGATGAAGAGAGATATAGAGCTCTGCATACAGATGAAGATGAAGAAGAAATGTATAAAGGTACTACTAATCTTTGTGAAATTGATAATGTAATTCATTATTTTATGACTAACTGCGTATTTACAGACTAAAAATTTCAAGGAATTGATGCATTTTTCAGAATATAAAAATAAGTTTTATATATTAAATTCTGGACTTTACACTACTTTTATACTAAATTACTAGTGATCTAGCACTGCAGACCTATTGCTAGTAGCTTGTTTGATTTTTTTTTGGAATGTCTGAATTTCTGTTATCGTTAAGGGCCTTCAAAGCTTCACCGGTCGCAGGGGTGGGCAGAGTGCTCAGCCAGAGATGTTTTGATTGAGAGTGTTTTATGAATACCATGTAAACAATGCATTTTTCAAAAAAATAGAGCATATGAAGTTTCATTATAATCGGTGAAGTTTTTTAAGTGTGACAAAATTACAAACATACATAACATGTATAGTAATAATAGGATTTTCGGAAATTTTATTTTATTTTAATTTTTTTACACTGAATATGTAGATTTTTTAACATTTATACATTAATGCTAGTATGGTGATTTACTTTTTAGATAAGCAGGTCCTGGAGATATGTATCTCAGTAGCCCCTTAGAGTTAAAATATTTTTTTATTGTATAATGAAAATCCATTAACCTAAATATGGATATATTTAGGTTAATGGATTTCTCGAATGTGTCCTAATTGCAATGTAAAAAAAGCATATATTTATTGTACAATTATTTTAGTTTTTGTTTTTAAGACCAAACAACAATCACCTCGCCCTATCTAAAGTACTATGACAAGTTCAAATTTTAGTGATCTTTGCAAAATATTACTAAAAATGAAATATAAAAAAATCTAGACTTAACCTTTTACCAATATTGACACCAGAATGTTTTGTTTGTTGTCTACAGAAGAGGAATTGAAGCGTTTACATGCAGCTGGTTACGGTCAAGTTGGCTTTAATTATGATACTCCAGTGGAATCCAAGACTGAATCACAAGCAGTGGAAGTGGAGGAACCATTTGAAGCATCACCTGTTCTTAAAGCACTATTACCTGAAGATATGGTGTTGGTATGAGTTATTTTTATTCTTTATCATGTATAAATACAGTATGAAGTGCATACAATGTTTAAAATTCACATATTATAGACATTGAATTAATTTTTTACTAGTTTAAATACAATATAATAACTATAATTTTTGGTAGCTGTGTGGGTATGGCCGTAAAGCCTGGAGCTTGTCTATTATGAAGTAAGCTTTACGAAGATCATGAATGTTACGATTCACGGCCAAGGTTACGATGTACTGAATATTATTTGTACAATTTTTTCTGGCCATACCCGTGTAATAAAAAAGAGGTGTTCTGAGTCATTTGCTTTAAACAATGCATTGTTAATATGTATATTTGCAAAAACTTGTTTAGGACAGTAGTTAGACTAGGTGGTAAGGTTCTGCAATATCTGTCCCGGGTTTGGTACCACCGCATTAACTATTCCTGCTGCAATAACATTAGTTTCGGTTGTTGTGTTCCAGTTTGGAAAGTAAATTAGCCAGTAAACTTATCAATGAGGTATTAACAACACACCACATAGATAGCAAAGTTTGTTTGCTGTCTTGTAAATAAAAAAATATTGCCTTTATAGAATAATTAATTTACAAGTTTGCAATGAAAGAATAAATAGATTGCGCTGTGTTCTTTGCAAGATAGGCAGATTAGTATCTTAAGATGCTTTTTAACCAAGATTAATTATTCTGATGAGAATGTGGAATTTTATCGCCACCTTCGCCATAATCACTTTGTTATATTATTGTTTTTAATAATTGTATTAAGAACCTTAACACACTTTTGTAGGCATCCTGATTCATCCATCACTACCGTAATTTGGGACTGCAACTGTGATTTTTCCTTAATTTATTTTTACCCAACCCAAGGTTGAGTAAAAATAAATGCCTCTGCCTGCTCCTGATAATCGTAATCTGAGCCGAAGGTAATCGCTCAACCAAATAGGCAGTCACCATTTTTGTTCTATAAAAGGATAGCAAATAGATGGTTCTCATAATGGAAATAGATGTTAAGGAATTTTATAACACATGCATAAGTTGAGCGAATACAGCAAGTAAACAGAAGAGAGTAGTATTAAATCTGTAGTATTAAACATATCCAGTAGTCACAATGATAATGAGATGTTTGCTATTAATTCGCCTTTTATAAATTCATTACTAGAGAAAGTAAATGTTTTATTCTTAAAAGGATCTTAAACCAACATGGAGAGTTGTTTTTATTTATTATTACACAAAAAATATTTTGTATTACACAGAGATGTTTATTCTATGTTGTTCATAGTGTTTTGTTTTACAGCCAGAATCTCAGAAGCAACATGCAATCATTGAGAAGACAGCAAAATTTATAGCTTTCCAAGGGGCACAGATGGAAATACTCATTAAAGCAAAGCAGGGGGACAATGTGCAGTTCAAGTTTCTGAACAAGGACTCAGTGTTACATCCATATTACATGGCAATGATTGGATTAGTGAAGTCAAGGAAATGGCCAGAGAAAAAATCGGAAGTTATTGAAGGTATTTTGAATTCAATGCATTTCTAAGTTATGATGGAAGTTTATTACAATCTCAGTTATTAGTATAACATCTGTTTTTCTGTCAGCTTGACCACAATGGGCGAGTAAATACTAAATATGTCATTAGCATCATGACATGATTACATGGGGCACACTAAAAGTTTTGCACTTCTAGCTAATCGGAACTATTTGCAACAAACACAAAAAAACAGCAATCTTGTGAATGGATGTTTGAAAATGAGAACAGGCCAACAAAAGTGAGACAGGCGAGAAACGTTGGTAAAAAAATGATCGCTTTTTTTCTCAGCTATGGTTCCCATCTGTACAATTCCACTTGAAGACCAAAAGAGTGTTAATGCCGAGCGGTATTCTACCATTTGTTTACCCAGGGCGTTAGAAAAAGTTTGCGAAAGACGACCTAAAAGCCGCATTCTCCTACACCACGATAACGCTTCTTCACACACGGCCAACAAAACAGTCATTTTTAGCTTCCGAAAAAGTACATCTCGTCAATCATCCTGCGCATAGCCCCGACCTACCACCCTGTGATTTCTGTATTTTCCCCAAAATCAAAGATTTGATGAGAGTGAAACCTCTCATCAAATTTTACCAACTCCGAAGAGGCAGTGATACCGTTCAATCAGCACATAGAAAACATGCCTTCAGATCTGTGGTCCTCCTGTTTTAAAAAATGGTTCGATCGCATGAAAAGATGTTTAATATGTAAAGGAGATTGTTTTGAAAAGCAATAAACATAATATTTTGTTTATAACATGTTGTTACGCAAAACTTATAGTGTGACCTACGTATTATCGTGGTAGGGATCTGACATATTCTTATTTGAGTATTGCACTGCAGTTTTATATATTTCTGCTGCCATGACAGTAGTCAATCAATAAGAGGCTCAAATTGCTAGTGATATTTTGATTTAGGCGTTTTAAGTTTATAAATAGAAGGATTTGATACTTGAGTGCATCAGAGTTGCTATATAGATCTAATGCTGTATTCAATTTATGAGCCCAATTTTCTTAGAAGCTATTTTAACTTTGTCTTCCAAATTACAAAAAAAGCCAGGCTGTGGCTGTGTTTTAACATAGCTGCACGTGTTTTATGTGAGTATGTGTACATAACAATCAATATTTTATAATGGCAGTTTTCATTTACTAGACGTCTGCTTATTCGCTATCTTATGATAGTCTTATACATTCTTTCTATTTTAATGTGAGTTTTTTTAAGTATTGATATATAAAATTAGCTCATATAATTATTGTGTTACTTATTTACATTAAATACGTTTGAATTTCAGAAAAACCAGATGTGAATGAAGAGTATCTCCACCCAAGTTTAGCCTCAACAATTGTGGAATTGGTATGTTATTATTATGATTGATTTATTACATGGTTATTGATTTTTTTTATATCATAAGATAGCAAACAAGCAGATGGGTCTCCTAATGGAAAGAGTCAACCATCACCTATAGACACCAAAGATGTTAATGGTGCGTTGCTATCTTGTGGCGAGGTCTAATGCCACATGCATAAGTTTACCGGCCACCTTACCCTCCAAACCGGAACACGACAGCGACAAGCACTGACGCTATTGCGACAGGAATAGGTAAGGCGGTGGTACCAGACCCGGGCGAGACAATGCAGAACTCTACCACCTAGTAGCCACGATGGTAGTGACTCGATAGCGAATCGGTCGCCTTTTACGACCTGCCTGGCAGAACAGCAGTTGGCCTATTCTTCAAAGGAAGCCGGAATATGATTACACTAGTTAAATTATATATACTGTGATAAAAACTTCCTTTATTATTTAAAAGCTAGACAGCTAGACTTATATTCATATAATGTTTCATGTACACTTAGTTCTAATGATGTGATAGTATGTAGTCCTGCCTAAATCTAGATTAAGACTAGACTTACAACGTCAAAAGAATGAGGTTTGTTGTTGTGTACTTGCGCTGAATTAGTTTAAAAAAATAATCGTTAATTAAGACTTGGCACAGACTATATCAAATAAATCCAATTGTATCTGTTCATGCTTTTTTTTTAAATTTAGTTTTTTAGTATAGTTGAAATAATAAGTGCGGCTGACACTATCAATTTAATTTTACGCACTGCTTTCTCTAGTCCATGTAAATACTTTATAATAATGAAATAATTAATTGCTTTTACTTTAAATTAAAAAAAATAAAATAATGAACTATTCGTTATTTTATAATGTCATAAAAACCCTTAACAATATTTGCTTACTAACATTAAGTGCAGGTGTCGCATACGCGATTTGGTATTGTTTACTAGGCATGGAAATTATTGTTAAATTAGCTTAACTGTTATGTTGTTAAAGTTAATTAATATTTAACAGTTATTTATTTATGCTATATTATATCAGTAGCCTACATATATAAGTATTAGAAGCAGCAAAACGCAAGGCTATCGTGTTAGCGACAAAAAAGGTCATCTGGAATAGTTTTATAGCTTTTAACAGTTATCATTATCATCAAAAATTAAAATAAAATATAAATAAAAAAAAAGGTCTCTCCAATATTTTTAACAACATTATTATCTTATATTGTTATTGATAATTTTAGTGATGCAGAGAATTTTAACAGTGTTTGCTAATATAAATAACAGTTGTTAATTGTTAAAAAAAAATTAGTACGAAATTTAATATGTTAACTGTTAAATGATCCATGCCTATTGTTTACGTTACCATTGTCTAAATCAGATTAGTACAAGATTATAAGTGGCTGGTCGAGTGGTTGGCAACCCTGACTACGAAATCGATGCGGTTCGAGTTCAATTCCCGACAGGGACAAACTATTGTGTAATGAGCACAGATGCTTGTTTTTCTGGGTTTGGGTGTTAATTACATGTATTTATATATTTACATATGTATTTCTATGTATTAATATCATTGACATAATCCATGTTACAAGCAAATAATTTACTTAATGTGGGGTTGAACCAATTTGTGTTATTTATCTAGTGATACGAGGGTCAAACTAAAAGTTTTTAGAACTGGCCACTTGTAAACAATATAATAAAAAAATATAGTTGAATTTTGAAATGTAATTCTGCCAATATAACTGAGTATGTATTTCATACATTTGTCATTTGTTTCAAAATTTGGCATCAAATTGAAAATTATCTGTCACGTCAGCATGAATTTAACGCGGGAAAATTTCCATCTCGTTTCACTGGTACAACTGGTTTAATGAGATTAAACGTGGTCGCCCAAATCTCACCGATGATTTGCGTGAGGGACAGCTTTCTATGGCGGCGATTGAAGATAACATCAGTGTTGTGGGGGTTATGATAGAGACTGACAAAAAAGTGACGTCAACAGATTTGGATAAACTTAGGTATCGGTATGAGTCAAGTGCACAAATCTACCATGAACGCATAGCGGTCAGGAAGCTTTGTACCCAGTGGATACCTCATAATTTGACCGAAGCCCAAACGACCTCGTGTTGATAAGTGCCGTGAAATGCTTCAAAAATTTAACGGAAATGATGAATCATTTCAATGCTTTATTCGACATATTTACGGGTGACGAATGTTGGATTTACTGTTATGATCTTGAAACCAAAAGAAAGCTCAGTGGGTGTTTACTTCTGAGGAATTGCTAATCAAGTGAATAGATGTCAAAGTGTGGGATAAAAGTTTTTGGCCTCGTTCTTTGGTAGGACAGGACATTATGCGACAATTGTTTTAGAGGATCAAAAAACAGTTACTGCAGAGTGGTACATTAACTAATGTTTGTCACTTTGAAAAAGTTCAGGAAGAACGACCTTGCAGTAGAATCCTCCTTCACCGCGACAACGTCTCGTCGCACACCGCCGGGCGAACAATTGACTATTTTGTGAAGTCAGACGTGGAATTACTGGATCACTGGCTGTATAGCCACGATCTCTATTTTATTATCTATTACCGAAAATAAAAAAATAAAAAAAGACGTGTGGCACTCGAACACTGCCGCGGTAAAGCTATTGCATAGCATTTTTTATCAACTTATGCAATTACAATTATATATTTATTTTATTTATGCAGTATTTTTTTTTCTTTGTTTATTCATATTTAAAACACTTTGTACAAAAATTATACGAGTACAGATATTCACTGTTGTACGTAGATGATAAATACCTATACACCTATATACTTTCTCACAAACAGCTGATTACGGTAGTTTTCCAATACAACCAATGCCACCTAAAGGCGGGTTGCTGAACTAAAGAGACAAGCGTGATATTTCAAAAAGTCATTAAAAGTTCTGGTATTTATTGATAGATGGAAAAACTAAAAAGTATCACCGCTGTGCCGGTCGGAGTGGGGGGTGTTGGTTTTTTTCGTTACGGAATTCCTGGATTCGGTCTCCACGCTCAAGGCCCGCGATAGAAGCTATGCAATAGCTTAAAAACTTTGAGGAAAACGTTTTATGGACGCCGAGGAAGCAGTGGGTGTGTTTCAAAAGGCTGTCGAAAGACCCCTAAGAACGAGTGGGCAAAGTGATTTTTTCAGTGGTTCTATCACATACAGCGATGTGTTGATGTGAATGGACACTATTTTTAAAATATATTGTAAAACATAACTTGCTAATTCGCTCAGTTTTTGATTTTGTAAGATAATTTCATTGATTGAAATGTAGTATTAGATTGTTGATTAATGAATTAAAATACATGTTATTGTACTGAAACTAAAAAACCCATGTCTAAACTCTTAAACTATTGAGTTTATTGGGTTAATTTTTTAGTAAGGGCTATAAAAACCCCAAGTCGCTGTTATTAACTAAGTGGGTGCCGTCTCAACACGTAAATGTTGTTTGTTAGGCGCCGTCGATCCCAAGCATTCACTACAAGCCGTCGGCAGACTGCGACTACACGATGCTGATTTCGAAAATGCGCGGCGAGGGCGCCGGCGAGGAGGCCGTGGAGCTGGCGCCCGGCGAGGTGGCGCCGCCCGGCACCGAGCCGCTGCCGCCGCGTGTGCCGCCGCACCCGCCCGCCGCGCACATCGCGCGCCCGCCGCTGCTGTACAGGGACGCCGGTCAGTGTACACACACACACCCGCACCCGCCCGCCGCTGCTGTACAGGGACGCCGGTCAGTGTACACACACACCCGCACCCGCCCGCCGCTGCTGTACAGGGACGCCGGTCAGTGTACACACACACCCGCACCCGCCCGCCGCTGCTGTACAGGGACGCCGGTCAGTGTACACACACACACCCGCACCCGCCCGCCGCTGCTGTACAGGGACGCCGGTCAGTGTACACACACACCCGCACCCGCCCGCCGCTACTGTACAGGGACGCCGGTCAGTGTACACACACACACACCCGCACCCGCCCGCCGCTGCTGTACAGGGACGCCGGTCAGTGTACACACACACCCGCACCCGCCCGCCGCTGCTGTACAGGGACGCCGGTCAGTGTACACACACACCCGCACCCGCCCGCCGCTGCTGTACAGGGACGCCGGTCAGTGTACACACACACCCGCACCCGCCCGCCGCTGCTGTACAGGGACGCCGGTCAGTGTACACACACACCCGCACCCGCCCGCCGCTGCTGTACAGGGACGCCGGTCAGTGTACACACACACCCGCACCCGCCCGCCGCTGCTGTACAGGGACGCCGGTCAGTGTACACACACACACCCGCACCCGCCCGCCGCTGCTGTACAGGGACGCCGGTCAGTGTACACACACACCCGCACCCGCCCGCCGCTGCTGTACAGGGACGCCGGTCAGTGTACACACACACACACCCGCACCCGCCCGCCGCTGCTGTACAGGGACGCCGGTCAGTGTACACACACACCCGCACCCGCCCGCCGCTGCTGTACAGGGACGCCGGTCAGTGTACACACACACACACCCGCACCCGCCCGCCGCTGCTGTACAGGGACGCCGGTCAGTGTACACACACACCCGCACCCGCCCGCCGCTGCTGTACAGGGACGCCGGTCAGTGTACACACACACCCGCACCCGCCCGCCGCTGCTGTACAGGGACGCCGGTCAGTGTACACACATACACCCGCACCCGCCCGCCGCTGCTGTACAGGGACGCCGGTCAGTGTACACACACACCCGCACCCGCCCGCCGCTGCTGTACAGGGACGCCGGTCAGTGTACACACACACACACCCGCACCCGCCCGCCGCTGCTGTACAGGGACGCCGGTCAGTGTACACACACACCCGCACCCGCCCGCCGCTGCTGTACAGGGACGCCGGTCAGTGTACACACACACCCGCACCCGCCCGCCGCTGCTGTACAGGGACGCCGGTCAGTGTACACACACACCCGCACCCGCCCGCCGCTGCTGTACAGGGACGCCGGTCAGTGTACACACACACCCGCACCCGCCCGCCGCTGCTGTACAGGGACGCCGGTCAGTGTACACACACACCCGCACCCGCCCGCCGCTGCTGTACAGGGACGCCGGTCAGTGTACACACACACACCCGCACCCGCCCGCCGCTGCTGTACAGGGACGCCGGTCAGTGTACACACACACACCCGCACCCGCCCGCCGCTGCTGTACAGGGACGCCGGTCAGTGTACACACACACACACACCCGCACCCGCCCGCCGCTGCTGTACAGGGACGCCGGTCAGTGTACACACACACCCGCACCCGCCCGCCGCTGCTGTACAGGGACGCCGGTCAGTGTACACACACACACCCGCACCCGCCCGCCGCTGCTGTACAGGGACGCCGGTCAGTGTACACACACACACCCGCACCCGCCCGCCGCTGCTGTACAGGGACGCCGGTCAGTGTACACACACACACCCGCACCCGCCCGCCGCTGCTGTACAGGGACGCCGGTCAGTGTACACACACACACCCGCACCCGCCCGCCGCTGCTGTACAGGGACGCCGGTCAGTGTACACACACACCCGCACCCGCCCGCCGCTGCTGTACAGGGACGCCGGTCAGTGTACACACACACCCGCACCCGCCCGCCGCTGCTGTACAGGGACGTCGGTCAGTGTACACACACACACCCGCACCCGCCCGCCGCTGCTGTACAGGGACGCCGGTCAGTGTACACACACACACACCCGCACCCGCCCGCCGCTGCTGTACAGGGACGCCGGTCAGTGTACACACACACGCACGCGCGTTTATTAAAGCGAAAACTTTAGTCGCGTTAGTCGTATGGGTTCGCATTAGCGTCATCAACATGTTAATGTTTAAAGTGTACCTATAGCTATACAAATAGTACGCGCGCATTTCGACACTTATTTTACGTATACTGTTCATAAAATAGTGAATTTTAAACCTAGTAGATGTCGCTATAGTATATAATCTATGCTTGTAGTTTTCGCTTCTGTCTGCATTCCTTATGACGGAAATATCGTGAAAATAGTCGGAAAAGGTTCCTAGAACTTCTAAACGTGGACATTTGTTGAAAAATCGATTTTGCAAAATCAGTAACTTCCTTATCTACATACGTAACGGGAAGTTTTAAATATGCACACACCTCACTTTTGATAGCTGGTTAAAATATAAAATAACTGTTTTTATAGAACCTCCACCAAACCCTGGCACCCAGAATCAATATGCAGACTACTATCACAAGTACATGGCCCAACAAGCTCAGATACAAGCTGTGGTACAACCTGAGAAGAAGTCTCCTTCAAAATCAACGGGGCTCAGTCTTATGAAGAACTACAATACAGACAGTGACAGTGATGTTTCTGGCAAGTTCAATTAATTTTTATGTAATTATTTACTAAAATGGTCGAACTTGTTTTGTATTTCGTAATATTTTGAGATGGTTAAGAAGAATAGACTACGTTTTTTCTTGCTATGCAGATTTTAGGAGATGAGCAGAGGATAAATGTAAAAACAGTCATTTTAAAAAATACACACAGTGGTGTTAAAAAATACATACATTGGTGATTTCTAGGTGGTAGTGTACAGCAATATCTTTTTTGTACCATGGTATACTTGCATATGAGGCTTGGTATACTTGCATATTTCGCTAAATGGAATATATTGTTTGCTGTAACACCGCCGCTCTTCGGCGTCGTGCTTTCATTAGATATGTTACTAGGTTTCAGGGGTTTTCCTTGGATATCTATACATATAATAAAATCGTAGGAAAGTCAAAACTGTACATTGAATATTTTTTTAAAAGAATACTTGGGGCGTGATCTACAATCGATATCGATGCCAAAAATATAGTTTTTAGAATTTTTGTCTGTTTGTTTATCTGTTTGTCTGTATGTATGTCCGGGGTAAACTCAAAAAGTACTGCATGGATTTACTTCAAATTTTGCATGAATATTACTAACAGGTTGGGTCAACATATAGGCTACATATTATCACGCTATCACCTAGCGGCCAGGTGCTGTGCGGAGTAAACGAAGTCCGCGCGGACGAAGTCGCTAGCAACAGCTAGTCGTATTATAAATCTGTTCAATTATCTTCAGAAAAAATAAACTTAATTTGACATTTCCCTCAGACTCAGACTATAAGTAAGTTTACCGCCTACCTTACCCTCCAAACCGGAACACGACAGCGACAAGCACTGACGCTATTGCGGCAGGAACTAAGTATAACCTCAACAAAGCCACTAAAAAGAAAAAAGTATTATTAGAAATGGAGTAAATTCACTATTGGTCCTGTTTCGTTGAATTCTTTCCATTTCTTAAGAAACGTAAATTACTTATGAAATAAATCTAATTACATGTACATTTCAAACCGGAGCACGGCAGTGACTAGCATTGATGTTATTATAGCGGGAGTAAGTAAGGCAGTGGTACCGAACTCGGATGAGTCATTGCAAAACTCTACCACTCCGTTCCCACAAGGGTAGTTTTTTTTACATGTTTCGTCAATCATTCGCCTTTTTCAATTTGCTTGACAGAAGGGAAGATGGTCTATTCTTCAAAGGAGGCCTGGGCCATCAGAGGTAAAATAATGGGACTTAATGCAGATTATTTTCATTTATATTTAGAACAGTGTATTATTTTGCAGATTTTGATGATAGTTCATCATCAGACAGCAAAGACAAGCCTGTTATAGCAGTACCTCCAGAGGATGTCAAAATAGTGATTGACAAAATGGCGTCGTACGTCGCTCGAAATGGGGACGAGTTTGCCGAGATCGTTCGCGCTAAAAATGACCCCAGGTTCACGTTCCTGGAGCCCGACAATGTGTACCATATGTTCTATAAAAGACTAATGCAAGAAAAACGAGGAGTGTCTGTCAATGGCCAGGAAAAAGACAGAGGGCAAAACAATCGTGAGTGGTTTTATGTAGAATTTAGTTTCTATAGGTTACATCAACAGAGACACACACTGATGTAACAGCTGTCATTCTCTAAAATATAAGTGTAATAGGGTAATGTTAATAGTGTATAGTTTAATGCCACCGACACTCAGAATTGGAGATGTAGGCAGAAAAGCAACATCCCCATGATCGTGTTAAGTCAATTTACTTTTAAAACACCATGTAATGCCTATTTCTTTTTATAATTAGGAACATGCTAGCGGTTCTTTCTTCCAGTCTTAGTGTTGTTAATTGCCTATATTAGTAGATATTCGGAATGGCCGCAAGTTAGTTGCTACCAAAAATATGAAGTAGCTTTGTTGATTTGCTTTTAACTTCCTTACCTTAAAAAAGAAAGCCTGGTGAGCAAGGCTCTGTCAACTAGGAGCGGACCTATAATTATTGTGATTAAGTGACATGATATTGATAGTTTGTGTGCAACGCTATGCTACATCCCGATTTGTAGGTTTTCAGTCTTATCAGATAGATTATACCTGTATTAGCTAGCTTGGGCGAATATCGCACTTTACTTACTATATCTGAGACTATGATTTTTTTACGTGCCAGTACTATGTTAATAGCGTAGTTAGATTAAATTTATTTTTATTTACAGCACCCGTATCATTTTCAATAAAGAAACACAAGGAACCAGATCCAATTTTACCGAAACCGGCTTTACCGTATGAATCAAGCTCAGACGATGAAGAAAATAAACAACAAGAGAAAACTGAAGAACCCCAGAAAGAAACTCCTAAAACAAACATCCCTCCAATGGTTGCTAGTAACGTTCCACCTGTTATAGTTTATAAATTAGAGGGTTCTGTCACCAATAACTTGCCAATAGTAAAAACCATTGAGGCTAAACCTGTTAGTGTACCAAAATTAGTTATACCAACTGAAGTTAAAGAAATTCCTAAAGTAGAAGAGACAGTAGTAACGCCGCCTAGTGTTTCGGTGCAGGAAAAAGTTTTTCCCGTGATAGTAGAAGAAGTTGTTAAGAAAGAGAAAACGCCAGAGAGAAAAGAAGAGAAGCGTGATAAAGACAAAGTGTCTTCAAGTAGAGAACGAAGAAAACATCGTGAAAGGAAAAAAGAATATAAATCTAAATCGGAACATAAAGATTCCCGAAGATCCGAGAGAAAGAGTGCTGAAAGAGAGAAAAAAAAGGAAAGAGATGCGGAAAGAGAAAGAGAGAAAGAGAAACATAGGAAAAAGAAAAAACATGATAAGGAAGTGGAAACTGAAATAATCTCTCTAGAAGATAATTCCGATGAGATGATTGACCTGACTGGGGACCTTTCTGATACTAAAGGTAGGCTGCATTCCTTTAAACCATACTACGAGAAAGTAACTCTGTCTATATGTGACGTTATCACAGCCAAACCGCTGGGCCGTTTGTGATGAAATTTCATATAGCGATACTTTGAAGCCGTGATATAAACATGGGTTTTTTGTATTTTGGGTGTTTAGGTAGAATAAACTTATTATTGAACTATTTTATTATGATTTACAAAGATATACCCAATAGTATATGAAATGTGTCTCTCATTATTTCGGAAAATTATCTATACATATAATAAAATCGTAGGAAAGTCAAAACTGTACATTAAATATTTTTTTAAAAGAATACTTGGGGCGTGATCTACAATCGATATCTAAGCCAAAATATAGTTTTTAGAATTTTTGTCTGTTTGTCTGTTTATTTGCTTGTCTGTATGTATGTCCGGGGTAAACTCAAAAAGTACTGCATGGATTTACTTCAAATTTTGCATGAATATTACAGGTCGGGTCAACATATAGGCTACATATTATCACACTATCCCCTACGGGGAAGGAGCTGTGCGGAGTAAACGATGTCCGCGCGGACGAAGTCGCAGGCAACAGCTAGTCCTAGTAATAAACTGGCAGTATCGATTAATCAGATTAAAAAGTCTTTTTTTTGTATATAATTGTAATATAATAATAAAACTTGCCGATGAAACGTGATCTTGCTATTATTTATTATATGTAAGATTTTTCAAGATGATTGCAACAAAATTTTGTCATTACAAAAATACATACTGGCAATCTCGTTCTGCTCGTTCTTTTTGCTTGTTAGAATGACACTATCTTGAGTGTCACCCAGGTCTAACAAATTTAGTAGACTTAATGGGGTCATTCGATATCGTTCAATTTGATAATTCAAATTCGTTCAAATTGATATTTAGAAGTTAAATACCTATATTTATGTCTATATCTCAAAAACTACTGAACGGATTTTGGCGAAATTTTCATTGTTCCTTAAGTTGGAATATATCTGAAGTAAATCTCCCTTTACTTTACCCTACTTTGGTTTGGGCTCCTTTGAAGAATATATCATCTGATATTCTGCCAGGCAATTCGTAAGAGGCTAACCATCGCCTATAGACACTGAAGATGTAAATGGTGTATTGCTGTCTTATGGCGAGGTCTAATATCACATGCATAAGTTTACCGGCTACCGTACCATACAAACCGGAATACGACAGTGACAAGCATTGACGCTATTGCGGCAGGAATGGGTAAGGCGGTGGTACCAGATCCGGACGAGATAAAGCAGAACTCTACCTAATAGCCAAGTTGGTAGTGACTCGCATAGCCAATCGGTCGCCTCTTACGACCTGTCTGGAATAACAGCAGTCGGCGTAATTTTTCAAAGGGGCCAGGAGCAACACTCCTTTTTTATATCATAAGATAGCAAACAAGCAGATGGGTCTCAAGAGTCAACCATCGCCTATAGACACCAAAGATGTTAATGTGCGTTGCTATCTTGTGGCGACTTATTTAGCATCTCGGGCACCCCTACCATTATATTGTTAAATAGTTTCCATGTAAAGCGATGTCTGTAAGAGATTGTCGTTCCCCGCAGAGGCGGCGGCCGGCGGTGGCGGGGGCGGGGGCGGGGGCGGGGCGCGCGCCAAGCAGGCGGTGCGGCGCGCGCGCGCGGCCGAGTTCCTGGCGCGAGTGGGCGTGGACCCCGCCGCCGCCGCGCTGCCCGCCTCCTCGCTCGCCAGCGCCATGGTACCGCCGCACCACGCACCACGCACCTTGCATACCACCACCGACCACACACCCCATACAACGCCTAATATTTCATTTTCCGTATTGAATGCATTCTGGCAACTACCTGAAGTGACACGAAGCAGGGTTGCAACGCCATGATTGGCTAACTCAAGGCCACAGTAAAAGATAGTGATGTACAGAGCATCCGATTGGTCGACACTGATTGAGTATTTCCGCGTAGACATATTAGAACTATAAGTCAGATGTGTTGACTGAAGCCATTCGACTGTTATTAGGTGTCTATGGGCTCTGTGGTGGGTGCTTACGACTAGTGCACTTGTACCGAGACACTATGTATTATTCTACACGATTTATTGATTAAGAACAGGCATTCTTCAATTCTTTGACAAACAAACAGACAGACCGACAGGCAAACGAGACTTCCTTCCCCTTCGATTTATATTCAAATAAAATTATCATTGTTACATTCTTATAAAAAGTAATACATATTCGATTTTTTTCAAAATATGTTCTTATTAAATAAAAAAGGGGCCAACATCTGTAAGAAATTTTAACACCCAAGAGGCGTTACAGTACCTACAACACTCTATACTTATTATCAAGGATTTATAACGTTATAATTTTGATATGTTTGCGTCGTCATGATTGGTTATGGTATATGATATTATGACGTTGCCTTCTAGCGCTAATTGGCGAACCAATCACGAAACAGCATGAAACGCGACGAACCAATCACGAAACAGCAAACATATCGATATTATAACGTTTTAAATCCTTGCTTACCTTTGAAAAATTAACAAAGACAAAATTTCGACATGGATTTGAAAAAAATATCGGAGGCAGTTATGAGGACTGCCGACAGGAGTGAAATGAAGTGTATGGAAATGTTTGCTACTTTTAATTTGTTTTTATTAATAAAATGAAACAAAAAACAATGCTTTCACATGTAAAATTTCACTGACCATTATTTCCACTCAAAAATTATTCGAACGTCAAAGACTTATACAAAGTATTTACGTATTGCATTGTAGTTTATTGTACCTTTGTGTTTAAAATACACGGTGTTAATGTAACTGGTGTTTTATTGCAAAATACGAACTCAAAGCTCGTAACAATATTAATATTGATTAGTAAGTAATGCCGGATTCTATACAATAATTTTGTTGCAGGTTGACACGTTGGAGTCACTTCGAAAGAAAAAAGCTGAAGAAGAGAAGAAACGTCATCGGGAGAAACGACGGCGCAAAGAAAAAAGGGGTATCTATATACATATAATAGAATCGTAGGAAAGTCAACGTATGTCCGGGGTAAACTCAAAAAGTTCTCCATGGATTTACTTCAAATTTTGCATGAATATTACTAACAGGTCGGGTCAACATATAGGCTACATATTATCACGCTATCACCTACGGGGGAGAAGCTGTGTGGAGTAAACGAAGTCCACGCAAACGAAGTCGCGGGCAACAGCTAGTTGATTATAAGAACTTTACTAAAGATTCCACTTCTAAGCTGGATTTAGAGTAGCGGGTAGGTAGACACTCAATTCATCAAAAGGAGTCGCGATCAACAGGGGAAATACAGGGTAATTTTTGTTATCACCTGCCAAATTTAAATAGGTGGTTCAGACCATGAAAGTAAACAACTTTCCCAAAAAAACACGGGCCGAAAAGTTAAAAAAAATTCAGACCTTCCATACGAAATCGACCATGTGATCGAGCAGTTTTCTATGGGAGGGTCGAATTTTTTGCTGAAGCTGATAAAAAAAAAAACACAGTATATTGCATATTGACATGTTTCTTATCTTTATCCGACTGCGACAGAAAGTGGATTGTTTAATGGTTTATGTATGTCTAACTTAATTTTTTTGGTACACTCTTGAACCTGTATGGCATGATGGATTTTTTTTTTTTTTTTTTTTTTATATCAAGATAGCAAACAAACAGATGGGTCTCCTGATGGAAAGAGTCAACCATCGCCTATAGATATCTAAGGTGTTAATGGTGCGTTGCTATCTCGTGGCGAGGTCTTATGCCACATGCGTATGTTTACCGGTTATCTTACTCTCCAAACCGGAACACGACAGTGACAAGCACTGACGCTATTGCGGCAGGAATAAGCAAGGCGGTGGTACCAGACCTGGGCGAGACAATGCAGAACTCTACCACCTAGTAGCCACGATGGTAGTGACTCGCATAGCCAATCGGCCGCCTTTTACGACCTGCTTGGCAGAACGGCAGTTGGTCTATTCTTCAAAGGAGCCCGGAACCAACACGGGGTAACTTGAGTGGTACCGTTAGATTCGTATTAATTATGAGAGAGACTGGAATATCACACTACACTACACTGGGATATCACAAATTTGCTTCATCCTTGTTTGCTTTTATTACATATTAAACCCCCGTATTGGTCCCAGACTATGAAAAATAGGCCAACTGCCTTTCTGCCAGGCAGGTCGTAAAAGGCGACCGATTGGCTATACGAGTCACTACCATCGTGGCTACTAGGTGGTAGAGTTCTGCGTTGTCTCGTCCGGGTCTGGTACCACCGCCTTACCTATTCCTGTCGCAATAGCGTCAGTGCTTGTCACTGTCGTGTTCCGGTTTGGAAGGCAAGGTAGCCGGTAAACTTATGCATGTGACAGTAGACCACGCCAAAAGATAGCAACGCACCATTAACATCTTTGGTGTATATAGACGATGGTTGTCTCTTTCCTTCAGGAGACCCATCTGCTTGTTTGCTATCTTATGATATAAAAAAAGTAATTATAAAAACAAAAAACTTGGCTAGTACCCAATCTGAAGAAAATATAACCCTCTATGTAGTCGTATAAAAGTTATATAGCCTGTCAATCCAAGTATTAAGGTTCGAATACACGGATGCTGGCCGTAACGGGTTATGTCACATCACAATAGAAGACGAATACATGAGATACTGTGATCTTGATTTCAGTTTTCTTAAAAATGTCTTATACATCAGACTCTGAATCAGATATTTCTGACATGAGTGATTAACAATTTCGATTTCTCGATAAAGTTCAATAAAACTTTTTCACGTATTTCATTTGTCTATAATTACCCCCTGCCTATTATAAAAATGGTAATATTATTATCTAATAATCACATAAAGTATCCAACACCTAAAAATAAAACATTTAAAAAATTAAGCAGAGCATCTTTCCCTTTGAGCGAGACGCTCTCTTCTGATTAGTATATTAATTGTAGTGTGCACGTGCACTCATAGGTAATTAGTGTGTACTAATAACACTCAAACGTTGGCGGAAGCTTGTACTCATATACTATAAACCGTTAGGAGGAATAGTGGGGCGCGTCTTCGTGGATTGCACGATCTATGCGCATTCCTCCGTGTTTTGAGTATTAATTTAATTAAAATAAAAATGCGCTGCGTTGCTATGCGGCACGTCCTAATGCGCTATGCTGCATTATTCGTTGCGATGCGGCCCAACCCAGACGCTGCGGCATGTCTCGGTGTGCTCGTTCCTTTAAAGGCCCATCTAGACTCCCGGCGAGAAATCTCAGCGAGAACTTTCGCTGGGACTTCTCGCGAGAACAAGCAATTTATTCACACTCATTTTTCTCACTCGTGTTCTGGAGGCTATCCGGTATGGACGACATTACAAATGATATTAAAACTGCAGCCTGTTTGGCTCTGTGTGCCATTGCATATTATAACGTTGTGAAAGTTGTAATTAAAAATAAAAGTTTAAAAAATCCAAAAGCTAGACGATGGTACCCACCATCGTCAGGCTTTTCTATTTTTTAAACTTTAAAAAATAGAGAAGCTAGATGAAAATTCATCGAAATAGAACAAGATTGGTAATTTGTTTATTTCATATTCTCATTATGGGTGACGTCTACTCTCCGCCGCTTATTGGTCGACACAGAGACAAAACGTGAGTGTGATAGTTTTTTCTCTTCTCACCCGAAAAATCCTTTGAAGCGGCAAAATTTACCGACACCGATCGGAGAACAGGCGAACGCGAGAACGAGAAGGCGAAAAACTCCTCACATTCACGCTTCTCGGGTGTTCTCGGAGTTTCTCGCCGTGAGTCTCGATGGGCCATAAGACGAATCTAATAAAGTCTCTCAAACCTAAACCCGCTAGCCGTTTAGGCCATAGAGCGTGCCAAAGAAATATTCAAACATACCGTCAAAAAATAAAATTCTCATAGCTTAAAAGGAAACCTTGTATTTTTTAGATTACTTATTTGAGTTTTATATTTATAATGAAATTACTTGTATATTCTACACTCTTTGTCGTCGGCACTTGGTGAAACTCCATTTTCATTCATTATTTAATATTAGTTTATTGTGAAAGAGTACAAGTGTTTTAATATTAAATATTGAATGAAATTACTCCATCTAGCAAGAGTGCTAGTACACTTAAATTATGTAACACAAATATTTTCTTATTATAGATTACGGCGTTGAATCAGATAGACATAAACGGAGAAGAAGACACGATAGGTAAGTTTCAAACTTGATCTTGATTTCATTATTGGTAAAATTTCAAATTGACAAATGGCCGTTGCATTGGTATTGTGTCTAACCAACCACATGTCGGGTATGCCGGTTCGATTTTCGCATAAGGACGAAGTTCGACATGTAGTCTATTATAGCTCTAGATGATATTATCAATAAAGGATAGTTATTAAGATTTGAGAATGCGGGAATGGGATCTTTCTTGCCAACCAATAAACCAGTGAATAGTGATTAACCAGAGTGATCAGGTTAATTTTGCCTACTACACAATCGACATGAATGACGTACACGTGTAGTGACTAATTTATTTTTTTTACAATTTCAATTTTGGAATTTATTATTGTGATTAAAAAAATGACATTATTTTAATATGGGTAAAGCACAATATGATATTGATAAAAAGCTACTAAATTTAAGTATACTTATTAGCGACTAGCTGCGCCCGCGACTTCGTCCGCGTGACATAAAAATGAAAAAAAGTAGCCTAAGTTACTTCCAGTCAAAATCAGTCCAGCCGTTCCAGAGATTAATTAGCCGGAACAAACAAACAAACAGACAGACAGATATACAGACAAAAATTGTAAAAATGTTACTTGGTTATATATACCGTGTATGTATACATATATGCATTTAGTAAAAAGCGGTTATTTAAATATTACAAACAGACACTCCAATTTTATTTATTTGTATAGATTATAAGTATAAGCACATCCAGACTGCTAAATTTGATCCGTTGACTTTTGTTTAATAAGCAACAAGCAACAACGGTTTTAGTTCGAAAACGAAATGTCGTTGTGTTCGGCACAGCGTGTGTGTTTCGTTTTTGCGCGTTTGTACTCGTACGGCTTATAACAAGCGTTTTCTACAAAAAGCATTTTAAGTGAACAGGCGTTTAATAAGCGCGCTTATGAAAAGAAGTACAACGTTTAAGCGTCTTAACGAAAATAAGCCGGTTGTCACATCTCTAATTACCACGCTGTCCGTGGTAATTTGTAAATTCTGAATCTATAATATAGAGAGGTAAGAGATCTATCATTACGCTGCCAACGTCAGGGTTAGCGGCACAAACAACCGAATGTTATTTGTGCCGGACAGTGTGCCACCTTTGCCGTATGTGCTGAAAATTTAAATTTCGCCATTGTAAAAAGAGTTCATATAGTTGTTTAAAAATAATTTGATAATGAATAGAAGATAGTTATAAAAAGTTTTTTGTGTGTAACATCGCGTTTTTACAAGTAATGTTATAGGAAATTTAAAAAATATAAAAACTTCTCCCCGTGTTGGTCCCGGGCTCCTTTGAAGAATAGGCCAACTGCCGTTCTGCCAGGCAGGCCATAAAGGAGACAGATTGGTTATGAGAGTCACTACCATCGTGGCTACTAGGTGGTAGATTTTTGCATTGTCTCGCCCGGGTCTGGTACCACCGCCTTACCTATTCCTGCTGCAATAGCGTCAGTGCTTTTAACTGTCGTGTTTCGGTTTGGAGGGTAAGGTAGCCGCTTAATTAAGTTTCTGCAGCGCTCAACAGTGTAAACTTTAACTGTGCCAAATGTCACACTGCACTGTTCACGCAATTGTCTTAAAAAGTAGTCCAAAGTTTTTCCTTCACGTATTAATATTGTTACAAATAGAAAAGTGAAGAATTAAAACGCTGAAAAAATCTAGAAATAAAAGAAAGAGGCTGCTTCTTTTGATAAACAGCAGCTGTCGTTACCCAAGCAGCTACGCCATAATCGATCTTCTGTCAGGGCATAAGGGTTAACATGGCGTGTACTTACTTGGTTTTGTTTACAATTAGAATTGTTTATTGTTTACGCGATAAATTTGGATTTTTCGGGAACGAAGTAGAACTTTACCTTGAGTATAAATAGGGATGTGTTAACAAATAGAGAGCAGTTTTTATTAAGTGATCGAGAGCGATACAAGTGGCGTTTTCTTGCAAATTCCGAACCCACGTAACAATATATAGATTGTAATATAAAGACAAATTTTGTTTGTTTATTTCTCACGAATAACCAAACCAAAGAAATATGTACATATTATCAATTTGGCAGTAGAAGAAGCATAAAAGAAAATATATCGTTTTAGTTACAGTACCCGGCGATAAATATTGCACATCGACCTTTGGAAAGAGACAATCGGCTAATTTCGGCTTCGTAGAGCGTTATCTCTGTCGCACAAAATACAAACAGTCCGGTACCTATTAGGAGCTGTTAAAACAAGTATGATTTGCTTCTTTTGATATTTTTATTCTTTGTATAAAATACACTAATTTTTCTATAAGTGATGGCTTTAGGTTGGGGTAAAATAAAATAAAAAAACATTTTTACATTATGTTTACGTATTTAATTATTTTGGAACATTACAGCTTTAGTGTACATAATAAACACCATTATACCTATTGCTAAAATGAGACATTGCAATAAAAATAATAATAATTCTAATTCTCAATTACTTCCATTTCACTATCTGTGCTCTCAAAGAGGTCAATATCACTGTCACTATCAGCCGTATTTATTACTAATCTATCAGTGTAATTGTCTAAACTGTGTTGAATGCTTCTATATTCATTCTCACATTTGATTGCATGATCGCAAACCTTTTTCCACTCTTCAGCGCCGATCATGTTTACTTTTTCAGTCAATAATGTTTTTACTGTAGTTAAGTTCATACCCACATTTCTAGAGGCTACGTAGCCTTTCAGTTGAGACCATATATTTTCAATTGGATTAAAATCCGGATGATATGGTGGCAATCGCAACACAGTGTGCCCATGTTCGGCAAGTATTTTGTCCACAGAAAACTCTGTATACCTCTCCTTGTGCTGACATATAATAGCGTAAATCTGGGTTTTTGTTAATTTTGGATCAACTGGAATTTCATGTCTGTTTAACCAGTTGATCATTTCCCGTTTAATGGTGTTTGAGTTGGGGGGTCTCTCAACATACTTGTTGTGATAGGGTGCGTTGTCGATAACTAGAACAGAATCACTAGGTATATTTGGGATTAATTGGTTAACCAGCCATTTCTCATAGTTATCGTTATTCATTTCATTGTGATAGTCACCTGTAGTGTCCGTGGATTTATACGTTAAAAAAGCACCGGGTACAAAGCCTTTTTCATTTCCCGCATGAACTATTATCAAACGTTGACCTTTTGAAATTGGCTTTTTTACTCCTTTTTTCTTATCGTCACTCCAAGATTTCCCTTTAGTGTGGGATGCATGTATATATGACTCATCCATGTAGACAATATTTTTTCCTGTTTTGCGAAATTTGCGTATTTTATCAAGGTATTCCATTCGTTTGAGACTAACGTCGTGCTTTTCCATTAGAATTTTTCGATTATCTTCCATTTTAGTGAACTGAAATCCCATGTCATGAAGTATTTTTCTCAATGTTTTTTCAGACCCATTGTAATTAATAGCTTCAGATAACTTAGCTTTTAATGATTTTATTGTTGGCAGTTCATTAAATCGTAAGTGAAAATCATACACCATTCTTCGAACAACATCGTAATCAAAATCGTCCATATCCAAACGAAATTGCTTTTTTGGTCTCCCTTTTTTTGGAGTGCTGAACTTAATTTCAGTCGAATGTGTTTCAGTACTGACTTCGTTTAATATATTGTTCAAAGTTCTTCTTGAAATTCCAGTGGCATTTGCAACTCGCTCTTGAATCTTCTTAAAATAACAACTTACATTTTCATCTACTTTTTTTTTAAATCTATCAGCTTCGCTTACAAAGTATTTATAAACATTGTAGATAATTTCACGTGACTGACCTCGTAAAGGTTTCCCTCTTTTTCCGAAAGATGCCATATTACAACTTTAAATTATTTAAATTTGTGGGTGTTATCAACTCTAAATATATATTTTTTTCGGGACGCGACTGCACTCTATCGTACTTGAACAACGACTGACTAAACGTCACATAGGTAGTGTGGGACAGAGATAACGCTTTACGAAGCCGAAATTATCCGATTGTCTCTTTCCAAAGTTCGATGTGCAATATTTATCGCCGGGTACTGTACATATAAGATTGCTATTTTTTATGCTCATAATTAATACGATATTTAAAAGTTTCAGTTAAATTACACTGAAGTAAGTATAAAACATTATGCATTACACGGAAAACCTTACAAAGATGCAATATTGTGTGCAAAAAATTCTACTCTGTCTATGGTAAAAAATAAAATATTTGTGCAAAAACTACAATACAGACTTAAAAAATGCACATACGCACGTACAGCCATTTTATTATTGGCGTTCCACTTCTGGTCTAAATTCGACTATAATTCTATGACTCTTGACCATAGACTAAATCAGAGCTGTCCAACGCGCGGTCCGCAGGCCACATGCGGGTCCGCGGCGGTTGTAATTGTGCGGCTAGCGAAGTGTTTTTAACTCATCGCAACATACTTATAAAATTTACTGTCTTCTTCGTGCGCGTAAGATGTAAGAAGTCTCACTACAAGATACGCTCACATTTACAGCATTATGTTTTGTTTAATAATTTTCCTTAATTGTATTTATATTTGTGTGTTTTCCTATTTGAAAACTGAGTTGCCTTTGCGGCCCCGCAATCTCTATGGTAATTCATATTAGCCCATGATGGTATTTGGCTTGGACAGTCCTGAACTAAATAGTAAATCGTTTCTTAGTTTGACAACAGATTTTGGCCATTACAAAAAAATGTAGTATTATGAATACATCATGAAGTATTAGGTATAGGTGGAGCTAGCACTCGTATTAATCACTTGAAACACATATTTACCTTATATCTCTGTCTATGAGGTCTCTCCGTCTCCTTTTATACAGCTGTGTTAGAAAGAGAAGTCAAGACCTCAGAAGATGGCAGCAGTATTTGATGGCAGCAGTGTTTCAAGTAGGTATTAGAAGTGCTGCCTCTAGATATAATACAGCTTCATGGTATACATGAGGTTTATTATGATGTGTGCCAAACATTGACGTTTAGTCCATTAAATAAATAGTGTGTATCATGTAAATTTTTATTAATTTAATGTATTTTAATGCATATTATAAAAAATATTTGCTTTCTACAAGTCTTCACCATGTTCAAATTCCATACTCCTCCGTTCTCTTTATTTTCGTAAAACACGCAACAACAACTTTGGGTACAAAGTTATTGCTTCACGTATTAATATATCGTTTACAGTACATTAAAAGCTTAGATAAATAATTGATCTCGCTGTGCTTGACTAGATACCGCCGACGTACTTGTCAAATGCGGCAACAAATAGTACGCCGAAACCGGCGTACCCGATTCAGTCACCAATCACAATGCAAGCTCTAAGAGCACCCTACTCACTGTTATCCATTTGCACACTGTCATATCACACACACTACAATATTGAATTGCCGCATTCACGGAGTTGTTGTTTTTATATAGTACGGTATCTTATCAAGCGCCGCGAGACCAATTATTTATCTATGATTAAAAGTTTACATTATTAGAGTAATAATTTATTTTAATTCCTTTAGTTATTAACTTTTTTATTAGTTATTCTTATCGTGACGTTACTAGGCTTTTACACTTTGAAAATCAACTGTTTATTAATTACCGTTCAGAAGATTAAAGATGATATGGTTAAAAAAAACTAGGTTTACAAAACATATGTGTATGAATGGTAGTATCCAGGTAATTATGACAAACTATTATCTGTGGTCTATTGGTCCGGTGTCGAAGTTGGCCACATGAGGTCCCGGGTTCGATTCCTGGGTCGGGCAATTCAAAAATGTGTTTTTCTGATAAAAACAACGTTGCCCGGGATTGGAAAGTGTCGGTTGGCGATAGGCTTGCCACCTATTGCATTGGGGGACCAAGTATCTTCGGCTAATCGTAGGTGCACTTGTTGTACCTCTGTCTACCTCTTCGGGGTACGGGCGTGAAGGTACTATATTTCAAGTAATATTGTAAAATTAAAGTATTTCACAACATCGTTGGTCATAAATCCTCACCTATATATTATAGTATAGCCATAGTACAGTTTGTCTGTTTAAAGTGTGAAGCGTATTACTAACATTAAACTATAATCACGCATGTCAATATAAATTAATAAGTATCTTATTTGAAGTCAGTGCTAGTGATAACACAATAAATACCTGTACAATAACATGAACTAAAAATGTTTAGTTTCCTTGAAATACTTTGTTATAAATACCTCCCAGAAATCAACGTCAAGCCGAAAACGGATGACGGGCCAAGGGATGATGGTTCTCAAAAAAATATGAAAAAAATTTTTTTTACCTACACCAAAAATTATAGTCATTTAAAAAAATGTGTAAACGGTTGACCCTACGGGCCATCCCTGTAACTTCCCACTAAATTAAGGTATTTTAAGCTCAAAAGAGTAAAAAATATAAGTAGGTATAGATTTTTCACTTTAAACATCTATTTTTTTTTAAAATGGTAGTATATTAATTTTTGAAATGCTGTATATTTTGAAAACGATGATGGCATTCAACTTAATTTTTGAGATCCAAAATATTGCTGTAGCTAAATAATCGATAGGTTGAAAAATTTCGATGTAATGTCAAAAAAATTTTATTTTTAATTTTATTCATTGATAAATTCCAAACAAATTGATCTATTTTGATTAAATAATCGCTATTTGACGCTGTTTTTAAAGGAGAAAAGCTGATAAGATTTTTAAGTCAATCGTTGAATTAGCTTGAAAGTTATTTAAAAAGATTAAGTTTGCTAAAAACAACGTAATTTTTAATTTTTGAGAGGCTATAAGATTTGAGAATTAGATATGATTTTGATTTTTGAAACGACATTTGACGTAGTTTTTTTAGTACTAAAATATCGTAGAATACCAAAAAATATTGGTTGAATTTCTTTCATTTCTTTAAAATTATTACATCATTCAACTTTAACTGCCTGTGCTGAAAAAAATGTACTACGCTATTTCAGCACGTGACATTAAAAGATGGTGCATTTAGTGGGCTTTCTAACATGCTATAACACTTACAGTCGATGCTGGTATCGACTTATTGCCCTGATGATGCGTTAAAACGCGAAACCGGTTGGTGTTTGTTGAATCTAAGTAAAACAGTACAAGTGTTTGTAACATACTATTATACAAATTAACAAGGAATTTTACCAATATTCAGTGTTCAAATTGAATAAGTTATTCTTGGATAGATTTGGATAAAATTTAGTATAAGTATATAAATACTCACTTAACCCGTAAATGGGCAGATTTTGATTGAAAGATCTTAGATCACGCGAACGAAGTTACGAGTATTAGTAACTTTACACTTAAAACGTTAAATAAAAGGTTGATAGATAAAACGTCAAACTGCCGGAATTGCGAAGTTACTGTGAATGATAAATTGTTTTTGTCCTCAGGTCGTCGGATGAAGAGGGCTCAGACTATGACAGGTGAGGATTACCACAATACTTGATGTTATCTCGCCGCTATTGTAGACGCCGACGCTTTAGTTTTCCTTAGGTAATACCTGTTAGGCGGTTGGTTTTATCACTGCGAAAAATCCACGGTTGATAGCGATCTCGTGGAATTTTTTTAATTTTGATTTGATTTCTTTTTTTATAAATTTTAAAGATGTTGCCATGTAACATTCACGCCCTTGACATGACAAGACATCTAAGTTCAAGCAAATTATTATTAATCGCCTTATTTTATATTACAAGTTAAAACACTTTTTAACTTTTTAGTAACTGCACCTTCCCCCCTTTTCCGTAGGTATGCTAGGTAGGTATGCTCAAATGACAGATGTATGTAAAAAGATGAACCTTTGTGCATATATCTGTCGTAATGTTAATAATTCTTCCTCTTAAGATCAAGGTAATTTTGGTGCAGTCAGTCAGTCACTGATCCTTCGTTGATTAGATTATGCTGATATTAGCTATCTTGACATTACTGATGAAGGCCTCAATAAATAAAATCTTAGGGTCGTGGGTTGTGAGCGCTTACAGCTTTATTTTTGACCCAAGAAGATTTTACCATATTATTATTTACAGTTTTAGAATGTGGGAATGCTTAATCACTTTGATTTATTAACCCAAAATTTCCTTTCTACCTTCGTGAACACAAAACTGTCTTTTTTGACGATTTTGATTTAAATCGTCGATCTTAACTTCGCGAAAATTAACAATACCGTTTTTAATTCTTCTAAATTTTACCAAATCGTCGATTTAAACTTCGCGGAATTTTACAATACCGTTCTAATTCTTCTAAATTTCACCAAATCGTTGATTTAAACTTCGCGGAATTTTACAATACCGTTCTAATTCTTCTAAATTTTACCAAATCGTCGATCTAAACTTCGCGGGATTTTACAAAACCGTTCTAATTCTCAATTTTACCAAATCGTCGATCTACACTCCGCGGAGTTTTACAATACCGTTCTAATTCTTCTAAATTTTACCCAATCGTCCATCTACACTTCGCGGAATTTTACAAAACCGTTCTAATTCTTCTAAATTTTACAGTTATTCTTTTTGTTTTAACTCTGTAAAACTTTGGAATTCACATACTTTTCGCGTCAGGAGCAGTTAGATATTAGTAATCTTCAAAGGAATATTATATAACTTTTAAAACTTTGATGAAAAGGTTACATATTAGAAGCTTACTTCTAATATATAACGTTTCATACTAATTTTTTATTACAATTATCTTAATAATAAAAAAAATGTTTTTATATCATATAATATTTTTTAATTAATATTTAGTGCAGTGTTCACACAATCTTACTTTTTTTGTTTTGCTACAAGAACCTCTTACAGAGATAAGATTGCCTTTTGTTCAATTTTCAGAATTTATGTTTTGCAATTTTTTTCCCAGCTGGTCCGGCGTCTCATTGAAGAATAAACCAGCTGCCATTTTGTGTGGCAGTTCGTACAAGACAAACGATTGGCTATACGAGTCATTACCAACATGAATACTAGATGGAAGTGTTCTATAACGTCTCACCCGGCCTTAAATGTTCCTGCTGCAACAGCGTTAACGCCTGTTGCTGTCGTGTTCCGATTTGGAGGGTAAGGTAGTTGGTAAAATTATGCATGTGGCATTCCCACCCCGCCGCACTGATGGCAACGCACCGTTATTATCTTTGGTATATAGGCAATGATTATGTCTTTCCATCAAGAGATTTGATATCTATGTAATAAAATAAATGTGTGTATAATAAACTATATAATAAATTAAAAAAAATAAAAATAGCAATGATGAGATGCGTGTGTATACGATAAGCTTTTTCGTCTCACTTTCCTGTGTGAAACTTCGCCAATTCTTGGCAGTTAAGCCAAAACGAACCTACCTAATCATCCTGAGCACTGCTTATTAAATAAGTGGTTAATTTTTATGACAACTTGCTCGTGTACAATAATCACCACCCTGTATATTCCCGTTGCCATAACGAGTGTTCACTATAGGGTTCTTGTTCTAAATTGAAAGGTAAGGTAGCTGATTTGGACATGTGGATTAACGTGATTAATCATGCATACCTATCATCTGTAATGTTTATAAGGTGCAACCCATCTTATGAGAACCACTTGTTTGCTTACTATCATATATACCTTAATTAAGTTTTGTTAAAAATTCGTTTACAGTTCAAAAAAGAAAAAAAGGAAAAAAGATAAAAAGCACTCATCAAAGAATAAGAAAAAGAAGAGACAAGATAGTGATGCAGAAGAAACGGTTCCATCAATTAATATAGACCTAACTAACACGTTAAAAGAGTTACGTAATGCATCTCCTACTAAGGAATTAGGACTACATGAGGTCGAAGAAGTTACAATCCTACCCCGCCAAGACTCATCTGATGAGGAGGAAATATTGAAACGGAAGAAAAAGAAAGAGAGGGAATATAGCGAAGGGGAATGGTCTAGTGATAGTGATGAAGATTCTGTCTCCAGTGCAAGCAAGGAATGATTGCAACTGTTGCATTTCTTGGGTTATCAATTGTAACAATACCTCAAATATTTTTTTAGTAAAGACGTCCCTGCTGATATCAGCCTAATATATGCGATGGATGTTTTGATGGAGATGTTTTTCTCAAAAAGGCAAACACTTTAAGTATTTGATATTTACAAAAATGAAAAGTTCGGAAACAAATTTTGAATATTGTCGAATTCACTGTAATCGGTCAATATTAATCATGTGTAATTTTTTTATTGTAATTTAATATAAACTGGACGGTAGATTTCTTACATTTATAAACATAATATTTATGTAAATCATTAATTTAAAATCGAATGTATGTATTATTAACTGGAGACGATACTGAAGGTATCTCAAATATATAATCATATGTACATGGTAATTTGTGGAAATAAACATTTCTGTATGTATTTCTGTATGTTCAGTTACTGTAAGGATATTATTGGATTTATATAAATCTTTAATTATGTTTATTACCACATTTTAAACTGAATTTGTACAATATACAGATATTTTTTTTCTATTTCAATAATTGAAATTGAAATTTGAATATAGCAGTTAGAACTTGCTGGAGGGAGTCGACATTGAAGATAACTCTCAGGTGTGGAAAGATAGCTATAGTAAAAAATATTTACAATAATTTGAATTTTAAATGTTGGGTTTAGTAATGTGACGTGTATCTGAGAATTCGATGAATTTTAGATTATGAATTTTAGAAGTTTTATTATAATCAGTTTGTTCTGTTAGAATGAAGCATCTTTAATCGCACAAAGGCTTAATTTGTAAATTTAAACAATCTGAAAACGAGAAATTAAAAAGATTTGGTACTAATTCTTTATCTCTAATAGACATGATATTAGAAGAGAAAGTATGAAAGCGATAAATGTTATTCTTTTTCTGTGGCAGCCATCTTGTGTTAGAGGACCTCCACACTATCGTTTTGGCAATTCTTTGTTTTTGTAAGAAATGCAAAATTAGCATTTTATAATTTTTTTTTAATTTTCACGTCGTGCAATATAAAGCGAAAATTTCTCAAATTAGTAGCGCCCGCGGAAATCTATCGATCAGCTGTTTATTTGGCGCAGTATGTGGTGCATTACACAGTAGGTACTTATTTTGATTTGTTTAAATTTTGCAATTTTTTTAGAATTAGCACTTGATAGTGATAGAATAAATCTATTTTTTAAAAAATTTAAGTTAAAACGCAATAAAATCAAAAATTTCCAAACTTTTCAACGGTTTTAATCTTAAACCATTATCCACATTGTGGTGGTTTAGACTTTCGGTCGACCGTCCCATACACGCTGTATATTATAGTTCTATCAAACAATACTTAAAAACTCAAATATTTGCCTTTACCCAATACGATATGTATAAAATACAATGATAAACTTGAAAGAACCCTTGTTTTGCGTTGGAAAGTAGAATAAAACCATTTAATAACATTTTTACTGTTAAAGAAGTTCACTGTAAGAACATGCGACGAATTTATTTTAAATAAGTACTAGATTTTATACTTAAATTTTGATTAGTTCCTAAGATTTAATATCTTCCCGTATATCATCTATAAAGACAACTAATTTCATTCCCATGTCAAAATGTTATGAAAACATACGACAGGCCAAACTTAAAATTACCTCACTGCCCAGTGCCCACATACGACGCACGCAAGATGTATGAATAACAACGCGAACGATGAATCATTAAATGAACAGATTCTTTGAATATTTCTACTTGTGTTGTGTCGTTTTATATTTTAAAGTTTCTATTTATCCATTTCTGTTCATATCTTTTTTTTTTGTTAATAGCAGTTTTACGCTTGCGAGAATAATTTCTGGGTTTAAAACGTTGGCCCGACATAATTACGTTGAGTAATATATTTTCTTTTAAGTGCCATAATAACTTACAGCAGTGTATCTGTTTAGTTAAACTTTTTTTGAAAGACCTGAAAATACTTAAGTTACTAAAGTGAGTTTGCGCGGGAAAAATTTACATTGGTAATCGAACGAACGTGTGCGTGGCACTGAGACGTCCTCCAATTTCTTAATTTAATCGATATTTATTTAGTATCTGTGTTGATGAAGAACGCGTGTGTGACTTTTTTTTTATGTTATAAGATAGCAAACAAGCAGATGGGTCTCCTGATGGAAAGAGTCAACCATCGCCTATAGACACCAAAGGTGTTAATGGTGCGTTGCTATCTTGTGGCGAGGTCTAATGCCACATGCATAAGTTAACCGGCTACCTTACCCTCCAAACCGGAACACGACAGCGACAAGCACTGACGCTATTGCGGCAGGAATAGGTAAGGCGGTGGTACCAGACCCGGGCGAGACCATGCAGAACTCTACCACCTAGTAGCCATGATGGTAGTGACTCGCATAGCCAATCGGTCGCCTTTTACGACCTGCCTGGCAGAACGGCAGTTGGTCTATTCTTCAAAGGAGCTCGGAACCAACACGGGGATTGTGGTACAACACATTTATTATTGTGGTACAACACATAGATGAAAACATAACATTAGAATTAATGTTCGTTTGCTCCAAAGTATTAGTATAATACCTGGCGCGGTTCTTGAGCGTTCAGCTACGGAATGGGCATCGCTTTGCGGACGGCAAAATAAATGGTACCTATTACGGACGTTATGCGTTATTCTATACACTTGTGCGTAAGTCAAGGTCAGCGCTCAAGAAACGTGCCGGAAACTATTCATTTTAAATGATTTTTGCCATACTAAAATTAATTTAAAAAGTATTTTAATAGTGAGTTGCAAGCGGACCTAAGACTGCGAATATACAAGCTGACTGATAAAAGTTGTACACATTGAAAGACAGCTTAATGTATCGTCATAAATCATAAATAAATAATAAAAATATAATTAAAAGAAAATATTAACCACATAGTAATAACTTAAAATCAACGAAATTAGACATTGATATAAAAAAAAACCAAGATGCACAATCCCGAACAAAACTGACACTCAAACTGTCCTTAATTTCACATAAGTAGTTATAGATATGGCAAAAACTATGTCTGCATATTCAGCCTTAAGCATAAAATTTATAGTTGTTTTTACAAAGCAATGTACAAAAAGTAATAAAATTAACAGTGTCGCGACCGACGCGATTTTATTTGAAAGAAGCGCACAATTTAAAATTGTGCACTCATTTTTAGAGGACGTTTTTGAGATACTGATTGTGTATCTTGGGTTTTTTATATCAATGAAATTAGTGTAATAATTTTCAAAAAGTATGGTCACTGCACGACGTACTAACACTCGCTAGTCACGCGATCTGGGGCCCGATTCACGTAAAAAAGCGTCAATCAAGTCGCAGCGTGTAGGGCTCTTGCACATTTTTGACAAATTATGTCGCATCGTTGTATCATGTTTATGTGTGTAAGATTCCTACGCGCTTTAACTCGATCGACGTTTGATTACTTGAATGGGGGGGGGGGGGGGGGAATTTATGTACCTATTTTGATACATGTGGTGGGCCGATCATTTAATTGGCCATATCGTGATAGGCCCGGGCACATCATGATACGCCGGCATTTCAAGATCTAGCTATCTCACATTGACCAAATCGTTCAACGCTTACCAATTGACAATTTGGCCAGCGGTACTTGGGCAAGTCGTTTGTGTAGGGTGACCAAGGTTTTAGAAAATGAAAATGAAATTTTAAAATGGAAATCATTATTTTTATATTTCTAATTTTATTTTATTAATATATATTCGATATCAGAATCGTGTACTGAATACACTCCTCCACTATATACAATATTACCAGTCGACCTGTATATACAATTATGCTATTTTGTGGTAGTAGTATAAGACGACATAAATACACCGCACGTAAACATCTTATGTTAAAATGCGTAGATTTTGGGAGCCCCTTACACAAAACTATCTCGGTTTTTGCTAATGCTACGGCCGCACTATCGTCACAAAGCTTCGCGCAATGACACGATACATACAGATGTGACCGGCTATTAGGGGCCATTCATAAATTATGTCACATTTTAAGGGGGAAGGAGGGGTCGACGATGTATGACATTGTCTGACAAGGAGTAGGGAGGGGTCTCAAATTTTGTGACATCACATTTTTTTCAAAGTTTTTCAAATTTTATATCTAAGTATTAGATCACTAAATTAAAAAAAAATAGCTGTATAAATAAAAAAATAATCGAATGAGATCATTATTACAACTTAAAATTGTAACATATGTGACATCACACTAGGTAGGGGGAGGGTCTCATAAATGTGACCAGCTGTGACAAGGTCGGGGGTGGGGTCAAAAAATCATGAAATTAGTGTGACGTAATTAATGGATGGCCCCTTATCAGGTATCATCGCAAGCATTCGGACTGCGTGTGCATTATCGCGAGGTTGGCGGTACGTCAAAGGATTTTAGTGCGCTAATATCATCGGGACAATACACGCAGGTGCGGCCGAAATGTTAACATACGTGATTGGGTTGTGTGATTTGCATAATTTGATTTAATTGACCGTCCTGTTGTTCGATTGGCTAGCGAACCTACCTACAAATCGATGGGACTCAGCTTCGATTCCCAACAGAGACAAACATTTGTGTGATGAGCATAGATTTTTGTATTTCTCGGTTTAGGTATGTGGTATGTATTTCTATGTATTATTATCGTTGACTTATACCCATACCATAAGCATATAATTTGATTACTTTGGGATTAGTGTAATTTTTTTAGCGATATATTAAAAATAGTATATATATTGCATAAACCGAATTTAGAAACACAGATTCACCAGTTTTGTCAGCTGGCGAAATGGAATGGAATGGCCCATTTACCAAATTTGACGACTGTAGCTTTTTATTGGCGATAATAGGGTCCCAACAGCTTTTTGCGGTAATCATTCATCTATATTAATATTATAAATGCGAAAGTTTGGATGTTTGGATGGATGAATGTTTTGATGGATTTGATGGATGTTTGTTACTCAATCACGCAAAAAGTACTGAACGGATTTGTATTAAATTTGACACACAGTTAGATGACCTGGAATAGCACATAGGCTACTTCCAATCCCGGAAATATTAGGATCCCGCGGGATTCGCCAAAAAATTTATAATGCAACGGGCTGCACATTGCAGTTAGTAAAAAAATAAAAGATAGTAAACAGCGTAAATCGAATACACTACTCCCTAAAACATATATAATTGTGAGGCTATTTGCTATTGTATAAACAAGTACATGGGCGTACCGAGAGGGGGGCAGGGAAGGACACCTTCCCCCCCCCCCCCGGAATTTGTTTACCTCTACTAGCTATCTACTGTTGTAGATATTAAGATAAAAATAAAATGCTACGGTTGCCCCCCGGTCCAGAACCTGGGTACGCCCATGAACAGGTATTTACAAAATTGTGTCCGTATGAAATTTGTGCATCGAATTGAGTCTCAAATCCATTTATGAGTTTGTGTGTATGCGTCTGCGCGCGATAAATATTTCATTATTATGTAAAAACTAAAAATATAAGTCTGCATTGTTTTTAACGTAGTATAAATAGTTAAGATTAAAAATATAACATAGAATAATATTGTACAATTTCCAAAATAAATTAGTAGTTTTATAACAGTTTATTTTTATTTTATATGATTAAATCCTTATTATTTTAGTCAAGAAGGTTGTAAACGTGTTTAATAGAGATAAAAATCAAAAAATCAATGAGAATTTTCACAAATTACAATATTAGTGGAATTTCTCAATATTTATGGTCAAAATATTTTTTTTTATTTATTTCATCACAAAAATAGTACATCTTTTAGATTAAACGTTAATTAGGATCTTAATGTATATCTATGTTGCCATTTTTGTGAGAAACGTGGGGCCTGTCAAAAAATTTTAATAAACAAAACAAACAATTATTATTAAATTTTTTGTTACAGTTAGTTTTTGAGTTTAAATTTGTAACAAAAAAAGATTCCAAGAAGTGAATATTTTTTTTACAAATATTTAAACATATTTTATGTCTACGTCTTCATGAAGCGAAAGCCCAATAACGTGTTGATTAACAATTGCCCAACTTGTAGAAAAGTCTAACTTTTTTCTAATGGCACTAAATTCTCAACACTTAAGTTTTTTCAAAATTATAAATTAATATATTTCAATAAGTAGACAAAAATTTGGACGCAGTTATACGAAAAGGATCCGATCCACAAAATGATCAAAAATGAGTTAAAGCGCACCAATCTGATGCTAAACATCAATACTATCGGCCAGTAAAAAGCATTTAACCAAAAATAGCTCTAATACTTTACTCAACGTCAGAATTAGTTCCCATGTATGGCACGCTAAAAAATAAAAAATATCATACTTCAATATTTCTAAAATGATTTTGGGTGGATTGGATCCAAGGAACTTATATACGATAACTGGAATTATTACGAAGCAATATTTGAAAAATAAAAATGTACTTTATTTCGTTACTCGTAAAGTTGACATTTGTTTCTTACTTAACAGAGGGGGAAAACGTTCTGAGCAAGACAACGACAAGAGTGGATGTTGTCCCTTTCTTGCAATTGCCAGTGTAAATAAAGCTATCTGATTGTAGATTTTTATATATACGGTACATAATCGTTAAATCCCTGTTACTCATACACGTCGATAAATACATTAGCATAAAATGTATTCTAATTAACACAGTGAGTTCTAAAATGTGCTTATTTTAATTATTACGTAATTACTTATGCAGTGCAAAAATTGTTTCTCAAATTATTAGAATTACTTAGTAGTAATTTGCAAACTACGCATGGCCGCACTTATATATGGCGATTGATGCTTTATTTAGTAGAAAAAGACACTCCACCCATGTCGTGTTACTCTTCGGAACGATTTTGAAGCGCGTGTGAACATTCCGGGTAGAATGTGACTTCCTTGATTGGATCCTTTTCGTGTAACTTACGTCCAATTATCGTAGCGTACTGCGTACTCACGTTAGAGACGGCGTGGCGAGCGCGTGTCGTAGCGGTCACCGGAGGACGGAGACCTATTTTACAATGTTGAATTAAAATTATTTATTAATAATTTTGCCTCTGTGGACTAGTGGTCCAGTGTCGGTGTTGACCACTTGAGGTCCTGGCTTCGATTCCCGGGTCGGGTAATTAAAAAATGTGTTTTCTTCAGTTTTCTGATAAAAAAAAACGTTGCCCGGGATTGGAAAGTGCCCGGTTGGCGATAGGCTTGCCACCTATCATATCTTCTACTTTATTACTTTGCGGAAATCTATTATTAAAAAGGTGACATTAATTAAATTTGCTATTAGTTCGCCGATAATAGCAAATTTAATTAATTTCGACTTTTTTTCTAAATATCTTCGGCTAAACGTGGGTGCACTGATTGCACCTCTTCCTACCCCTTCGGCATTCGGGCGTGAAGCTCCTTTTAATAATGGAGATAGAATTCCGGTACTTAGGAGGAAATTTTCTTTCTATAAACCTGTATGATAAAACCGTACAACATGGTTTATTTCTATTTTTTTATAATATAACCTATAAATGTATGAAATTTTTGACAGCTATAGGCCCGTTTGCTCATGCATGGCGACGCGTTTCCTTCTTAATGGCGTGTCTATTAGTATTCATGTGGTCTGTGGTTTTACTGCACATATCTTGAGCTCTATTTTCTACCTCAATAATAAAAATAATGCTAACAGGAATAGGAAAGGCATTTTTTCAAAACCTGACCGATATGTTTCAGAACCATATCACCCCGTTAGTGATATATATATATATATATATATATATATATATATATATATATATATATATATATATATATATATATATATATATATATATATATATATATATATATATATATATAATATGCTAGCTGACCCAGCAAACTTTATTTTGCCATACAAATTGGGAATTTGAGAGGGGGAGGGGGTTGAGATAAAAACTATATTTTTTAATTTAGACCAAATAGTAGATATCTACAAAATTACATTGAAATCGGCTCATTAGTTTAGGAATCCATAGCGGACAAACAACTTGCACGTATTTTAAATACATAACATAGTTATAATAAGTTGATGGCTCTCCTGTTGAAAAGACAACCATTGCCTATAGACATCAAAGATTTTAATGGCGCGTTGCTATCCATATGGCGAGATGTTAATGCCACACGCATAAATTTTCTAGCTACCTTACCCTTTGAACCAAGGATTTAAAACGTTATAATATCGATATGTTTGCTGTTTCGTGATTGGTTCGCCGCGTTTCATGCTGTTTCGTAATTGGTTCGCCAACTAGTGCTAGAAGACAACGTAATATCATATACCATAAACAATCACGACGACGCAAACATATCAATATTATAACGTTATAAATCCTTGCTTTGAACTGAAACTTGACACATGACAGTATTGACGCTTTTGCAGCAGGAATAGGTAAGGCGTTGATACTTGATACCAATCCTTGGCAGTTGATTATACTTCAAATGATGTTCGAACCAACACAGGAGATAATCCGCATATCTTTATCGAGATTATAGTAACTTTATCGATAATAATCTACTGTTGATTTTGCACTGTCAATATTATGAAGATAAGTGACAATGTAAATGTGACGTCAAGTTATTTATTCCGTTGAACAATTTCTTGTGATCTGTAATCCTAATAATCTGCAGTTTGTTATATTATTATTTAATCCAGGATATATCCATACGTTACAAATAACGTTAGTTAATAATCTAGTAATCTATACTAATATTATAAAACTAGATGAAAACCCGGCTTCGCTCGGAAGTTTCATAATACGCAATCTTAAATACTTACTACTAACTCAAATAGTAGACATTAAAAAGTCGCAACACTGTAGTGACGTCTTCTTTCATCTATTACCTTGGTTTAATAAAGACAACACAAGGAATTTACATTCTACCTGGAATGTTCATACGCGCTTTAAAATCGTTCCGAAGAGTACCACGACATGGGTGGAGTGTGTCTCTTTCTACTAAATAAAGCGCCAATCGCTATATATAAGTGCAGCTATGAGTAATTTGCAAATTACTACTAAATAATTCTACTAATTTGAGAAACAGTTTTTTCATTGCATAAGTAATTACGTAATAATTAAAATAAGCACATTTTAGAACTCGCTGTGTTAATTACAATACATTTCATGCTAATGTATTTAGCGACGTGTAGGAATAAAAATGATTTAACGATTACCGAATATATAAAAATCTACCATCATAGTTTTATTTACACTGGCAATTGCAAGGAAGGGATAGCATCCACTCTTGTCGTTGTCTTGCTCAGAACGTTTTTCCCCTCTGTTAAGTAAGAAACAAATGTCAACTTTATTAGTAACGAAATAAAGTACATTTTTATTTTTCAAATATTGCTTGGTAATAATTCCAGTTATCGTATATAAGTTCCTTGAGACAACACTATAGTGTTGCTATTTTTTAATTTCTACTCTTTTATGAACGAAGGAAAATAAGTTTCACGATAATCTGCGCTCAGTTCTTCGATACATTAATAAATGCTCACACCATCTACACCACATATATTTTGTAATCTTTAAAGAAATATAATAGATTGGTCTGTCAGCATTGTCAGAATTTTAATCACGATTTTAACAAAATACTCGACAATCCGAATTTTGCAGATATACATATGTTGTCGACTCGAAATAATTATTTTTTTACGCTTTATAATTCAGGCAAGGTTTCAATCGATTTTACCGTACCCCTTGACGAAATTATTAATATAAATTGTAGAGTTTGTTTGTTTGATTGTACGCGCTAATCTCGAAAACTGTTGAACCGATTTGAATAATTCTTGCTGAGTTGGATAGACTGTTTATCGAGGAAGGTTATAGGCTATATAACATTATTCTACGACCACTAGGAGCGGAGTAAACAAAGTCCGCGCGGACGAAGTCGCGGGCAATAGCTAGTAATATATTTTTTTATATACGCCTCGCCCGGGTCTGATTCCCGGGTCGACAATTCAAAATGTGTTTTTTCAGTTTCCTGATAAAAACATCGTTGCCCGTGATTGGATAAGTGCCCGGTTGGTTGGATAGTTTTACCACCTATTACATTGTGGAACTATCTTCGGCTAATCGTGAGTGCACTTGTTGTATTTCTGCCTACCTTTCGGGAATACGGGCGTGAAGATACTATTTTTTTAGGGTTCCAAAGTAATCTAGGAATCCTTATAGCTTCGCTATGTCCGTCCGCACGATAGCTCAGCGATGCTCAGGGATACTAAAAAGCTGTAATTTAGCACGGATATACATATTAGTCACGGCAAGAAAGTGGTAACATAAAATCTTGAAAAATATTTTTTTTCACGGTAGCTCCTCTAGATGTAAAGTGGGAATGTTACATTTTTTTCTCGTCGGGGTTTCTAAAAAAATGTTGTAGGTTTGTGAAAACAAGTTTTCGATTGAGGGACTTGTTTGTAAAATATTAATTTCTCCTCCTCCTCCTTGTTGTGTCTGTAATTTTTGAATTAAATAACTCATACACTTGAAATATTTATGGAAGAATCTTTATAGTATCCCCTTTATAACAAAAAAATATTAAGTTATTTCGGACTACGGGTTAATGGTATACATTTTGTCATTCAGCCTCCTTGTTGCTAAATTTCACTTGAATCCATTCAATAGATTCAGCGTGATGCGCGGCCTAGATACAGACAGAAAGACAAAAATTAAAAAAATAGTTTTTTAAAGAGTGCTTTCTAATCAATTAATGTACAGAATTCGACCTCTTTCAGTTTTATTATATGTAAGTATAGATTTATTTATGGTACCAAAAACCACATTATGATGATCAAAGAAGGAGCGACATTTTGAAAGAAATGCGAAAATGCACTATTGCGGTCTGCGATACGACCCACCCAGGATGCTGGGGTCATCTCTGTGTGCGCGTTCCTACGAAAAATGCAGCATAGCTCATTAGCATAGATAAATATGTGTATTACTATATGTACTCATTAGGACGGGGCGAAGTAGGCCTCATCGCAACGCAGCACAATACCATATTTTTTTCCAAATGATATTCTCCTTTCTTACTCATCATAACGAGGATCTTGCAAATCGAATAGCACTTTGTAGCCTTTAATTAAAATTATTAATCGTTCTTTATCCATAATTATGTTATTTTATAAATTAATGTTCAAAACACGGATCACGTGCACGCAATTCCGCTTGTCATCGAACACTGCACGTGACTGCACGTGCCACGTACAGCCCCGTTTTCACTTTCATTAGTAGGAGTGTGAGTATTTAATGCAGGTGCTTAGTATTAAGATAAAAATACGTGAAGACAGCAGTTGATAAGTGCGAGTGATTAGTAATCAGCGTCTATTCACTTTTATTACGATAAATACTAATCACTCGCACTGATCAACTGCTGTCTTCACGTATTTTTTCTTTAATACTAAGCACCTCATTAAACACCCGCACTCACACTATATAAGTGAAAACGGGGCTTACGACGTAGTTATTAGTATTGTTCAAATAAACTATTTTTATGATAGCACGTTATAATTATAAATTATAAACTATACTAGCTGTGCCCGCGACTTCGCGTGGGATTTTTTTTTAAAGTAGCCTAAGTACTCTTTATTATATCAACTATCTACCAGTAAAAGTCTCGTCAAAATCGGTCCAGCCGTTCCAGAGATTAGCCGGAATAAACAAACAGACAGACAGACAAAAATCGTAAAAAGTGTTATTTTGGTATGTGTACCGTGTATACATCTATATGCATTTATGTAGTTGAAACCGGTTATTTTAATATTACAAACAGACACTCCAATTTTATTTATTTGTATAGAAGATGTATAGATAGTGTAAATATATTATGTGTACGATTTATAACTACAATACATAGGTATTTATAAATACAATACATAAGAAATACGTAATATTTAACGTAAAATAATTTAATCACAAAATTTCAACTCAATCCGTCGATAGGAAGGGCTCAAAAAGGGCACGGAAATGATACATGTATCAGAACAGCTAGCCAAGGGCGCTATTCTGTAATCAATAGTTTTCAAAATAAATAGTTTCAGAAACCGCTATCACGTGGCGATAAATAGTTTCATTTTGATACGGCAAAATCGCGAAACGACCCACCTCTAGTTAGAGGTACCTATATACTTCCACTCATGTCCCTTAAAAAAACCGGCTAGGTGCGAGTCGAACTCGCGCACGGAGGGTTCCGTACCATCATCTATAAAAAAATGGCAAACAATCACGTTTGTTGTAAGGGAGCCTCCTTAAATATTTATTTAATTTTAATTATTTATTTTTAAAGTGATTATTTAATTAAATATTCTGTGGATATTTCAAACGTCTGCCAGTTGTCATTATTAAGATCGAGAAAAAAGCAAAAAAAAAAACACGTTTGTTGTATGGGGGTCACCCTTAAATATTTATTTTATTCTGTTTTAGTTTTAGTTATTACAGCGGCAACATAAATACATCATTTGTGAAAATTTGAACTTATGGTGATGGACAGATAGACAGACAAACGCAGCGACAGACAGTGGTGTCTTAGTAATAGGGTCCCGTTTTAAACTTTGAATATGGAACCTTAAAAAGTATAGTAAAGCCAACGCATTCACAGTTCGGCTCTTCTCGGCAATGTTCGGTTCTCGTTCGGTGGTGAGTAGCGCACCGCGTCTCGCAAAACCTTTCGGTAAATACCTACTATTGTTGAATTATTTTCATTTTACAAATTTTTTTAAACTATGCATCCAAATAACTTGGTATAAGAGCCACAGTTTATCATTTATTTATAAAGTAGCCTTTGTCCTTTCCCAACGTCTTATCTATGTTTATGCCAAATTTTATGAAAATCGGTCCAGTGGTTTAAGCGTGAAAGCGTAACAGACAGACAGACAGACAGACAGAGTTACTTTCACATTTATAATATTAGTATGGATTTATCTAGCGCGCTACGTTATCTATACATATAATAAAATCGTAGGAAAGTCAAAACTGTACATTGAATATTTTTTTAAAAGAGTACTTGGGGCGTGATCTACAATCGATATCGAAGCCAAAAATATAGTTTTTAGAATTTTTGTCTGTTTGTCTGTATGTATGTCCGGGGTAAACTCAAAAAGTACTGGATGGATTTACTTCAAATTTTGCATGAATATTAAGTCAGATGTGTTGACAGAAGCCATTCGCCTGTTATTAGGGGTCTATGGGTCGTGTGGTCGGTGGGATGTGCACTGGGTGGGATGGGGCGGTGCTAAGCGCGTCGCATTTACCGAAATCCGCCGCGATGTGGCCCGCTGTAATAGTGTGCGACACTTCATATAAAATGTATGAAAGCGATGCAGGCGGATTTTTGCGATCCGGCTCGGATCGTTGAGGCTCGCCTCAAGTTCTAGTAATGCGGTGGCACCAGATCGTTGCAGAATCTACCACCTAGTTAAGTCGCGATGTAAGTGTCTACTATTAGCCTTTTATCAAATTTTACGAAATACCTAGCAATAAGGCTATCCTTCATAATGGGGCCTAGATCAACACGGGGAAAACTGGAAACGGATAACAGCTGCCTTTTTCCTATTCCACTTTAAACTCCAAGCCTAAATCGCTTTGTGTATTTTTCGTTGATTTTCGGTGATTTCGTTGTAAGCTCATACATTTTATTTATAACTAGCTGACTCGGCAAACGTTGTTCTGCCTTTTTAACAACTCTTATTTTTTTTCTATATTTTCTCACCTTTTAAACCTTCCCTGGACTTCAACAATTAATTCAAAACCAAAATTAGCCAAATCGGTCCAGTCGTTCTCGAGTTTTAGCGAGACTAACGAACAGCAATTGATTTTTATATATATAGGTAATACGTCTTAGTTCTTACAGTGAGAAAACGTGTTGCATCAGTTCACAATCAGACACGACTGTTTTACTCTGATCGATCAAATCCCTTTTTAAACTTTTACTTTAAACTACGAGCCCAGTTAAACTTTAAACAATATTGACAGATCTCTTTCTATCGCCATAATCCGCTTCATTTTCAATAAATAGCTTGTCTGTGATTATCTTTATAGCTTATCTAGTTTATCTATTGACTTTGGAGTGATAATCTAAAGAAAATTAAGCCTCATCTCAGATTAACCACTTGACAAATAGGTGTGTGGCGTTCATATAAAAGCGAGATGAATTGCGCCAATCGTCGTTTAAATTGGCGCCGCTCTCGATATAGACATTCAAGATTATTAGAAGATGACTTCCGAAGTTGTAAGTTATTTAAATACATTTATATAAAATACATTTTTCACGCCTCAGCGCGAGATGGTCGAAGTCGTGCTCTACTCTCGTTTTACCAAAATCAAGCAACTTTCTGAAGTAAAAATGTTTCTATACTATTCATATTGCGCTTATAGAATGATATATATACTTTTATTAATGGCTTCTCCGTATTTGATACTTTTAAAATACAATTATATTGTTTAGTGTAAAAAAAACTGGTTGAAAGAAAAATCAAAGTTTGTTTGGATGTCTCTCGGATCGGATCGGTCTATCGGATCTGGCACAATTGCGCCCGCAAAACAACATCGAGATATTTTTTATTATCTTCAGAATTACAGCGCGCACTTTCTAATTACGAATGGCTGTGTAATTCGGTGTTCCTTAATTGTTATTAATAAAAACTACAAAACGATTAATCCTTGACACATCTATATTCCTGTAGATATTATTAATTTGGATTCTTAACTGTATTGGAAGTTTTACAATAACTTCGATCTGAAGAATTGCTCCACTATTTTGGATCACCCTCTTTTTTACTGTCCCTTATTTATACCAAGCTTAGTGTTGGTTCGAGTCCTCTTTGAAGAGTAGACCATCGGCCATTCTGCCAGGCATTTCGTGGCGTAAAAGGCGAGCGATTGGCCATACTTGTCACTATCGTCTTCTACCAGTGGTTCTTAACCTGTGGTCCGCGGACCACTGGTGGTCCGCTGGTGGAGCTTTGTTTACAGCTATAGACCTATATTATATTTTATACTAGTAATTATACACCATCAATTACCGGCAGGGGTTTTTCCGAACAGATACGGCATGGGGACCTTCAAGAAAAGAGCTTACTCATTTTTAAAAGGGCGGCAACGCAACTGCAAGGCCTCTGGTATTGCAGATGTTCATAGGCGGCGATGATCACTCAACATCAGAGTGCTAAGTGTGAGTTTTTCTTTTTGCTTTCGATCGTGAGCGCATTTCGAGTTTACTGGGAATTTGTATGTGATTTGTACAGCGCCATCTAGTGGTAAACTGGTTTCTCACGTTTACCACTAGATAGCGCTGTATAAATCACATACAAATTCCTAGTAAACTCCAAACGCACTCACGATCGAATGCGAAAAGAAAACTCACACTTAGCACTCAGGTATACCTCCTGCTCGTTTGCTCCCTCTTCCATAAAAAAAATACCTTTAAACAGTAGGTGGTCCGTAGCAAGACAGATGTGTTCTTAAGTGGTCCATCATCAGTATAAGGTTAAGAACTGCTGTACTAAACGGTTGACTTCATAAGTCTTGAAGGAAGCCAATAGACCATAAAAACGCTTCACCATAGAGGTAAATATATGGTTAATTTTTATAGTTTTGTTTTAATATAATTTAAAATTTATTTACTAAAACACCAGGTAGCTTAGTGAAAGTAAATATATCTAGATGCGCCCTGCAGTCCGCTGCATTATAACAGTCTTTATTGAAACCCACGGAAACAACTTGTTTTCTGGAATAAAAATGTACTCTATATGCTATTTCAGGTCATCTATATGTGTGCCAAATTTCATCGAAATCGGTTCAGCCGTTGCGTGAAAGAGAAACATCATACATCCATCTAAAAATTCTAGTAAGATTAATGGTCTTTATCACAGACCACATGAATACTACTAGACACGCCATTTGAAGGAAATGTGTGCGTATATGTGAATAAACGCTCCTATCACTGTCAAAAATGTCATATATTTGTAGATATGTTATATCGTGAAAAAATAGAAAAAAACCATGTACTGTACATGGTTTTTTTCTATTTTTTCACGATATAACATATCTACAAGTATATGTACAGCACATGGTTTTTTTTTCTATTTTTTCACGATATAACATATCTACAAATATATGACATTTTTGACAGTGATAGAAGCGTATATTCAGATCGTCGTTTATCGTACCGAATGAGATGACAAAGTTTTTTACCCTTGATGTAATTTTATTTCATCGGTAAGTAGGATTTAACACTGTATTTTCTGTGTGTAATTGCGAGTTACACTGGCAAACTAAAAAATTGTCTTGAAAGGCGTATCCATTTAATCTGTGGTCTTTATATTGTTTTCATCCACAGAAAGGTCCAATATCCATGATCGATCCGTCGCAGCTTTTGCGACCGGAGCCGACGTTCAACGACAAGCCTTTGGAGGCGTTCCGGGACTATAGCGTGGACGATAATGATCCGATCAAGGAGCGAGTGCGCCGGACCTACTACACCATGCATACCAATGTCACCGTCGATCTTGTCAAACGTAAGAGCAAATAGAGTGCTAAGTGTGAGTTTTTCTTTTCGCATTCGATCGTGAGCGCGTTTCGAGTTTACTAGGAATTTGTATGTGACTTGTACAGCGCCACCTAGTGGTAAACGTGCACGTTTACCACTACCAAATGCGAAAAGAAAAAATTCACAGTTCACACTTAGTATTCTGAAATGCATATCTCTAGGACTTGAAACCAGTTTAAAAAATACTGATTAAAATACAGGTTTTTAGTATTTTTTTTATAAAAAGGATCGCTCGGAGCGTATCTGAAATGGGATAGTCCGAGAGATGTTGACACAAAATATCAGATAATTTGTACCAGTATGGCGGTTCTTCAGGGGTGTAATTACGTAATAACAAAAAGTAAAATAATGGTCATAGCGCTGATACCGGCGCGGGCGGCCCAATCGCGTGGATGTTAATCGAACTTGTCGGAGTCTCGAACGATTTGTTCCACAAAAATTCTTGTATTTTCTGAAAAAAAGAAGTAGGCGGTAGCGTAATGCCATACTTCTCCGGTGTTGCTTACAGCCCGCCATACCGACGCGGACGCCAACACATTAATTAAAAAAGACAATTCAACCATTTGTACCAAAAATTAGTTTTGCACAACTAATCATTATTTACAAAAATCACCATGCCATACTTTTATGATGGTTCCAAATGAACGCCATACCACCACAAAGTAATTTTTTTTGCAAAACAATTTGTACCAGTATTGCATTTGAATTTTTGGAAAGTATTTGATAAAATGTGACTGTTAATATATTTGCCATACTTCTAGGAAGGAGAAAAAATGCTGGCATACTTGAAAACTTATTTTATCGTCACGTTTAAAATTTTTATTTATTTATTTATGTACATAACAAACCCCACAGCTCCTAATCTATTTTAAATATTACCTACTTACTAGAATTATTCTAAAAGCCAATTACGGACTTACATTTTTTAATATTTATATATAAAGTACGTCAATAAGTAGTATTGCTTTGCGTGCGAGTGTTCGTATATGGATATGTGTGTACTTGCGTGGGAGTGTATGTGATTTACAATGTGGTTAAAAATATACATATAATTATTTTACATACGTATTATCAGTTTCATCAGAGGCTCGGTAATTTGAATAGCTATAGACGAGAGTTATGAACGTGGAAAAATAAGACTTTTCAATACGTAAAATATTTTTTACAGCGTGGCATTATTGTACCTATTCTGTTCGTTTTGATACAATTGTACCTAAAAACATCCCAGATTGTAACCATGGAGTAGAAACCAAAATCCACGAATGGTACCTACATCACACACAGTGCACACATAAATTGGGAGCAGCGATCATCAAAGAAAATTTTATTAGTTTAAAAGCAAACCCTTATAATTTTGCTCCTTATGGAAACAGGTATTTTTAAGGTAGAGGTAGAAACAAAAATTCAAAAACACACCTTGGCCCTATTCCTAAGATGCTAAATAGGATTTAATCGAGCTTTATGGGGACCTATTGGATTATATAGATTAGATGATAAGAAAAATAAAAGTCGTATAACGATTTCATTTCAACAGTGAGGAAAAAACTACAGATTAAATAAATGATAATAAAATCATTAACATGAAAACACTGTAGCGCGTCAGATTAAGACCTGGTGGGTTAATTGCGAGCTAAACTTTAGAAAATCTGACGATTCAAATGTTGCGTAAAAGAGTGGGAGGGGCACAAAGTTGCAAAGTACCGTTGTCTTCACATTTTCGAGCGTATCTGAAGTTTCTTTTATTTAAAAACAAACATACATATAACAAAGAATAACGAAAAAAATATAATCTGACAATTTCCACGAGCCGAAGTTATTGAATTTTTTTACTGTCCTATTTGCCCGGCTCTATATAAAGGGGTAATATTTGGTGGAGAGCCTCAACAATATATAAGGTTCATGTTAATCTGACTCGCGAGTAAATCCCAAAATCCCCTCTAGACCTTACTATATACACCTTTGTTAGTGGGACCGTACAGACTTAAAGTATTTAGCAGTTTGGTAGTATGTACTACAACTTTAGCTAAGTGATTTACCTAGAACTCTTCCACTCTGTGTACTTGAGTGTTTTAATTAGGTTACGTAATCAGAAAAAATGTTAAAAATCTTACAAGCCGACTAGCTGGTAAATTGTTTTGTACACTTCATGCTTTGTTCTCTCTGCCTACCCCGCAAAGAAACTGATATAATTATACTTAATTATTTTACCCCATGTTGATCCGGAGCCTCTTTTAAAGAATATACCATCTGCCGTTCTGCTAGGCAGTTAGTTCGTAAAAGGCGGAAGATTGGTCATGGCCCATAGCCAGTAAAAGGCGAAAGATTAGCCACGGCCCATGGCCAGCCACTTATCATGGCTACTTCTCTCGCCCGGGTCTGCGTCTCCCGCAATATAGTCAGTGCTTGTCACTAACGTGTTCCGGTTTGAAGGGTAAGGTAGCCAATAGACTTATGCATAGGGGTGTCTATAGGCGATGGTTGTCTTTTTCCATGACGAGAGCAATCTGGTTTTTTGCTATCTTATGATATAATGAGAAAAATCTTATTTTCATAATCATTATTTTAAGACCTATCATGTTATCACAGAAAAACGTGAAAAATGGTTGAAATTCAACCATTTTAAATCAACAATCAAAGACGCACTCATCAAGCTAAACGAACTGGTGGATGAGTCAGATCCCGACACCGACTTGCCCAACATCGTGCACGCCTTCCAGACCGCCGAGAGGATCCGCCAAGATCACCCAAACGATGACTGGTTCCACCTCACTGGCCTCATCCACGATCTGGGCAAGGTATATCCACATTTTAATAACAAAAAACATACAACGCGTAAGGATCGATTCACTGAAAATTGAAATTACGGATTTGAACCATGTTTTTGCAGTGAAAGCCGTTGGAAATTTCTGTGCGATTTTTTAAATTTTTTTGACGAATTTTTTCATAACTTTGCATAATTTAGCTAATTCTAAAAATCTCCAGTGCTCATTATAAAAAATAGTTAAATTTGCAAGTACACATAATAAAACAATGTATTATGATTTATGCGCCACATACAGCACAAAATAAACGGCTGGTTTTGATACTTTCGCGGACGCAACGAGTGCGATGTACGCTTTACGTTACGTGTCGTGAAAATAAGAAAAAAATCGCAAAACGTAAATTTTGTATTTTCCTCATAAAAAGGAATCTGCCATCATGACTAAAACCTCAAAATGGCATATTTTGTTAATTTTCGGTACGCCATTCTTTAGACGCTGTGTAATAAATCTAAATTAAAAATTTAAAAACCACTGACACAGTCCTTTATCACCACCACCATCACCACTTGTCATGTTCCGGTTTGGAGGGTAAGATAGCCGGTAGACTTATGCATATGGTATTACCACACTGCCACGCGGATAACAACGCATTATTAACATCTTTGGTGTCTATAGACGATGGTTTCTCTTTGCATCAGGAGAGCTATCTGCTTGTTTGATATCTTAAGACATAAAACATTAAGGCATTAAGACCCCGCTACAAGGATAGCAATGCACCATTAACATCTTTGCTAAGCACCTATCTGTAGGCGATGGTTGTATTTTTCCATCAGGAGAGCCATCTGTTTCTTTCTTGTCTTATGATATAAAAAAAAGTTCCAGAGATTAGCCGGAACAAACAGACAGGCAGATAAAAATTGTAGAAAATATTATTTTGGTATATGTACCGTGTATGCATTCCATATGCATTTAGTAAAAATCGATTATTTTAATATTAGAAACAGACTTCGTCAGTTCTATAGGGAAAGGACGGCGCGGTATGTTCTGAAACCGCTGGGAAACGTGTTAATATTCGGATAAATAAATATAGGACTTCAGCTGAAAACCAAAATTTAGTACATTATTTTTTGTATTTAAAACTAAATATCACCATATAAAAATCATGTGGAAGATTTTTTTTTTTTTAATCATTTTTATTTAAGGAACTTTTACACCATGTGTACGCCAGTTCCATCGTATCCTATTACAATACTATCTATAATACTACAATATTATCTTCAACTACTAATGGAACGATTTACAAATGCAAAAAGTATTTTGGCTTCATCTGAGCTGGGCTGACTTAAAATACTGTGAAACTGTCCAATGTCATTTTTGTTGACTTTTAGTTTATTTAACAGTTCTTTTCTTGTTTCCCGATATCGGACACATTCCATCAAGAGGTGATGAATATCTTCTATAATCTTGCATCTTTCGCAATTGGGGGAGTCGATTATTTTCATGTGGGAGATTAGAAATATTATTAGCAAATTGTTTAAGAGATTTTTTAGTCTGTTTTCGGAATTTTATATGATCGAGTAAAGCACATTCTATCATGTAATAAGTTAGATAATATCTTCAGGTATATCGTGTAATTTTTGTAAAATTTTTATTTAACAACCAATACAAAAAAACTTGATTTAGCGAACCAGTTTTTTCCCGTTTGTCCCGATGCCTCGCCTTAATATTTTTAAAGCTTTTTAAATGTGTATAATGACATTAAATAATCAAATGTGAAATAATAATACGATATAAGTTGATATTCTTTTTCTTTTAAAATAGCTGAGCCCGCGACTTAGTCCGCGTGGAAAAATTTCGAAAAAAGTAGCCCAAGTTACTCCCTGTCTCATCAGCTATCTGCCAGTGAAAGTTCCGTCAAAATCGGTCCAACCGTTCCCGAGATTAGCCGGAACAAATAGACAGACAGACAGACAGACAAAAATTGTAAAAAATGCTGTTTTGGTATATGTATTGTGTATACATCCATATGCATTTAGTAAAAAGCGGTTATTTTAATATTATAAACAGACACTCCAATTTTATTTATTTGTATGTATAGACTAGCTGTGCCCGCGACTTCGCGTGAAAAATGTTCTAAAATAAAAGTAGCCTAAGTTACTCCTTATTACATCAACTATCTGCCAGTGAAAGCCCCGTCAAAATGGGTCCAGCCGTTTCAGAGATTAGCCGGAACAGACAGACAGACAGACAAAAATTGTGAACAATGTTATTTTATTTGTTGTTGAGTTGATGACATAAATGGCGTTCTAAATAAGTATATAATAATAATAAAATCGAAGTTCAAAATAAATAACTCACAAACAAACCAAAAAGAATTTAAACAATATGCCGCGGCAGTTTGTTAACGGCGGCGGAAAATATCATTAACACTATAAACTAGCTGCATCCGCTCTCGCATTGAACCGAAACTACCGAGATTTCGCGTCCGTGAGAGCTGTCTATGTGTGCGTTGCTCGAAGTCTAAGTGTATCTAGATTGTCTTCAGAGTGCTAAGTGTGAGTTTTTCTTTTCGCATTCGATCGTGAGCGCGTTTGGAGTTTACTACAAATTTGTATGTGATTTGTACAGCGCCACCTAGTGGTAAACGTGAGAAACCAGTTTACCACTAGGTGGCGCTGTACAAATCACATACAAATTTCTAGTAAACTCGAAACGCGCTCACGATCGAATGCGAAAAGAAAAACTCACACTAAGCACTCTGTAGTTATTTTGTGGCACGATCTTCTCGAGCGGCATTCGTGGCAGGTTCACGGCCTTCACATTTTTTGGTATTTACTTGAAACTTTTCATCATTAACTAGGAATTAAATTGCTAATCTCTACATACACTTAAATAACTTTATTGACCTCAAATAGATAAGTGTCAGATAAAAGAGATAAGAATGACACCTTGAACTTGCGATTTGAGTTTTTGACGATTAATCTTGTTTATATGGTTTTATCGAGAATAAATTAGCTATGTGGATTTATACCAATATACAACGGTAATATCATTGATGTTTTTATTATAACTAGCGATCTCCTGTCCCCGAAATTCGACTAAAGACTAAATAATAAAAATCTCTTAAGTTTGACAGCTGACTTTAGCATCTCCGTACGTTTTAATTTACTTTTTGCTTTAGCACAAAGAAAATAGTAGGTATACCCATGAAATATTAGGTACAGGTGGAGCTAGCACTCGTATTAATCAATTGAAACAAATATTCACGTTATATCTCTGTCTATGAGGTCTCTCCGTCTCTTTTTATACAGCTGTGTTAGAAAGAGAGGTTAAAACCTCAGAAGATGACAGCAGTATTTAAAATTTAGTTTCAAGTAGGTATTAGAATTTAGAAGTGCTGTCTCCAGATATATTACAGCTTCATGGGGCGGCACAGTCTTGCGGAGAAAGAGAACTTTTAAAATTATAAAAAATCATCGCTCTAAAATCTTTTCGACTTAATTCCATTTTCATTGTGTACGTAGAACTTTGATGTGTGATAAAAAACAATTGACAAATCATTTCCCGCTAATTGTTTTTTTTTATTGCTAAGAAGGTTGCAACGTTTTAAAAATATTTCATTCGAAATTCAAATAGTTCCGATTAGCTAAAAGTGCAAAACTTTTAGTGTGCCCCATATAATACAGCTTCATGGGGATACCTACCTGTGTGTATGTATGTCACATTATTGTAGTATGTGTAATGTTTATCTTTATGAATTGAATGTTTTTAATTATTATTTTTTTATATTATTTTTCTGCAGTCATTTCCAGTGTAAACTTTAACCTTGTCACATTTCATACTCCACCGTTCGTGTAATTGGCGGAAAAAGGGATGCAAAGATTTTACTTCGCGTTTTAATATAAAGAAGTAATTTAATATCTAATAAAAGCAGTCTAATAGTTTTACGCAATCTTATTATTCTATTAAACTTCTTATATCGGATGAAGAAAGTAAAATTAAAGACTAGGCGGTAAAATCTTCATTTCTGATATTTTTAATTTCGGACATTTCTTCTTTTGAAAGCTAGGTTTGATAAGTTGGATTTTTGTTTTAGAATAGGCCACTTCCTTTTTGGCAGGCGGGATTACTAACCTAAAATATAAGTTTTACAACGTGAAGATATTTACGCATGTATAACGTAAGTATCTTCACGCCAAATCCCTCCATACAAACATGCTGATTGCAGAGACTTTTGACTAGCACCCGATCAATTAGACTAGCAGTTAACCAAATGTGTCAACACTGCCGTGTCCACTAGGTGTTAAGCATAGAATACACATGCTACTAAAAAAGCACGCTCGTTTGCTTCTAGATAGCGTACTCATTTATAGCATGCTCTCCGAGTGTGTACATTTGCTCATGAAAGCACAGACCTCAGAAGCATAAAGGTATAGTTACACATGCTCGTAAAACGCAATGCTTATTAGCATACTTAAAACAAGCAAGCTCTTCAAACTGACACACATGCTCTGGTTTAGCGTGCTTGTTTTAAGCATACTAGTAAATAAACTTGCTCAAAGCAAACAACTCAACACACATGGTATTTAAACACGGGTTTCAGTATTTGACATACTAGAATGTCCTGTACTGGTTTTCCAAAAATGAGTTACCAATTTGCCCCCTTCACAAAAATAAATAAAATTTAAAAACCAAAACCAATGCTAAGAAAGAAAAAGAGATGAAATAAAACGATTTGGGTTCGCAATGAACGATGATCTTGAAGCAAGTACTCGATAGTAGCATGCTTAATTAGCAAACCTGTTTACATGTGCTAAAAGCACGCCCCCTTCCACCCGCGCTGCCGGTAGCATGCGATAAAATCGAACGACTGTCGATTTTTGAGCAAACTCGAAATTAGCATGCTCATTATTAGCAATGCTTCGACACACGTGCTACTAAGTAGCAATTGCTCAATAATAGCATGCTTTTGTGCTAGAAATGAGCATGTGTAACTGTACCTTTATTCTTAGGAGCATACTTCTTTCTAGCACATGCGAAATACATGTGCTAATTAGGAATGCGAAATACATGTGCTAATTTAAAATGAACGTTTCTATGCGGAATCGTGTGCGGAATGAATTAAATTCAGCGATATTATCACTTTTACCACATTTAATAAAGAAACTCTTAATGAAAAGGAACAATAGACGCAGGAAATCTCCCGAGTTAGTCCGGGCTCCTTTAAAAAATATGCCATCTGCTGTTCTGCCAGGCGACCAGGTAAAAGGCGACCGATTGCCTATGTGACTCTCTACCATCGTGGCTACTAGGTGGTAGAGTTCTGCTTTGCCTCGTCTGGGTCCAGTACCACCGCCTTACCTATTCCTGCCGCAATAGCGTCAGTAGTTGTCGCTGTCGTGTTCCGGTTTGGAAGGTAAAGTAGCCAGTAAATTTGTGCATGTGGCATTAGACCTCGCCACAAGATAGCAACGCACTATTAACATCTTTGGTGTCTAATGGTACCATCTTTGGTGGTAAATGAAACGAGGCAGGAAAATATTGCTGGTTTCAAGAACCACTTGCGAATGCAATCAGCATAATTAAATAAACTTTTGAAAAAAAATTTAACCATTCATAATAAAAAGTTACACTTAGGTATATGTGAGATGCTATGGTACGTAATTTCTCTTGATATTTTGTTTTTAATCATTATATTGTGGTGAACGTAAATTCCACAAACATTCACAATTTTGATAAACAAATATAGAATTTAAAGTTTTTTCATTGTAAAATACCTACACGCAAACATCCACAAATTATAACTAGTGCTAGTAAGCAAACCAAGTAGCATAGAATACGTTCAGGATTGCTTTGCAGCCACCTCCTTCGCCCCCGCACCTTACACCGTGTGCTAATTAGCACGAAAAAAAACCGGCTTGCAATTAAATAGCGTGCTTATTCACAAGCATGCTCTTTTCGTATACAGGTGCTACTTACATGCTATTATGTAGCATTTGCTCGAAACTAGCATGCTTTCGTGCTACTACGTAGCATGTGTATTTCCGTCTTTATAGACTTTATAGTTCCGTAACCAACGCAACGGCTTGGTATAATCGTTTTAGCTATTCCTACTGTAATAGTGTTAAAAATTGCCATTGTCGTGTTGCGGTTTGGAGAGTAAGGCAGCCGATAAATTTATTTCAGTTGCATTAATTCCACGCCACACGCATAGCAATGCACCATTAATATTTTTGATGTTTAATGTCAAGGGTTTATTCCCATCAGAAAAACCATCAACTTGTTTGCTATCCCGTGACATAGACATGTACCTAAACTAATATTATAAAGAGGAAAGATTTGATTTTTTGTTTGATTAATTGATACTATTTAAATCAAAACTACTTGATCGATTTTAAAAATTCTTTTACCTTTAGAAAGCTACATTATTCAGTAGTGACATAGACTAATTTTTTACCTGACTGTCGAAAAGTAACTAATAGTAAAAAGGTAAAATTGTTGTCACGCGAACAAAGTGCAAATAACTGCTATATTATATAGGTAATAATTATAGGTATTTGTGTTGTAGCAGCCACCCCGTTCTTGGGAAAACTTGAAAAACTTAAAAAACAAGAAAGAAAAACACAAATTAGACATATGAAAGTACATAAAATAAATGTGAATCACAGATGTGAATTTTATTTGTAATGATGAGCTCATTTAAATAGTTATATGTATGTGTATCTAGCGATCAGTACAACCGACGGAATCAATCACATAGCAAATAAGAATTTCACCACTTTGGACCAGTTGACACTAGCTCAGTTGGTTAGAGCATCACGCTTCAGGGAACGTCGTAGGTTCAAATCCTACGTCTTGAAATTTTTCTTTGTTGTTTTTAAAGTGTATTATATAAACTACCATGTTAATTGTTTTTAGGTGATGGCGTTTTATGGGGAGCCCCAGTGGTGTGTCGTCGGAGACACGTTTCCAGTAGGCTGCAAGTGGGCCAAATCTATAGTCTATGGACCCGAGAGCTTCAAAGATAACCCGGACACCTACAATCCCAAGTACAAGTGAGTTATATTACTAGATACAAAACCAAGTTTTTGTCATAGTTTTTTTACATAATAAGGTAGGCAATAAGGCGATGGTTTTCCTGAGGAAAAAAGATAACCATCATATAAACACCAAAGATGTTAGTGGTGCGTTACCCGTGTTGGTCCCGGGTTTACCCCGTGTTGGTCCCGGGCTCCTTTGAAGATTAGGCCAACTGTCGTTCTGCCAGGCAGGTCGTAAAAGCCACTCAGTCGAGTGGCTATATGCGCGTCACTACCATCGTGGTTACTAGGAGGTAGAGTTCTGCATCAGTTCGACCGGGTCTGGTACCACCGCCTTACCTATTCAATAGCGTCAGCGCTAGTCACTGTCGTGTTCCGGTTTGGAGGGTGAGGTAGCCGGTAAAGTTATGCATATGGCATTAGACCTCGCCACAAGATAGCAACGCATCATTAACATTTTTGGTGTCTAGGCGATGTCATAGGCGATGGTTGACTCTTTCCATTAGGAGACCCATCTGCTTGTTTGCTATCTTATGATATATAAAAAAAATACATTAGATTACCAAATACGTTACTCTCCAAACCTGACCACAACAGTGACAAGCATTGACGCCATTGCGGCAAGAGTAGGTATGATGGTGGCACCAAATTCGGAGGAGACGTTTAACCATCTACTTACCACGACGGGGATCAGGTTTCCTTCTCGGCAGAGACAAGCATTTTTGTAATTTTTTTGGGTTCGAGTTTTTATCTATACCAACTTCTCTGCTAATATTAGATACGTATAAAGAGAAAAGATTTAAAGATTTGCATTTTTATATTTTTGTATGTTTGTAACGAATAAACTCGAAAAACTACTGGACCCATCTAAAAAAATATTTTACCATTAGAAAGCTATACTATTCTGGAGTGGCATAGCTTACTTTTACCCGGTTGAGCAAAGCTAAGTAATGATTTAGGTCACGTGAACGAAGTGTCTATTTTCCCGTGTTGGTCTCGGGCTCTTTTGAAGAATATGCTTAATGCCGTTCTGCCAGGTAGATCGTAAAAGGCGACCGATTGGATATGAGAGTCACTACCATCGCGGCTAATAGGTGGTAGAGTTCTGCATTGTCTCGCCCGGGTCTGTTACCACCGTCTTACTTATTCCTGCTGCGTATAGCGTCATATAATAGCGTCAGTGCTAGTCTATTGACTACATTGACCTCCAAACCGGAACACGACATTCGTGTCCCGGTTTGGAGGGTAAGGTAGCCGGTAAACTTATACATGTGGCATTAGACTTCGCCACACGATAGCAACGCACCATTAACATCTTTGGTGTCTATAGGCGATGGTTGATTTTTTTCATCAGGAGAGCCATCATCTTACGATATAAAAAAGTCGCGAGCAACAAATAGTTAAATACATTTCAATACTTATTAATGTATTACGTAACATCGACTAACACCCATAAACAAGTAACTTGATTAGTTAATTCCTATTATTTGTTCAGCGAATATTTTTTATCCCGGATTCGATCGCATCTGATGTTTTCTAGGTTTTTCTCGAAATTACTAAATTTCAGCAGCTCGTACCCAGCCTGGAGGTGGTATGTCAACTCCTCCGCGCCTCGGATGATCACATAAAACTGTCGGCTCCAGCTATCGCTAGAAATAAAATTTAATCGATATCAGGGCGGTAAAATACAACAATAAGGAACACCATCCATCCTATCAGTCGACGAACTGATCAATAGTTATAAACCAAAAAGCCTGTGAACATTTGGTCCACTCTGCTTGGATCGTAAGACTACCACAGTGTGATGTTACTTATTTTACATCAAACGAATGGTATGTCGTGTTTCAGCACCGAGTACGGTATGTACGAGCCACACTGCGGGCTCGACAACCTGCTGATATCGTGGAGCCACGACGAGTATCTCTATCAGTTCCTCAAGCATAACAAAGCCAAGCTACCGGATAAAGCGCTTTACATGATCAGGTAAAACTACTTCTATAGTTTACACAGACGCTAATACGTATTCATGTACGCTCATATACCTACAAGTAGGTACGCACTAAAGCAAACACAATTTTACGCATGCTGGTAGGTATTATTGAACTGAGTGCTAAGTGTGAGTTTTTCTTTTCGCATTCGATCGTGAGCGCGTTTGGAGTTTACTAGGAATTTGTATGTGATTTGTACAGCGCCACCTAGTGGTAAACTGGTTTCTCACGTTTACCACTAGGTGGCGCTGTACAAATCACATACAAATTCCTAGTAAACTCCAAACGCGCTCACGATCGAATGCGAAAAGAAAAACTCACACTTAGCACTCTGTAATAGGCAAATATTTAGTCTTGTTCGCAGGTAAAATCTCACCTTTTGGTAAAGTATTTACTAATATTAGAGTATAATTCTTACTGATATAAAAAGAAGAACGTGTACATGGAACATAGTGAATGGACGTTAGGAATATCGCTTTGAAACATTGGACGATATAGCCCCGACATTATTGTTAAATCGGTTGCTTAATTATTCTTATACGCACTCGAGCAAATATGGCTAGTAATACATATATTATGTTGTACACATATATTCCTAAGACAAAAGTCTATCTCGCTTCAACTTGCAAACGAGATTAACCTAGTCTCGGTAAAAAACCAACAAAAGCCCGATGATTCGTGATTCAACAAAGTTGGCCATAAAGAACGTATTTTTAAATGTATTTTCGCCATATGACGATAATGACGTAGCCACAGCAATACAGAAACGTCGAGGCTACATTTATACAGCGAATCACTTCATGTTATCGTGATAATCCGTTGAATCGTGTCGAACACGAAGAGCTTCGCGCTACTGTCGGTTTAATAGTTTCGACTAAATTCATCCTGCTTTTACGCACTAACCGCGTTGTACAACACGACGCATCGCAATTTAAAACGTGACAAACTCTTCTCGAAGGAAGGGTGGTCAAATGCCCCGTATTTTATGGGTTACCCCGTTTTTTATGCTACAAATATGCTGGAACCTTTAATTATTAAAAGTGAGTACAGGGTAAATAAAGCTCCCGTATTTTTTACAAATTCTATCAACACGACCGTTCTGCCTCACCTGCCGTAACTGTTGTATACAGTGGAACGAGGTGGGACTTCATTGTAAAAGGCCAATAGAAGTCTCTCATAACTTTCTTGTTCACTAAAATGACATCGAGTCATGGCAAAAATCATGGCATGAAAATTTTCTTACAATTTTTTTCATTTTATTTCGTTCGTTAAATTCACGCTGACGTGACCGGTGACACAGATAATTTCAATTTGCCGCCAAATCTTTAAAGTTGAAACAAATGACAAATGATTGAAACACATACTTTTTTAGGATTCCGAAGTAAACTAGAAACCCTTATAATTTCGCTATATCCGTCAGTCCGTCCGTCACGATTGTTCAGAGATCCTTGTTACTAGAAACCTGTGATTTTGGCATGAATATACATTATACATATTAGTCACTTCAACAAAGTGATAACGTAAAATCTTGAAAAATATTTTTTTCTGGGTAGCTCCCCTATATGTAAAGTGGGGATGTTAATTTTCTCACGTACCTACCCCATAGTGTGAGGTATCGTCGTTGAATAAGTTTTTAAAAACTATTATAAGTTTGTTACAACAAGTTTTCAATTAGGGGACTCGTTTGTAAAATATTAAGCTATTAATTGCTAATTTCTGTTAGACTCAAGTGTCCCCCCCCCACCCTCAGTAGAATAAACGGTTCATTTTGGGGATGAGGAAAAAAATTGTGGTAGTAGTAAATATAATGAAGTTAAAAGGTCAATTATCACGGTTTAGAAGGCTTTACAAGTTTTCAAGTATTAGTCGACCAACTTATGCATACTATAATATTATAAATGCGAAAGTAACTCTGTCTGTCTGTCTGTCTGTTACGGTTTCACGGCCAAATCACTGAACCGATTTGGATAAAATTTGGTACAAATATAGTTTGAGACCCAAGAGAGGACATAGGATAATTCTTATCCCGGAAATCCCACGGGAACGTGAACTATGCGGGTTTTTATTTCAGAATTTTTTTCCACGCGAACGAAGTCGCGGGCACAGCTAGTAAAATATATTTAGAGAAGTTTTTATAGACGACGGTGAACCAGCTGTGTGCGGATATATATTTCATTTCATTGACGTTGAATAGCTTGAATAGCTTAAACTATAACAACCCTCTTTTTAGTCCGCATTATTGTGATTACATTGCGCGTGGTCCGACACGCACTTTATTAATTTATTAAAGCAGTGAAAGATGGTATACATTAGTGACATTAAATTGATTTAACCTTTTCAATTCACCAGATACCATTCTCTGTACCCATGGCACGCCGGTGGTGACTACCGTCACCTCACCAACGAGAAAGATGAACAGATTTTGAAGTGGGTTTTGGAATTCAAGTAAGTGGTTCAAATACACATTATATAGAAAAAAGGCTATTGCTGGCTAACTCAGCATTCTTCATCTATACATATAATAAAATCGTAGGAAAGTCAAAACTGTACATTGAATATTTTTTTAAAAGAATACTTGGGGCGTGATCTACAATCGATATAGAAGCCAAATATTAGTTTTTAGATTTTTTGTCTGTTTGTCTGTATGTATGTCCGGGGTAAACTCAAAAAGTACTGCATGGATTTACTTCAAATTTTGCATGAATATTACTAACAGGTCGGGTCAACATATAGGCTACATATTATCACGCTATCACCTACGGGGGAGGAGCAGTGCGAAGTAAACGAAGTCCGCGCGGTCGAAGTTGCAGGCAACAGCTAGTACATTAGAAAAATGATTACAATAATTTACAATAGACTTCATTAATACGAATTAATGAAGTCTATTGTAAATTATTGTAATGTACACTTGTATAAAATACTGAAATAAGGTTATCGTTGACTGAAAAGTAACGTTTTCTTTTTCAGTAAATATGATCTTTACACCAAGAGCGAGAAGATTCCTGACATTGAAGCTTTGTGGCCTTATTATGAAGGACTAATAGAAAAGTATATTCCTGGTGTTTGCGAATGGTAGTAACGTATTTTTTGTTACTTTTTGTATATTTACCCAAGGATGTTATTTTCAGCAAATTGTTTAAAGTTAATAAATATACCTACAGGAGCTTTTCGTTCATGAATTTTAAACATTTTAAACCATAACTTTAATAATATAGGCCGAATAGCATAATCTCTTTAGCAGGTAAGTAGTAGGGATTCGTTGGTTCCCGACCACCCGGGTCGTTGGGTCTGGATCCCTGTTTCTGTCCCACCTGTGTTTCTGACACACTTGGTGGTCGGTCAAAACTAAAAAAAAAAAAAAAAAAAAAAAAATTTGGTGTCAAAATGGGGTTTCCGGGTACGCCCGATCGATTGCAAGCATCCGTTTTTTGATATCTCGCACGGTTGCAAAGTTAGCATTCCTGGCTCTCCTTCGTTATCTAATCACCTCATTATCATTAAGCTCGAACGCCCGTCACACAATCGCACTATTAAAAGCTCATTAGCACGTCTCGCATTGCGTATCACTTGCAACTAATGAATATGAAATAAAATAAATATCATCAAGCTGATTCCCGTGTCGAGAAGGCAGAGCGAGCGTCTTAACGTTCCACTGCGATTCACCTGTTCAGCGGACAAAAGCACGATTATGGCGATCATTCTATTATCATTTTAGCAGCCTGTAACGACTTTTACTTGTTTTTTTTTTTTTCATAGTAATTTATATCATTAACATCGTGAGTACTGACTAGTTGGTGAGTTCTGCAACGTCTCGACCGGGTTGATTACCACCACCTTGACCCATCTTATTACATACATCATCAGTGCTAGTCGCTGTGGTGGTGCTATTATTACTGGGTCTGTGTGCTTATTAAATATATTCCAGTACTTGTATGCATGTAAAAAAGTATCTTCACGGCCATATCCCCGAAGAGGTAGACAGAGGTACAACTAATGCTCCCACGATTAGCCGAAGATACTAAGTTCCACAACGTGATAGGTGACAATCCCGACCCAGGAATCGAACCTAGGACCTCATGTGGCAAGCATCGACACCGCACCATTATGCCGCAGAGGTGATTTGTTTGAATGTATTTATTTAGTGTTGTTGACAAACACCCATATTGCATGATGTCTGGGCTAGCAGGATCGGTCACTTCCGGTATCAAAAGCTTCACATGCTCTTAAGGTATGTGGGTGTTTCGCAATACACAAGTATGAACTTCACTAACGATTCATTGGAATGTTGTATCATAATTGCTAATGCGAATGTGATGAGCAACAAGATTTGTAACAGAACGTGTTCGCTAATGTTAATTGCTTAAAACTTCCTATATAAACCTTGGATGAAAGCACATCTACAATATATCAAATAATTATTTTAACAGAGATAGTGCTACATTATTGTAACGTGTGTGTGTGTTATTGTGTTCACGTGCTACTTCGATAATATGGATGTAAGTATCTCATTTATTGCTCTTATAATATCTTATATATTAAATATGTGTAATGAATGTAGATATAATATTTTTGTCGTTTCATATTTTTACAATATTATTCATGTATTTCACCGGAGAGGAAAGTATACTTGTATGATGAACGTACACATATTTTTTCAGATTTGGTTAGAAAATAATATTTATACCTACATGCACACACAGAAATGATGTATGTGTTAAATCTATACATATGTGTACTACATGTATACTGAACAGAAATTTTACCTAAATATATTCAGTCGTTAAGGCGTGTAAGAACTTGTAACAAATATACACGCACAAACTTTAGATTTATAACATAGTATTAGGATTTTACGTTAGCTATGTCGTAGTGTCTAATATTTGGTATTATGTCCTTTACAGAATTCCTCGAGCATCCTTGAAGAGAACACTTTAAAACATTATTATTATCCACTGTCTGACGACGACGAGTCAGATTTACAATTGACACAGCCATTGAAAATAAAAAGAACACGTAGCAGCAGCAGTTTGGACGACCTATTTGAAAAGCCAGCCAAAAAGAAGAAAAAAATGTCGTCCTGCGTTGGAAGGGCGTCTCGAGATGGTGGAATGGCATACATATCAACCAATACCGACGATGGGGCGCAAGCCACACACTTTGTAAAAATAGAAGTTTACGATCTAAAAAAACTGGCGAGGATACCCCCAACTGATCGTTGGAAACATGCAACCACTCGGATTAAATATTATGCGGCAAGTCATAGGCTCAACAAAATCAATGAAGTGATCTATGATATATCTAAGGAAATAGCCGATGCACCTGACGTTAAAAAATATCACTTCGACAAAAATACTTGATATTGTTCTTTCAATGACTGATTTTTTAAGTATGCTATTGTATAAAGTTTCAATGTAATTAGAGATAATAATGTGATTGGTGATTAATTTTAGTCATCAGTTAACAATTTTAAAAGAATTTTAAAGGTCTTTAGTTAATGAAGTGGGCGTGGAAAGGTTTATATTGCCATACATATAACAGCGTTGCACTAAACAAGTGCTATTATTGTATATTTTAACGCAGTTGTCGTACAACCAACTGTAAAAATGTCTTTTATAAAAAGTTTATATTTTGAATTAAGTAACGATACTTTAGTTGAGTCACTATATGATTCGTGCTACGATGCTGAACTATATGAAATATGTTGCAAAGTAGAGAAGGAACAAGCTCAATGTAAACGTAAATCTGAAGATAATTATCAAAATGGCAATCATGAAAAACATCGCCGAATCAATGAAGATGAGTTTTGTCATGGTCACCGAAATAGATCACAGCCTTTCGTTGACTCTCAATATTTAGACTCAGAACTCTACAACATGTGTGAAACTATTGAAAGGTAAACGCAATTTATTGTTATATGAAATATTATTATTTATATACCCGATATATGCAGTTTCTAAATTATTAATAAATTTTCAGTACTTTCATCCAAGTGGGTTGTGGAGAACCAGGTGCAATACCATCTACATCTAAAGATCATACATTTCATAATATAGAGACGTCGATTCAAGAATGTACACCATCTACTGTGAAAATGATAAAGTGTACTACCTGCAACGTTAATGTAAAAAAAAGGTATTTTTCCAATCATGTTAATAGTCATTTACATAAAAATAACTTATTTAAATTGAAACACTCCTTGGAAAACGTAGATATAATTGAAACTGCATTTAAAGACCGATTACTAACATATAGGATAGGTACGAATTCTTCCCAGGATTTTACAACCCCGGAATTATATTTTTCTTCAATCAATAACAGTGTTGTGCAACTACTCTCCGAATGTATAAAACAATTTACTACATTTAAGGTTAATTTTATATTGCGGGGGAGTTTTATTCAGCAAACGAAAGATTTAAAAAATTCATTTGATTTTCAGACTTCCAACTATATTGTTTGTATGAGTACTGATGTTAATGAACTAATTACATCTGTTTATAGTATCTTAACCAATAAGATTAGTGAATTTGAAAGGAAAGATAGTGGTTGGAGCCTTCAACACCTGACCGAATTAGATTTGAATGTAGGAAAGTTTAATCCCTGTCGGGGTAGTTCTTTTATTGAGCTTCCACGTGACATACGTTCTAAAAAGGCAGTTATTAATGTGAAAAACACAGATGTTCTTTGTTTCAAATGGGCAATTCTCTCCGCTTTATATCCTGCACAAAACCATTCTGATAGAGTCACTGCTTATAGCCAACACTCTAATAAATTAAAATTTAATCAAATAGCATTCCCAGTAAAATTACGTGATATTTCAAAATTTGAAATTTTAAATAATCTAAGCATTAATGTTTTTGGTTTAGAGTACAGTAAAAAAGAAAAAAAAAATATCGTAGTTGGGCCTTTACACCATACAAAACAACGTAGACCTGTTCACGTAAATTTATTGTTATTAACACATGGCAACACTAATCATTATTGCTACATTAAAAACTTATCTCGTTTATTGTCAAAACAAGTTACTAATCGAAACAATGCAATTTTTATTTGCGATGGGTGTTTACTATTCTTTACTAAGAAAGATGCTTTAATGAATCACCAAAAAAGTGATTGTATGCAAATCCGTACGGAAATTCCATCCGTAAATGCTTTAAGGAAGGATTGGTTTGGTACATTAACACACAGCAATAAGTTAAAATTTGAAAGCTATCACAAAAAACTAAAAATTCCATTTGTAATATATGCAGATTTCGAATCATTTTTAAGGCCAATTTATAGTTGTTCGAATAATCCATGTGCATCACACACAGAAATTGTACAGAAACATGATGTATATAGCTTTGGTTATTATATTAAATGTTCATATGATGATAGCATTTCAAAATATGTATCTTATAAAGGAAATGATTGTGAGTGTGTATTTATTCAGAGTTTAATTAAAGATTTAGAAAACATTATAGAACGTAACACTTTCCGCAAATCACCAAAATCACTATCTGAACAAAATGTAAACTTTACAACACATGATAGTAAATGTTACGTTTGTGATTTAGATTTAAATTGTGAAGATTTCACCGTGTATGATTCATATACCGGCGAATTTAAAGGTTTTGCACATACAATTTGTGGTAAGAAATATGTAACGCCTGACTTTGTACCAGTCATATTACATAACATGAGCCACTATGATGCTCACTTTATAGTCCGTGTTTTACACGTAGTTGAAGGTAACATTCAAGTAATACCACAAAACAAAGAAAAATACATATCTTTTTCAAAAACTATAAAGATCAACAATCGTAGTATTAGTATACGATTTATAGATTCTTTAAAGTTTATGTCCAGTAGTTTAGAAAAATTATCTCAAAACCTAAATAATGAACAATTTATTGAATTACGTAAAAACTTTCCAAATAATGAGGACTTTGTACGTGTAAAGCGAAAAGGAATTTATCCGTATGAACAAATGCAATCATTTCATTCTTTAAATTTAACAACGTTACCCCCTAAGGAAAGGTTTTATAATTCAATGTCCGATTCTAATGTGTCAGATGAAGATTATAAACATGCAAAGGACGTGTGGCAACATTTTAAATGTAAAAATATGGGTGATTATTCCGATCTATATTTAAAAACAGATGTTTTATTGCTGACCGATGTATTCGAGAATTTTAGAAATGTATGTTTAACTACTTACTATTTGGATCCATGTCACTATTACACAGCACCAGGGTTAAGTTGGGATGCCATGATGAAATTAACAAAAGTGGAATTGGAGTTATTAACAGACTTTGAGATAATCTTTTTTAAAATCAGGTATACGAGGTGGTATTTCACAGTGTAGTAATCGCTATGCTAAAGCAAACAATCAATACATGGAAGATTATAATAAGGAACAACCTGATTCCTATCTGATATATTTGGATGCCAATAATTTATATGGGTGGGCAATGTCACAATATCTTCCAATAAATAACTTTGAATGGGTAGATGTCAACACAAAATTCGATGTTTCTGACGATTCTGATTATGGATACATAGTAGAAGTAGATTTGGAATATCCTGAAAACCTACATGATACTCACTCAGATTTACCTTTATGTCCTGAACGTATTTGCACAGACCAATCTATTCACCCCAAATTAGTAACAAATTTAAATAATAAAACAAAATACGTAATTCATTACCGAAATCTTAAACAGTGTTTGTCACTGGGCTTAATACTTAAAAAGGTTCATAGAATTTTAAAATTTAGACAAAGTCCTTGGTTAAAACAATACATAGATCTTAACACATCTCTTCGAACTTTATCAAAAAATGAGTTTGAAAAAGATTTCTATAAGTTAATGAATAATTCAATATTTGGTAAAACGATGGAAAACATAGAAAAAAGAGTTGATGTTAAGTTACTTACCCATTGGGAAAATCTTGGAAAGACCGAAGGAGCTCAATCGCTTATTGCACGTCCCGAATTTCATAGTCTTTATATATTTTCCGAAAACTTAGTAGCTGTTCAACTCAAAAAGGTAAAACTTGTATACAATAAACCAATATATCTCGGATTTTGTATACTGGATATTTCAAAAACCTTAATGTTTGATTTTTATTACACCTATATGAAAAGTAAGTTTTTAAGCCCAAAATTACTATATACTGATACAGATAGTTTAATATACCAAATATATACGAAAAACTTTTAAAGTGATATTAAACCAGATTTAGAAAAATATTTCGATACTTCAGATTACCCGGAAAATAATATTTATAATTATAACCTGATAAACAAGAAAAAAATCGGGGTTTTCAAAGATGAAAATAATGGGCAAATATTTCGTGAATTTGTTGGGTTGCGATCAAAAATGTATTCAATGATAGTTGATAATAAATTAATAACTAAAGCTAAGGGTGTTAATAAGAGTGTTACTAAGAAATTAACATTCAAAGATTTTGAGTCCTGTTTAATGAATAACACAATCAAATTAGCGGAAATGTATAGATTCAGATCGATTAAGCACATAGTTTTTACTCAAAAAATTAATAAGATTTGTTTGTCTTCTAATGATACTAAAAGGTATTTAATACCTAATTCAACAGACACCCTCGCATGGGGGCATTATTCAATAAGATAATTTAAAGAAAAAAATATATATAAATTTGTTGTAAATATTTGTGTTTGTAATAAATTAAACCACAGTTTTTGTATTTTTAATATTTATAACTTGTAGTTTTAAGAGCTAACAGGTATTTAATACCTAATTCAACAGACACCTTTGCATGGGGGACGTTATTCACTAAGATAATTTGAAAAAATTGTAAATATTTTTGTTTGTAATTTGTAATAAAAGTAACGTAGTTTTAAGTATTTGTAATATTTGTAACTGTAGTTTTAAGAATATAAATTCCGTAGCACTTAAGTGATATGACATATTTTGTATAGTAATAAGTTTCTTTCTATAAAATAAATAAATAAAATAATTTATGTAAAAATATGTATAGTATAAATGTGTTCTGAGCAATAAATTTATTAGTATATAAAGACTCTGTTTTATTTCTTCATATGCCATTATAAATTATTGTTTATAAAGAGGTAGACGTTTAATATAATACGGAATAAAAATGATTCACTTTATTCATCCATTCACATCGATAGTGGCTGGACCTAGTGGATGTGGAAAGTCTAACTTTGTTTCAAATTTTTTAACTTACATAAAAGATATATGTGATGTCAAGTTTGATAAAATATTATGGTGTTATGATGAAATGCAACCACTTTATAATAGAATAGATGTGACATATATCCAAGGAATACCTGATATGAATATGTTTAATGGGAAACACCCTCAATTACTCATTATCGATGATCTTATGAGAGAATCGGATGGTCGTATAGTTGATATCTTCACGAAAGGAAGCCACCACAGAAATTTAAGTGTATTTTACATAACCCAAAACTTATTCCATCAGGGCAGAGGTCAGAGAGATATTTCTCTAAATACCAGCTATCTCATATATTTCAAAAATCCTCGAGATAGGACACAAATAAAACATTTGGCCCGTCAGGTGTTTCCCGACAATCCAAAATTCGTGGAAGAATCTTACAGAGATGCTACTAATGAGCCTCATGGGTATTTGATGATAGATTTAAAACAAGCTACGAATGACGCATATCGGTTTAAGACGAAAATATTTCCCTTAAATGAACATTGTATAGTGTATGTACCGAAAAAAGGATTTAAATACGATTTGAACGATGAGATTCTTAATAGTATCCGATGAATGGTGTCGGTGAAACAGCGTCTACTGCAAAGTCCAGTAGAAAAATTTTATACACATTTAAATCAAAATATCGCAAACTTTTAATACAATCTTACAGTGATAATGAATTAGATCTTATTTGTGAAAACGTTTATAAAATTTTTGATGGAAAACTTGCAGATGCCACTAAGTCTTCTGCAGTGCAGTTGTTTTTTGATACCGTTTATAAACTATTCTTATATATATAACACCTTAAAATTTCTCAGTGTAGAGCTATGTCGAAAAGAGTGAAGACACATCAAGATTTATTAAGAGCTTTACATACACTGAAACCCAAACATCGTACAGCCTTATTAAAAGTCTGTAGCGATGAGGAAATAAACTGTATTTGTGAATGTATTTATAATGTTCTGAATGGTAAAATAATATTGAAGGAAACAGAAAAGTCTAAATTAAAGAAATATAAAAAGCTGTTGCGTTTGCTAGTGTCGAAGGGTAAACATAGGTTAAGAAAGCGAATCATTATACAGAAAGGTGGGGCTTTTCTTCCTATTATTCTTAGCACAGTATTAAGTGGATTATTGAATTACATAATAAATAAATAAAAACAAAATGGATACTACAAAGAAAATGATATTGATTGAACCAGACGCATTGGAGCGACTAAAGAAAAGAGAAAATATTTCCGATGATTCTTTGTCAAGATTAGACAAGGAAATGCAAAAAATATTAAAAAGTAAAATTGATGATCGTGAAAAATGGTCATTATACCTCCAAGAATTACAGAAATACTTACACTTAATACAAGAAGATAAAAAACCTTTAAAGTTACCTATCACATTTGAAGAAGTTAAAGACAACACAAGCGAGAAGCAGATGATTCCATTTGTAAAAGAGTTATCACCAGTTCAGGACGTACAGACACCGGAATCTCCGGATATATTACTAAAACACTACACGGCTGATTATTTGAAACGACTTATTCCTAAAACTTACAAAAAGAAAGGTAGCATTCTTTTAGATACTCTTTATAAAAATAACGATAAAATTTACTGGAATGATGATGGTACTGTTGTGATCAACAAAGAACATTTACCTCAAAGCAATATAATAGATCTCATAAATATAACTCTCCGACCCTTAAAATATAAACCTGGTGGGTGGGAAAAGTTTGCAAAAGCATTAAAAGATATTAAAGTACCACTAATATGTGTTGGTAATCCTGAAATAAATAAATTCATGAATGAATTGTATGTAGAAGATTTTCGTCTTAATACTCCTACAAAACTAAATACACCGAAATTATCTAAACCAGGAAGAAAAATAGATTGGGAAAGATGGACACCTTATTAGATATACATAGTACTTACTATGATATAGCAAATCCGGCGGGATATAGTAGTGTAAATGCATTAACTAGAGCAATGAAAGGTAAAATGAATCGAAAACAAGTTCAAGAATGGCTGCAAAAACAGGAAACTTATACTCTTCATAAACCTATAAAAAGAAAATTTCCAAGAAACAGATATATCTTATCAAACTTAAATGAACTCTGGCAAGTAGATTTAAGTGATATGAGAAAGTATAGTCAATATAATGATGGTTATAATTATATTTTGTGTGTTATTGATGTATTTAGTAAATATGCATTTGTTAGACCCTTAATTAAAAAGAATTCACAATCAATAAAAAATTGTTTTGAGAGCATATTTTGCGAGGCAAAGGCCACACCTAGTCACATACAATCGGATAAGGGAACCGAATTCGTATCAAAAGATGTAAGACAATATTTAATGAATAAGAATATTAATTATTACACAACGAATAACCCTGATATTAAGGCTAGTATAGTGGAAAGGTTTCAGAGAACTCTCAAAACGAAAATGTGGCGATACTTCACCCACAAAAATACATATAGATACATAGATATATTGCAAGAATTACTCTATTCCTATAATTATAGTTTTCATTCGACTATAAAAATGCGCCCAGTTGATGTTAATTTTAATAATATAATGACTGTATGGCGTAATATCAACGAAGGACGATTACAGGGGAAAAAAATGGTACACAATAATCAGGATCCAAAATTAAGTATAGGCGACTACGTTAGAATTACTAAATATAAGCATATATTTAAAAAAGGCTATGAGACTAATTGGAGTGATGAATTTTTTATAGTGGCCTCGGTAAAACGTAAGCCTGTATTGATTTATACCATAAAAGATATTCTAAACGAGGGAATTGTAGGTACATTTTATGAGAATGAATTACAAAAAGTTTCTTATGACCCCACCTCGTATTTTAAAATTGATAAAATAATAGGTTCACGTTATTCTGGAATCAGAAAAGAAGTGCTTGTGAAGTGGGTAGGTTATCCGAATAAATTTAATACTTGGGTTCCTATATCAAATTTAAAGAAAATATAATGGATAATAGTTTTTATTTAACGTTACTTAGTAACAGCTCCATGGGCTACTTTCCAGAAAACACAACAGCAAACTTCTTCACTAAACTACCTAAAACTATTAAGCTAGAAGGAGAATGGGTGGTCGGTCTAGTTGAATGTCACTATCCGTGTAGTATGTTAAATGTACAGGATCATGAAAATGTAGTATACATTTCTAAAAAAGTATATTTACCCGATTCAAAAACAGATTATGCTAACGTTGAATATAAATCCCATATACCAGCAACAAACTACGAAAATATTAGTAACTTCTTAAACGCATTCAATGCAAATCCTTTATTAAATGGGAAAGTAAAGTTTCAACACGATGAAATATCAAGACTTGTCGCCGTAACAAATATGACAAGTAACATTACTCGAATAACAGCTAACCCCAAATTGTCACTTCAACTTGGGTTCGAACCCAATACAAATTTTGTTAGGCAGAATATTGGTAAGTATCCAATAAACTTACATTTAGGTCTACCGTCACAACTATTTATTTACTCCGATATAGTACATCCACAGATAATAGGAGATGTAATGTCATCTTTACTGAGAATAATTCCATTAGATCCTACGAAATATATTTATGGAGCCTACAAAATTAATGTATTTTCTCCTGCACACTATCTTCCTGTTTTACGTAGGGAATTTGATGTGATAGAAATTGATATAAGAACGAGCATTGGTGAAAGAGTACCATTTCAATTTGGAACCTCATGTATTAAGCTTCATTTCAAAAAAATAAGTTCTTAATATTACATTAAATATATAAAAATGGTATGTCCCTATCATCACTATTACTCTGCACAAGCAGGATCTGGTGTAGGTATAATTTATAAAGGAACACCATATCAACGTGGACATGGCATAGGGAGTTTTCTAGGGGGTTTATTTAGGTCAGTATTTCCAATTTTAAAAAGTAGCGCAAAGGTTCTTGGAAAAGAAGCATTAAACGCTGGAGTTGGTCTTCTAAGTGATTTGGTTGGAGCTCAACCTCTTGATGAATCGATAAAAACTCGATTCCGAACCGCTACTTCTAATTTAAAAAGAAAAGCTGATGAAAAACTCGACTCCATAATGGCAGGATCCGGTTATAAAAATAAAAGGCAAAGACTTAAGTCTATCACTCACAAGAAGACATCAAAACAAAGAAGAACTCTTAAAGGAGCTCTCAAAAATAAAAAAGATATTTTTGGAAATTAAAAATGGCGTTCCTACACAATAATTCTTGTGAATGTGTGAAATCAGAATTGGATATCTTTGCTTTACCGACAACACAAACAAGTATAGAGAGTGGTCAATGGATGCAATATCGTCCGATATCATCGCTAACTGATGATGGTCCTATCGAGTTTTTAATACCTGGTGCTGGTGATGAATATATTGACTTATCACACACAATGATTAGTATCAGTGCACGAATAGAAAATATTGATTCATCAAGATTAGCTGTCGATGCCAATGTTGCACCTGTAAATAATTGGCTACACTCGCTTTTTAGTCAGTTGGATATTTATTTAAATCAGAAACTTGTTTCTCCACCAAATAACACATATGCATATCGTGCGTATATAGAAACTTTATTAAATTATGGTCCAGCAGCGAAAGCTTCCCATCTTACCTGTGGTTTATGGTATGAAGATACTCCAGGAAAGTTTACTTCGTGTGACGCAACTAACGAAGGATTTGCTAAGCGACAGCAACTATCAAAGCAGAGTTCAACTATTGAAATGATAGGTCATTTACATGGTGATATATTTAATCAAGGGAAATTTTTAGTTAATGGTATTGAAATGCGGTTAAAATTAGTTCGTTCGAAAGATTCTTTTAATCTCATATCGTCCACAGTAGAAAATAAATTCAAAGTTAATATAATAAATGCTTCGCTCATAATCCGTAAAGCAAGAATCAATCCATCAATATTACTTGCACACGAAAAAGTACTAGCAACAACCACAGCTAAGTACCCAGTTGCTAGAGCTGAAGTAAAAGTATTAACTATTCCATCTGGTGTTCAAGGGAAAGTTCTTGATAATGTATTTCTTGGGCAAATGCCTAAAAGGTGTATTATAGGATTCGTTAGCAATAAAGCATTTAATGGCAGTTTCGAAACGAATCCCTTCGATTTTAAACACAACAACCTCAATCTGCTTAGTGTATATGTAGATGGACAGCAAATACCACCGAAAACATTAACTCCCAATTTTTCCGACAATGCTTTTACCAGCGTTTATCATACATTATTCTCTGGGACCGGTATACACTTTTTAAATGAAGGTAATTCGATATCTAAAGAAGCTTTTGCAAACGGGTACTGTCTAATGGCTTTTGATATGACTCCAGACTTAAGTGCAAACTCTACAACTCATTGGAATTTAGTAAAACGTGGAAGTGTTAGAATAGAAGTACGGTTTGAAGGCACTTTGTCATCAACTGTAAATTGTATAGTATATGCAGAATTTGATAATGTTATAGAAATAAACAAAAATAGAGAGGTTATTATAGATTATAATAGCTAATCTTAATTTAAATTAATTTATGAAATTGTACTTATATATTGTATTGCTAGTGTATTTACTGTCAATTTCATTCAGCATATCTTTAAAAATAGACGCTTTTAAAAATTAAATTCTATGATGGACTCTATAGAAATCCAAAAGTTTCTGGATATGGTTAATGGTAGCTTAAAGCTTAATGTTTTTGCAGCTAATCGTATACCAGTACATGTTAGCTTACCCTTTTATTCTATATCAAATTTAGATCCTGATACAAAGGCTGGTTTTCATTGGGTAGCAATATGCATTGATAAACATGGTGTTGGGGAATATTTTGATTCTTTCGGGAGAAAGCCAACTGGTTATCATGAGTCATTTTTGATAACCAATTGTAAGAAGTGGAATTATAATAATAAAGTAATTCAAAATTGTTTTAGTTCTATGTGTGGAATTTACTGTCTAGTTTTTATATATTTCAGATATTATGGAGTATGTATGTTTAACTTCACTAATATGTTTACTACTAATACTGTTATTAATGATAAAATTATAAATAAATTGTTTAAATACTTTTTCTGTAATAAAATATAATTGATAAATAAATTTCGTTGTATTATTTTACCCTGTATGTCATAGGAATACAAAAAAAACAAATGGGATAACAAAAATAAAACCTTTATTTAAGTATTCAAGTATTAATCACATTATTATCTCTAATTACATTGAAACTTTATACAATAGCATACTTAAAAAATCAGTCATTGAAAGAACAATATCAAGTATTTTTGTCGAAGTGATATTTTTTTACGTCAGGTGCATCGGCTATTTCCTTAGATATATCATAGATCACTTCATTGATTTTGTTGAGCCTATGACTTGCCGCATAATATTTAATCCGAGTGGTTGCATGTTTCCAACGATCAGTTGGGGGTATCCTCGCCAGTTTTTTTAGATCGTAAACTTCTATTTTTACAAAGTGTGTGGCTTGCGCCCCATCGTCGGTATTGGTTGATATGTATGCCATTCCACCATCTCGAGACGCCCTTCCAACGCAGGACGACATTTTTTTCTTCTTTTTGGCTGGCTTTTCAAATAGGTCGTCCAAACTGCTGCTGCTACGTGTTCTTTTTATTTTCAATGGCTGTGTCAATTGTAAATCTGACTCGTCGTCGTCAGACAGTGGATAATAATAATGTTTTAAAGTGTTCTCTTCAAGGATGCTCGAGGAATTCTGTAAAGGACATAATACCAAATATTAGACACTACGACATAGCTAACGTAAAATCCTAATACTATGTTATAAATCTAAAGTTTGTGCGTGTATATTTGTTACAAGTTCTTACACGCCTTAACGACTGAATATATTTAGGTAAAATTTCTGTTCAGTATACATGTAGTACACATATGTATAGATTTAACACATACATCATTTCTGTGTGTGCATGTAGGTATAAATATTATTTTCTAACCAAATCTGAAAAAATATGTGTACGTTCATCATACAAGTATACTTTCCTCTCCGGTGAAATACATGAATAATATTGTAAAAATATGAAACGACAAAAATATTATATCTACATTCATTACACATATTTAATATATAAGATATTATAAGAGCAATAAATGAGATACTTACATCCATATTATCGAAGTAGCACGTGAACACAATAACACACACACACGTTACAATAATGTAGCACTATCTCTGTTAAAATAATTATTTGATATATTGTAGATGTGCTTTCATCCAAGGTTTATATAGGAAGTTTTAAGCAATTAACATTAGCGAACACGTTCTGTTACAAATCTTGTTGCTCATCACATTCGCATTAGCAATTATGATACAACATTCCAATGAATCGTTAGTGAAGTTCATACTTGTGTATTGCGAAACACCCACATACCTTAAGAGCATGTGAAGCTTTTGATACCGGAAGTGACCGATCCTGCTAGCCCAGACATCATGCAATATGGGTGTTTGTCAACAACACTAAATAAATACATTCAAACAAATCACCTCTGCGGCATAATGGTGCGGTGTCGATGCTTGCCACATGAGGTCCTAGGTTCGATTCCTGGGTCGGGATTGTCACCTATCACGTTGTGGAACTTAGTATCTTCGGCTAATCGTGGGAGCATTAGTTGTACCTCTGTCTACCTCTTCGGGGATATGGCCGTGAAGATACTTTTTTACATGCATACAAGTACTGGAATATATTTAATAAGCACACAGACCCAGTAATAATAGCACCACCACAGCGACTAGCACTGATGATGTATGTAATAAGATGGGTCAAGGTGGTGGTAATCAACCCGGTCGAGACGTTGCAGAACTCACCAACTAGTCAGTACTCACGATGTTAATGATATAAATTACTATGAAAAAAAAAAAACAAGTAAAAGTCGTTACAGGCTGCTAAAATGATAATAGAATGATCGCCATAATCGTGCTTTTGTCCGCTGAACAGGTGAATCGCAGTGGAACGTTAAGACGCTCGCTCTGCCTTCTCGACACGGGAATCAGCTTGATGATATTTATTTTATTTCATATTCATTAGTTGCAAGTGATACGCAATGCGAGACGTGCTAATGAGCTTTTAATAGTGCGATTGTGTGACGGACGTTCGAGCTTAATGATAATGAGGTGATTAGATAACGAAGGAGAGCCAGGAATGCTAACTTTGCAACCGTGCGAGATATCAAAAAACGGATGCTTGCAATCGATCGGGCGTACCCGGAAACCCCATTTTGACACCAAATTTTTTTTTTTTTTTTTTTTTTTAGTTTTGACCGACCACCAAGTGTGTCAGAAACACAGGTGGGACAGAAACAGGGATCCAGACCCAACGACCCGGGTGGTCGGGAACCAACGAATCCCTACTACTCAGGTACCTATACAATAAAAGAAAGACATTGACGTTATAAAACTCGGGTAAATAATGTTCCATGCAAAGATAAATGATTAGTCTAAGCATAGCGAGACTACTAGTATTTATCTAAGGTTCCATGTTATAAAATGAATTTCTTTTATTTATGGTAAAAATGTAAAATTGAGTAACAAAAATATTATTTTACATGTCGAATTTCTCCAATTATGTACTATATATTATTATATACGCAGATATTAAATAGAGATGGTCCTGCTAGTAGCAGTATTCTATTCGACATGAACTATGAAGTCCATTACATAAATGACGGCTTATGAGTATGACGTTCTTTTTGACATTTGACATTGTAAATTATCAACAAGCTTTGATCGATACTTATTTTATTTATTGATACCGATTTAATAATAAACAATATTGTTAGGTTTAAATTTGTGTTGCAAATCTTAATTTTACTCATATAACTGTGTATTAACACACGATTTAACCAATTTGTGTCATACATTCCAATGTTATACCACGTAGAAGCCAACGAGTCGTCACACAGAGCTGTATTGTCTCCAATTTAGCTAAAAAGGTTAGAGGAGACCATGCACGGGGATTGTGTTTTTGACCATAAAATCTCCCAATAGCTTTTATTTCTCTTCTGCAGAAAAATAAAAGGGCATTGAACATTATGTCTTGCAATGTTTTTAAATATTTCCATTTGTTATTAAGAAATAACAGCGGCCAAGATTAGCGCACTCATTTTGATACAAAATCATATACTCGGACATTAAGCCGAAAAATACGAGTACAAATTTTCAATAATTTGTTTTTTAAGAGCGTTTTGAATCCCTTATTTTAATGACCAAAGTCCGCCCGCCTTTATCTATTACGTATATTAAAATAATAAATATTTTAAATCATGGCCGACATTAGGGAATTCAAACAACCTAATGACGGCCCCTTTAAATATTCCATATTTACACAAGATGTTTAAAAATATTATAAAATAATGTCTCTATTTATATTTTTGTTTAATATATTAATTCAATGCGTCAAATTGACCACTCCGTTGGTCGAGTGGTTAGCAAACCTAACAACAAATCGTTGGGGCTGGATTCGATTCCCGGCAGGAACAAACATTTGTGTGATGAGCACAGATGTTCGTATATCTGGGTTCGTATATCTATTCTATGAATAAAACTACTTGATTCTTTTTTAGTGTTGTAATTTTCGAATTTATTTAAAACTATCTGTTACTGGCATGACCAAAAACCATAACTTTCTTTTGCGTAGTCGAGTAAAAACATAGCCTATATCACTCCTAGTGTAGTTTTTTAAAAGTGAAAGATTTTTAAAATCGGTTGAGTGGATTTTGAGTTTAATCGTAATAAACAAACAAACAAAAAATATTTCCTCTTTATTTTATTAGTATAGATATAGTCTGGCGAAAGATTTTTTGTCTTTAAACTTATAAAAAATTTAATAACAAATATAATAACAAAAATATTTGATTTAAATTTAATTAAATTTGAATCAATTGTTTTTAATTTAAAACATCCTTCTGTGGCGGCCGACATTAGGGAAAAAGGAGGCTGAAATTAGAGAAATAGATCCTCTCAAACTTAAAACGCTTATATATTTGTATTTCGTTATTGAAGTCAATTCGAAACATCAATAACGTAAAATTTAAAAATTTAATAATACAAAAAAAGCAAATTAATATGTTCGCCGACATTTGGGTACTTTACCCTAGTCTGTGCTTTACCCTATTTGGTTTGGTCATTTTGCCGGCGCCATCGTCGGCCTTAGCCATAGATAACAGTGTATGCCTTAGCCTCATAATGATTGTATCTACGTATTTATTCGTAATTTAAGTGTTTTAACATAATTGTATGTTAAGTTTACCTATCTGATTTAACCAAGGATTTGTACGTTTGTATTATAATGCTTAATCAAGTAATTTATTTATATTTCTAATTTACTTTGTAGTATGTACTTATTTTAGATTTTAAAATAATTATGCAATTGTTATAAATAAATTATTATTATATTCATAAATAAAGAAATGATAAACGGATTTCTTTAACATCCATCACTTGGAAATATTTATAAACCCATTATTATAAAAAACGAGAAAGTTTGTGTGTATCTGTGTGCGCGTATGTTTAATCTTTTCATCTCAAAGGCTGAATTGAATTTAGTATACAATTAATTTATACATTTTTTACACATATGCTATTTTTATCCCGCATAAACACTTTGGCATAGCGTGCCTTGGCGGGGCCCCGTATAGAAATTGTTTGGGGGCCCTTATGAATGGGTAGAAATTTTTCACAAAAAAATGCATGAAATTTAAAGAAATATATTCATCAAAATTATCTATTCAGTCACTTTTTCCAAATTTTTTACAAATAATTCAAATTAAATATACGAGTACTTTGTCCTTGCATTTTCCGGCAAATTGATTTATTAAATCATTTACAGCTGATGATGACTTAAGTATTGGTTCCGGGCTCCAACTGCCGTTCTGCCAGGCATGTCGTAAAAGGCAACCCATTGACTATGCAAGTCACTAACATCGTGGCTACTAGGTGGTAGAGTTCTACATTATCTCGCCCGGGTCTGGTACCACCGCCTTACCTATTCCTGCCGCAATAGCGTCAGTGATTATCACTGTCGTGTTCCGGTTTAGAGATTAAGGTAGCCGGTAATCTTATGCATGTGGCATTAGACCTCGCCACAAGATAGCAACGCGCCATTAACACTTCTGGTGTCTATAGGCGATGGTGACTCTTTCAATCAGACGACCCATCTGCTTGTTTGCTATCTTATGATATAAAAAAAATAGTTGTTCTAAAGTTTGGGAAGTTTTTATTAATTTCCCGTATAAATCCCGTATAATTGATTCGACAAATACGAAATACAAGTCGCACAGAAGAATGTCTAGCGCAGCAATTAATGACTAGTCAAAAAGATTTAGTCAGTATTGCCAATTGGCCATCCAAATTAACTAAGGACTTGTGTATTTCTAAGTCTAACACAAGAATAGCGCCAGATTAAACTTACGCAGAAGAGAGTGGTGTAACGAAATACATGGGGCACACTAAAAGTTTTGCACTTCTAGCTAATCGGCACTATTTGAATTTCGAATGTTATATTTTTAAAACGTTGCAACCTTCTTAGTAATAAAAAAAACAATTGGCGGGAAATGATTTGTCAATTGTTTTTATCACACATCAAAGTACTACGTACGCAACGAAAATGGAATTAAGTCGAAAAGATTTTAGAGCGATGATTGTTTATGGTTTTAAAAGTTCTCTTTCTCCGCAAGACTGTGCCGCCTTTTGAAGAGGAGCACCTTGTTTGAGCACCGTGAGGCGATGGTTTTCTAAATTTGAAAGAGGTCGAGTTTCTTTACATGACGAATTTCGTTTCAACTGCAGTCAACGAAAATAATGTGGCTACTGTGAAGCGGTTAATTGAAGAAAACCTCCGGATTACTTGTGAGACAATTCGAGGACTATTGGGGATTGGTATGAGCCAAATTCAGAAAATTTTACACGAAGAATTGAAAGTTCGGAAACTTTGTTGTCGTTGGATCCCTCATGAACTGACAGCGGAGCAGAAGCGGGCTCGCGTTGAATGGTGCTCACAGATGCTACTGAAGTACGACCACGGACATTCTAATGCTGTTTGTAACATTTTAACAAGAGACGAAACGTGGATTTATTGTTCTGAGCCGGAAAAAAACAACAATCTTGTGAATGGGTGTTTGAAAATGAGAACAGGCCAACATAAGTGAGACAGGCGAGAAACGTTGGTAAAAAAATGATCGCGTTTTTTTTCTCAGCTACGGGTCCCATCTATACAATTCCACTTGAAGATCAAAAGAGTTAATGCCGAATAGTATTCTACCATTTGTTTAACCAGGGTGTTAGAAAAAGTTCGCGAAAGACGACCGAAAAGCCGCATTCTCCTACACCATGATAACGCTTCTTCACACACGGCCAACAAAACAAAGTCATTATTAGCTTCCGAAAAAGTACATCTCGTCACTCATCCTGCGCATGGTCCCGACCTAGCACCCTGTAATTTCTGTATTTTCCCCAAAATCAAAGATTTGATGAGAGGTTTTACTTTTACCAACTCCGAAGAGGCAGTGGTAGCGTTCAATCAGCACGTAGAAAACTTGCCTTCATATCTGTGGTACTCCTGTTTTAAAAAATTGATCGATCGCATGAAAATATGTTTAAAATGTAAAGGAGATTATTTTGAAAAGCAATAAACATAATATTTTGGTTATAACATGTTGTTTTTTAAGTTACGCTAAACTTATAGTGTGACCTACGTAACTTTGGACATGACATGACATCCAAATTACTGAGAAGTGAGAACGTTCTTGCAATCAGATTATTGAAGTATTTATTATATGTCAACGTAAAATTTTAAAAACCATTAGTTTATAACCTACCTAGAGAGTTTATAATTTGGTTGGGTGAAGTTAGCAGTTCCTTATGATATATATTTATAATCTAATACTTAGTATTTACTATTTTACAGTGATATAAATATACGTAACACAGGCTTTTCTAATTGGTAACCTTGAAGGCAGAAGTCTAATTGGTAACCTTGTAAAAGTCTCATTTCTTACCATATTTATACTTTTAACTTTTAGTCTCCTGCTGAAAAGAGAGGGAAACTGGATGTATTTTCCTACTCCTCCTATATACTTCTGAGTTCTTATTAATTTCTTTGCGGGCTCCAAGATAGCTTAGATTTTCCCCAGTGCACCCTGAGCTCGCAACTTAGTGGTTATCAGGAAGGTTGCCGCTGTTGATTCTGGTTTACAGTGGTGGGAACGAGAGGTAGGCCAATTGCCCGAAAAAAAGGCGTTTCAATTAAATGCCATCGAAATTATTGCAAAATTTCAATCATTACTACAGTATTACACCCCGTCACACAGATGAGAAAGCACCATTATCATCTAAAATCTATAAGCGATGATTTTCTCTTTGTATCAAGAAAACCATCTATTTGTTTGCTTTTAAATGGTATACAAAAACACGACATTAAATGGTTACAATTAAATAAATACTACGCTGATTTACTAGCGGCATCAAAAGTCCACAAGAAGCGATAAATGAGTTTTTAAAATATCATTTCAATTCAACGCAATAAGTGCTGTGGTGACAAATCATCACCTCTACAATTGCACTTCCCTCCACACATTGATTTGACCCTGGTGGGTATTTATAAGTTAGATCCTCATATATATGTCTAAAAATAAATGTGAATTGATTATTATTGGAAGATGAATTCATTGCAGAATCAATTGGTTATACGTCATGTTTTTTGTAATGGATAGCAACAAGTAGAGCTCTTCTCACTTCTGCCTTTTTTTCAATTTTATTGGCCCACCTCTCGTTCCCACCACTGTAACTTCTGTAAACCAGAATCAACAGCAGCAACCGTCCTGATAACCACTGAGTTGCGAGCTCAGGGTGCCCTGGGGAAAAGCTAAGCTGACTTGGAACCCGCAACGAAATTAATCAGAAGTATATAAAAGGAGTAGGAAAATAAATCCTTTTTCCCTCCCTTTTCAGCAGGAGACAGCAAAATGTTAAAAACATAACAATGCTACGAAATTCTGCTCTCCCTGCTTAAGATAAGTAGTAAAAGAAAGCATCATCACGCCCAGTTCCCTTGCGGAGTAAGCAGAGCAAACCAAACATCAATAGACTTTCCGGTTCATTACGATTCACCGGATTGTCCTTTGGCGAGAAAAGTGGTGATCCCCATCGCCGTATTTTATCGACCCGAAAACGATTATCGACTATTTCAAGCAAGAACCGGGACCGATGACTTTAAGTGTTCATCCGGGAGTGGTAACACCACCCACCAGCCTCCGAGTTGTCACTGAGATTTGAATTTTCGAGAATAACCTCGAAAAACCTAAATAATACTTTGGCCTGACTCGGGGATCGAACCCGGGTAGATTAGGAGAATCTAAGCCGAATAGGCTAATGCACTTACATAAGTTAATTTGACCATAGACTAAACTATAATTAAATCTCTTTTCAGTTTTATAACAGACTTTAACTGTAAAAAAATAGTATACACATTTGTATTTTATTATCTACGTCAAATTATTGTAATGTGTGTAATGTTTATTTTTATTAAATGTATTTCTAATGTATATTATTTAAAAATATTTGGTTTCTGCATTCCTCTGCAATAATATAACATAAACTTTAAATATGCCAAATGACATTGCGTCGTTGATACTGCACTACCGCGTAACTAACAACAGACAATACCGCGTAACTTAGATGTGGCAAATTTTACAGGAGAATGAAAAAACTGTAAATCTTCTCCAATACTAATCAAATACGTGTCTTAACTTTTAGCTATTTAGAAAAGTGTATTAGTGAGCTTATATAATAATATCTAAACGAATCCAATCAATATTAAGCTAAAAAATACATCATCATACAAATACGAATCTAAAATTTGATACTATTGTACTTCCGCGGTATTATCCACTGTTAGTTACGGGGTATTGCAATATCAACGACGACTGGGCACATTTTACCCGCTTTGTCGAAGTTGGCGTATACAAACCAAATAATGTGACAACAGTTTAAAAGTAGGTAATTATGAAAAATGTGTGGCTCTGATATCAGAACGGCTGACCGCATGTTTTGTTAGATTTCTTTAAAACTTGCATTGTGAGTAATATCACATCACCAGCCCTTGGACGTCCACTGCCGGACGTATGCCTCCCGCTTGGGGTGATTGCCATCGCCAGGCTTGGCAGGCGGGTTGGCGATCACAGTGTTAGTTTTAAAATTTACAGGGAACGCTGCTGCCAATTCCCTGTTTATTTCCTTGGTCGTTTATTCAATCTATCTCCTCCCATGGGAGTCGGTAAGGCCCTCATAGGAAGACATCTCTTGTGTGTGTGCTATTCTATTCTAACCCGGCACCACACGGGAATATGACTAAGCGGATTACTATGACAAGCAGCGCGCAGCGCAGTGACTAGCGCTATTAAGGCGATTACAGCTGCGAACGACCTTGAGTTTCTGACAGGAGCAGCGCAAAAATTATATTGCGTGCTAGCTTGCTCCAACGTCAAAGAGTATTTACAGTGAATGCAGATACCTACGTTTTAACATTTTTGTTCACCTATATGAACTTTTATCATCATGAATCGACTGAATGTTGTCAAACTCAAAACCAATAACCAGTAATCGCTCATTTATCGATTACATATACATTCGTTTTAGAAAAACGATAAATATCTAAAGAAAAAAAATATACCGAAAATCGACAAAAAATCATATAACAATTTACACAATAATAACAGTTTCGTTTCCTATTTCTTTGAAAGTGTTGTAATATACAATACATCCCGTGTAGCACTTTATTTTAATACATACAATCAACAATTAATATTTAACAAAACCTTTCAAAATTTGATTTGGTTAAATATAATCTCTTGAATAATATTTTAAAACTAACTAGCTTCTTAGTTTTTGTTTCAAAATCTCGTAATAAAAAAGAAGATATATAATTTCATTTAATGTTTATAGAGGAAACTACTAAATAAGTTGATTTATTTAGACTATTTGTATGTGTATGTATATATTTAATTTATTTATTTTTAGTTGCGAAGTCCTTACTACCTTCAAATAGTACCAGTTTTTTTTTCTGTAGAGTTTTGCTTTTTATTCGCTTGCTTGAATTATCTTCGTTGTTTATATGTTTTATTTTTTTATTTATTTTTGTACATTTATACAAAATATTGACAAAATACTTATCTATCTATAGCTAATAAAACATTCAAGCGTAAACGTAGGAAAGCGTAAACATGAATAGTCTCAAAATATTATTCAGCGTCTACTCGCAAACAAAACTATTTATAAAGTACTAGCTTTCAGCCCCTTTAATACCCTCTTTTACCTCTTTAAGAGATAAAACTCACAGCATCCTTACATGCACGTTTATTTAATTGAATTAAAGATCATGACTAATAAATTTGAAGAGATTTTGATTAATTAAACATGTTTTATTTTTTCTACAAACTTTACCACTTTTTTCATCCTTTGAAGAGATGACATTTGAAAACCTTATTCTCGTATTCATTTAATTGTATTCATTTAATTGTATTAAAAATCATAAATACTAAGTTTTAAATAATTTCTACAATATTCTACAATAAACAATCTATTTTTTATACAAACATCAATGCTTTTTTTACCCTTTAAGGAATAAAATTTTAAAAAATCCCCAAATATGTGATTCTTAATTTGTGTTGAAGATTATAAGTGCTGGATTTCAAGTTATTTTCACCATAAACCTTTGATTTTTCATATAAATTGTAACACACACTTTTACTCCTTTAATGGATGAAACTTCGAACATTACATGCATGTTTCTTCAATTTCGATTGAAGAGCATAAGTACTAAAAAAATCCAAAAATTCGTACTTCTTAATTGTATTAAAAATCATAAATACTAAATTAAAATAATTTAGATTTTATAGTAATGCAATAAATAAACAATTCATTTATGATACAAACTTTAAAGCCTCTTTTTACCTCTCTATAGGCTAGAATTCCAAAAAATATTAAATTTATATTTAATTTTTTTTTCAGTTAAAGGATAATTTAATTACGGCATATCATTCTATTTGAGTTGTAATAACTCAAAAATGACAGAGTTTCAAACAAACTTTCACCCCCTATTTCACCATCTTAGGGGATGAATTTAAAAAAATCCTTTCTTATTCCTTGTCTATATCATAAGAACAACATCTGTAAAAAAAAACAGACTTCTCGGCCCAAGCTCATTATCTACTATAAAAAAACATCCAAGCGTAAACGAAATCTTCAATTTCCAAACGGCACAATCTTACTATTGTGCCAAACGTTCTATCTGTACTATTACTCTTTGACTCGAATATGGAGAGCGGAGCATGCTAACATGCGACACAGCCTCCCCGTATGAACGCTACCGGGAGACTGACTTTCGACGCGAGCGTTGTCCGCGAATTAAATAATAAGGTTTTTATTGATTTTATAGCACACTATAATGATTTTGTAAAATTTTGAACTTAAATTTTATAAAGTAATAAATTGTCTGTAATAAAAAGAAAAAATCATCAAAATCGTTACAGTAGTTTGGAAGTTATAAGCAATTTTTTGTGTAAAAATAAGAAAGATATTCGATTTTTTTCCGTCAAAAATAACAATAAAATTTAAAAAAACGAACTTAAAATTTAAACTTAATTATATTATACGTATAATGCATATTTTTTTTAAATTATTAGACCAATCGGTTAGCAGTAGTAGGCTTTCAAAGAGGTGTCTATTTCGTAGTTTGGCATTACCTATCGCCTTAACTGCACCTAATTTCGTATATCTTGTAGTCAACTGTCGCCCTTACATGATGGTACAAGGCGCATTTCTGTGAGATATATATATATATATATATATATATATATATATATATATATATATATATATATATATATATATATATATATATATATATATATATATATATATATATATATAACCTTCTAAGCAATGTAAGGTAATAAATGACCAAATTTAGTGATTTTGGGAAGTTGATTGAAAATAAATAATTTCAGTAAGTTAGTTTTTTCTAAGAATATTTTTCTTTATAGATTAAACTTCATGATTGTGTCCACTAAGAATAAATCGGATATATTGCAGTTTTTAATGATTAGGTAGTTATAATATGGAGATAACAAAAATCTAAAATATTTGTTATAAAAATATGATTAATAATATTTTTAAGATTTAAAAAACGACAAAATTAGAAATAACTCACGTGGCAGTAAACGCGAATACCACGGTGTGACGTAAAACTGGAAGTGTTACGTCACACCGTGGTAAAGTCATCTTGATGTTATCATTTTCGTAGAAACTATAGAGTATGTAATGTATTATGTACTCGTAGACATTACCACGGCGTGATCAGCGATATTATCTTTAGGACGCCATGACAGCCCAGAGCGTGTTCGCGAATTGTTAAAATTGAAATTAATAAAATAAAAATTATTAATGTAAGTTATTTAACTAAAATAAATAGTTTTTTGGTTAATTTACCTAATAAGGTTTATTAAACAGTTTTCTCAGAGATCTAGTACTAAGTACTAGAAAGTAGGGTTGTTGCGAATATCAGCATCAGCATCCGCGAATTATCAGCATTGATTTTAATATCAGCATCAGCATCTGCGTCAGCAACAATCGATGCTGATTTTTTTAATGCTGATATTCAAGTCGTAACATGTTCATTGGAGGACCCGCCTAGCGATTTTTTTTGTAGTTTTAACATTACGTATTACCTACTGATTATAATTGTCATCGTCATAGATATATTACACCTCTATATACTCAAATGTTATATTATAAAAATGCTTATGATTATCTTGTTCTTAACTATAACTTGAAACGTTGTTTAGTTTATTATTATAACATATATATGATTATAACAAAACATTTATCTTGTATGTAATTATACTATTAATTCAGACAGAGTCATAGTATATTTTGTTAACATAAAAATATAACAACTATTAAGACGTATAACTTGTGTTTTATTGAAAGTAGCATATCATATTTGCAAATAATTACATATTGGATGTATTTAACGTCAGTACTTTTTATATGATATCTCCTACATGAAGGTCATTTCGAGTACCCTGAGGATTTCGGTATCTTTTCATGTGGCTATTCTATCTTCTCGTGGCTGATATTCAGACCTACCTTCCGAGCTTCTGTGTTAAGGGCTTCTGCGGACTCTTGCACCTCGTCACTGGTTTTTTGATTTTATGTCAGTGACTAATTAATTAAGCATCAGCATCAACATAAGCATCCACTGATATTAATTTAAAAAATCAGCATCAGCATCCGCTGATACAGTAAAAACCTGCATCAGCGACAACCCTACTAGAAAGCTGTAATTTGGCATAAATATACATATTAGTTTCGTCAACAACCTGGTAACATAACATCTTAAACATTTTTTTTTCACGATAGCTCGGTAGCTAGATAGTATGTTATTTTTTTCTGTCACGTGGGTATTGGGTATCTGTGGATAGATTTTTAAAAATATTTTAGGTTTGTGAAAACAAGTTGTCGATTAAGAGACTCATTTGTAAAATATTGAGCTTTTAAGTGCTTATTTTTGTTAGAGTCAAGTGTGCGCCCCCTCCGCAGGCTAAACCGTTGGTTTTGGAGGTAGGTCAAAAATCATGGTAGTACTAATATAATGAAGTTAAAAGAAAAACTATCACGGCTTAGAAGGCTTTACAAGTTTTTGATTAATAGTCGACCAACTTATAAAATGTACGCAGAGAAGTTTTCATAGGCGGTGAACCTGTGGTGCGGTTATTGTGTATTTCTTATTGACGTTGAATAGCGTCAAATGTCCATGAAATGATACTATAAAAGCCCTCTTCTTAGTCCGCATTATTTTAATGGGCAACTTCTGAGACTTACTTTGCGCGTGACCCGACACGTACTTTACCATTTTTTTTAAATTTAGTCAACTAGCCTATTGGCGTTTAAATTCCCAAATCCCTCCTCCAACTACAACATGTCCGTATTCAATATTTTAATCTTGTCCACTGACAATATTGTTTGGACATTGGGACACGCGGCACGCCACGGCGCCGTGTAGGTATGTGGTCTATGGAACATAGGGATGTCGGAAATGCAATAAAGAATCGATACATATCGATATAAATATTTTTGAAAATATCAATATTTGACATCGATATTTTATTTAATAATATCGACATATCGGTACGACATCGTCGTTCGGCATCCATTACCGCGAATGTAAAATTGGGTAACTTTTCAGGAGAGATATAAAACCGATTTGTATCTAATGATAGCATTAATATAAATTTTTTAAAAAAAGTTATTTAACTGTTTCTTAAGCAATAGAATATGATAATATTAATATTATTAACAATAATCAATTGTAAATTAGATACAATTCGATTTTATATTTCTCCTGGAAAGGTACCCAATTTCACTTTCGCGGTAATGAATGCCGAACGACGATATGAAAAAATGGGCTAATCTACTTCAGTAATTTTAGGTACTTTTAGGTACATTCTCCTCGTGTTGGTTCCGGGCTCCTTTGAAGAATAGACCAACTGCCGTTCTGCCAGGCAGGTCGTAAAAGGCGACCGATTGGCTATGCGAGTCACTACCATCATGACTACTAGATGGTAGAGTTCTGTATTGTCTCGCCCTCGTCTGGTACCACCTTCTTACCTATTCCTGCCGCAATAGTGTCAAAGCTTGTCACTGTCGTGTTCCGGTTTAGAGGGTAAGGTAGCCAGTAAACTTTTTTTACTGTCGATATGGTGCGTCGATACTGTCGCTAAGATGCGGCCATAATTAGATATGAAGCATATTCCAGTCCCTTGCGGTTCGGATCAAGAATGTCGAGTCGAACCGTTTTGTTCGGGCACGTGGAATGTCCACCATACGGCGATGCCTAGTATCTGTGCGCCTCGACGCACGATTTAAAAACGGGGATGGCGGAATTAAGACGTGTAATTCTGCAGCGCATTCTCCAAATGTATCCGATAAAAGACCGATAAACTAGCCACTCTACGGTGTTGAGCGAGGATCTAGAGTTTTTTGCATACCAGATCATCGTCGTTTATGAGCCTCTTTGCGCGGCTCTCTATCGCCTCAAGCGTCTCCAGCTGGTATTTAGCCGATCCATCTCAGAGGTGAAAGCAGTATTCCATGCTTGAACGTACTTGTGCTTGGTAAATATTGAGCAACTGTCCCGGGTTGAAATATTGTCTCACTATGGCCACAATACGAAGCTTTTTTGAGGCAATTTTCGATTCGATGTACGAACCAAAGTTAAGAGTAGGCGTTAAGGTGATACCAAGGAGCTCAAGATGATCAGTTATCGGCACGGACACACCCTGAAAAGACGGAGTTAGGTGGATTAGACTCCGTTTAGCGGAGAATAGACGCACCTGGGTCTTAGCCGCATTAAACTTGACCAGATTGGCATCGCCCCAATCGGAGACTGTCTGTAAGGACAGTGCATACGATCAACCATCGCCTCTCTGAGAAACAGGATCTGTGCCGTACTGGCTCGCGCGTTGGATACGTAACTCTCCACAACAGTGCTATCGTCTGCGTACCCATAGATACCGGGTTTCAGCAGACTGTTGATATGTAACAGGAATAAAGTTGCATGTTGCATTAGACCTCGCCAAATGATAGCAACGCACCATTAGCATCTTTGGTGTCTATAGGCGATGGTTGACTCTTTTCATCAGGAGACCCGTCTGCTTATTTGCTATCTTAATATATTATATCTTATATATATATATATATATATATATATATATATATATATATATATATATATATATATATATATATATATATATATATATATATATATATATATATATATATAAAAAACATAACTAGATAAATGCTAATCAACAGGCATCATTTTTAAATAAATCAAGAACAACGAATATTAATTATTTATTAACTAAACCAATATTTATCTGATACAGACATAGCAAAAAGCAAAGGGATCTGAGCCCATACAGCCTAGTCAGATACACAATTGTATGAAATTACTGAACTGACACATGTCACATGTGTCATTGGCCTAAAGACAGAGTTGCCAACTTAAAAACCAACTTAAGCACCAAATTAAAAAGCAGCTAAGTAGCAAATTGAGTCGACCAAATAAAAACAAAACAAAATATCTTTTTTGAGACAAATTTCGGTATTGGATATTTGATATCGATATATCGTTACAAAATATATCATCCAAAAATATCGATATATCGAATTTAAAATATCGATATTTATCGACAAGCCTAATGGAACATGCCACACTATTATATCTTTAAATTTTATTTGTTTTAGTGATGTAAACTAGATGTCGTTTTACAATGTTACATCGCACTATAGATTTCTACAAATCATTAATCTAAGAGAAAATAATTTCGTTGTATTAGGCATTGTTACTTTAGTTACTTAATTTTTGTAGTAGTGTAATTACTGCTAAATGATCGCAAGGCTCTAGTTTCTACTATCTCAGCTCTCAATGTTGCCAATTTAGCGACTTTGTCGCTAGATCTAGCGACATTTTGTTTTATACAGCGGCTTAAATTACGTGTCTAGCGACAAAAAATCTAGCGACTATTCTAACGACTTCTAAGAGTTCAAATAAAAAAAAATATTTTAACCTCCATCATAACATATGGCAAGATCACAACCGACATCTATCTTCTCATATTCGGAACTTCGTTCCGAAGTCGGATGTCATTCTGACAAGTCTGTCTTTTTCTCAATCGTAGCCTTTGAATGAGACGGACACTTGTCAGAGTAATATTTAACAAATCTCAGAATGCTGCTTAATGCCCCAATAATGTACTTGTGTAGATGGTCAGTGATTGATTACGTTTGTTTAATAATGGATATAACTATAAATAAAAAAGTTTTAGTACTAAATATTTGACTTTTTTTATAAAATAATTAATTATTTTTTCTTTTTAATGGCAATAAATGATATTTTATATTACATATATTTTTTAGTATTAATATCTTGACTTTGCCTTTGTTAAATAATTGCTTTTTATAATTTTCAATTGTTTTATATCGGTACAAATATTATTCTGTGTAAATAAATCAAATTATTTTGTTTTATTCCAACAGACCAAAAGGCTGTGCCCCATTCTACCATGCGTAAAACAATATAAAATTAGAAGTACGTAAAATAACTGCGCTCAATTTCCATTCCGAGCGCTCAGTCTACTGGGATCATTTAGCGAGTTCTAGCGACTTTTGATCTTCGTCCGTAGCTAGCGACATCTCGCGACTTTTCAAGCTTACGCTAACGACTTTTTAACATGCAGAGTTGGCAACACTGAGCTCTCTTAATTCTAATATTCATATATTAGCCATTGATAATTGGTATAAAAAAAACCCAAGGTCCAAGATACACAATCAGTGTCTCATAAGACATAAACGTCCTCCAAAAATGAGCGCACAATGTAAAGCTGTGCGCTCATGTCAAATAGAATCGCGTCAGTCGCGACACTGACAATTTTATTTCTTTTTGTACATTCCTTTCACTTTTGTAAAAAACAACTATAATACTTGCGCTTAAGGTTGAATATGCAAAGACATGTTTTTGCCATGTCATAACTATTTAAATGAAATTAGGGACACTTTTGAGTGTCTGTGCACTACAGCCGGGGGAGCCAGCGGACTGTATATCTGGTTCTTCTTCGACGTCCCACCAGCCGTAGTGCTTTTGGTCGAGCCAGATGTGCCGGAGAAATAATCGAGACCACAACTTTTCGTTGCAAAGGTGCTTTATTGTAACGAAATAAAGCAATAAAGCTAGCACCGTTGCAAATATTTAACCTATTCTATGGAGAGCCACTACTTGCCCTAACACTGCCCTACTCTAAAGCCGGTACCCTATAGATATATACTAAAGCCCAGGAACTTGTCTGGGAAACTTATTGAGTAGTAACGAAACTGTAACTTTATCGGAACGGAACGGAACGGAACGTATGGCCGCGCTCTCCGATATTTATAGTGCGCGGCCAGACGGTCGGCGGAAATCTACAAAGACAAATGGCGCCGGGTGTGGCGCCACAATGTCTGGGATTTGTTAAATCCCACTTTTCGCAATCTAATCTTAATAATTTTATCTTAGGTAGCTTCTCCTACCTCTAATTAACTAGTGTGGCCCTCTATCGAGTGCAACGGTACTACCTTTTTACAAATATATGCAAAACAAAGTACGTAATGCCCTAAGACCTACCGAAAACGAATTACAATGTGTTATTTCTTATTTATATACAAGGATCTAACACAAATAAACTTATACAATAACAGACAAGAGTGTTATATACATTATACGTTCTTACAGGACCTCGGAAACTCTTACAATTACAGAGTTGTACGCCTTTTCAGGTCGTACTATCCTGTTAACTATCTTTATATTACCGAGAAGTGTCTAAACATATGCCTAAGGCCTATACTTACATTATACATACTATTTACAATCGTAAAACATTTGTTTTCATAGAGAATTTTGCACTTTTCGGATTTTCGTAATTGCGAGTTCCCGCATATAAATACTATCTCGCAAGAGTCGACTCGTAATGTCGTCGACTGCGTGGAACTCGCTTTATTCGTAATATGCCTAATAGGCAAAGATCATAGCTACATAAAGCCTTATTATTTCTATACAATAAAGCTGTATGTAGGTCTTAGGGCGAATAAAAGACTAAAACGAACATTATTTATTACAAAAAACTTACGAACTAAACGAAATATACATTCTATCCTGCCTTACTATCTATTTACATTAATATTTACAATAAAACATGTCTGTGCTGCACATTCTCCCGCCTATAACACGCAGTGTTATGCTAAATATGGTGCAGCCAGACTAACTTCTTAACCGGTCTTCGCATGACTCCTGCAGCCGTACGTACGTCAGCCACTCGTACCACGCCGTCTGCTCCAGGGTGTACTGCCTCGATGATCCCCGTTGGCCACGTATTTCTTGGCAGCGCGCCGTCAGCGATGAGGACGATGTCGCCGACGCGCAGCTCTGCTCCTCTTCCATGAGGCTCCCGCCGCTTTTGGAGTAGCGGAAGCGCTTCTCGTACCCAGCGTGACCAGAAGTGGTTGGCCAGCTGTTGTGAGTGCCGCCAGTGGCGGCGGCCGATGGTATCGCCTTCGGAGAACGCGCCCGGGACAGGCACGCGTGACGGTCCGCCCAGCAGGAAGTGATTGGGCGTTAGTGGTGCCGGGTCTTCTGGTGAAACCGACACGTGTGTGAGAGGTCGGCTGTTGAGCGTGTGCTCGACCTCTACCAGCAGTGTGTGCAGTACCTCTTCTGGTGGATGCCGCTGTTGCAGCACGGCGAACAGTGCAGCCTTGACAGAGCGCACCATGCGCTCCCATGCGCCTCCCATGAATGGCGCGCTCGGCGGGATGAACTTCCATTTGATTACGTAGTTGGCTGCTGCTTCCTTAGTGGCGTCTAGTGCGGCGCGCCTCAGCTCTGCATCAGCGCCGCGCAGGTTGGTGCCGTTGTCGCTCCAAACCTCGGTGGGGCACCCGCGGCGCGACATCATGCGCCGCAGTGCCATTACTGCGGAGTCCGTAGTCAGGTTGGCGGCTAACTCCAGATGAACCGCCCTTGAAGTAAGGCAGGTGAAAAGCGCCACGTATCTCTTCTCGTGGCGCCGCCCGATGGTCACGCTGTATGGCCCAAGAAAGTCCAGGCCCACGTAGGTGAAGGCTCGCTGATGGTGCGCGACCCGGGATTTCGGCAGGTCGCCTGTAGGCGGCTGTGGCGGGATAGCGCTTCTTCTTCTGCAAAGCGCGCAGCTCTTTACTATGCCGCGCACGGTGGGGCGAAGCCGTAAAACCCAAAATTTCTGTAATATCTCGCTCGTAGTTGCTTCCACCCCGCTATGGTGAAGACGCCGGTGTTCATGTTCTATGTAGAGGCGGGTGTATGGGTGACGGCCATCTAGTACGGCCGGTTCTCGTAAATCTTCACTTATCTCTTCTGCCGCCGCTATTCGTGACTTTATTTTCAAAATGCCTTCTTGATCGATGAACAATGATAACTGCTTCAACCGGCTGTCTCTTGCTATCGCGCTCCCGCCCGTAATAGCTTCTATTTCGCTAGCAAAGCTTTCTTTTTGTGATGATTTTATTAACAACTTCTCGGCGCTAATGATTTCAGCGCCATCTAGCGGCAAGTAACGTCGTTTTTCTTCAGAACTTCGTGGCTTTTTAATTTTCTCTATTTTCTTCGAGCTTTTCGTATACTTTTTTCCCCAATTTTCATCATTGGAGGCACTCGGAGCTGTGCGCTTACGCACACCGGCGACACGTTGCTTATTTGGTCTGCAGAGCTCGATGAACTGCAGCACGCGCGCTGTTGCACGCACCAGTCGAAGCCACGACGAAAATCTTGATATTTCCGGTAGTGCTTCTGTAATACACATAATTTTTCTAATGTTATTTACAATATTTACACTATTTACAGCTGCCGACGGTTTTTCTTCGCCTGTTATTTCGCTACTGGTAGCGACATCTTGCGGCCACTTGTCCTCTTCTAAGTATAGGAAGGCCGGACCAACGAACCATCTATGTTGGTCTCCAAATTCTTCCGGGATATGGCGAGTAGCATCATCAGCTACATTGTCGCGAGACGGCACCCATCGCCACTCTGCGACCTTCGTAATATCTTCAATCTCTGCTACTCGATGGGCAACAAACGGCTTGAATGCTCGCGAGCCTGTGCGTAGCCACAATAGAACTGTGCGGCTGTCTGTCCAGTACACCCTGCGGCTTGGCTGATACTCGTACTCCTCCATGACGTGCTGAGCTAGGCGGGCACCTAGTAAAGCTGCTTGAATTTCTAACCTTGGTATGGAGGTAAACTTGAGCGGGCTGACTCTTCCTTTGGCTGCTGCTAGGCTGACGCTGACTTTGCCGTCCTCGTTGACTATGCGCCAGTAGACCGACGCTGCATAGGCAGACTCACTGGCGTCCGTAAAGATGTGCAGCTGCCGATCTCGCGCTCGCGCCAGGTTAGAGTGTGCGCGAGGTATTTCCAGATGTTCCATTCTTCTCACATCTTGAAGCCAGCTTCTCCATGTCTTCTCTAAGTTCGCAGGTAAAGGCTCGTCCCATGGTAGTCCGATTCGCCACGTTTCTTGAAGTAAATGTTTCGCGTGAATAGTTACAGGTGTAATTAAACCTAAAGGATCGAAAATAGACATAGCTACCCGTAACGCGTGTCTCTTCGTAGGTGTTTTATCTTCATCGTACACCGCTTTAACATTGAAACCCAGCTTATCGTTATGAGGTGTCCATTTTAATCCCAAAACCTTCTCGCTTTCTGTGCTTAGTTCCCAATCGCCGCCCAGAGATGGCGCTACTAGTAGCGTTTTAGCTACGGCCGAGTTGTTCGTTTTCCATCCGCGCAGCTGGAAATGCGACTGTTGATGAATAAAGCTAACCTGCGAGGCTATTCTGATGGCATCTTCCTCGTTATCGAAGCTCTGCAGGTAATCGTCCATGTAATGATTTCTTATCACGGCTGTAGCGGCGTCGGGATAGATGTGGGCGTATTCTTGTGCGTTCTTATTTTTTACGAAGATAGCGGTGCTTGGTGATGACGCAGCTCCAAATACGACGCTGGTCATCCTATACTCACGTGGCGAATCTTTTCTATCGCTTCCTCGCCATAGGAAACGTAATGCGTCCCGGTCTTGTTGTCGTACACGTATTTGCAGAAACATTTCTTTTATGTCTGCTGTCACGGCGATAGGCAGCTGTCGAAATCTCATTAGCACTCCGGGTAGGTTCTGCAGAAGGTCTGGACCAGCTAATAACATGTCGTTGAGACTTACTCCATTGACCCGCACAGCTGCGTCGTACACTATGCGCGGCTTAGGTTTTGCAGGATTCACTACTGCAAAGTGAGGCAGGTACCAGCTGGATTGGCTAGGTGACTCGTTGGCAGGTTCGGCGTAACCACTATCAAATAAATGTTGTACCTGTTTTTCATATGCCTCCTTTAGCGCGGGGTCCTTGTCCAGACGTCTCTCTGTATTATACAATCTTTTAATAGCCAGGCCGCGGCTATCAGGAAACTCGCGGCTATCTTCTTTCCATAATAGACCTGCCTCGTAGCGCCCGTCAGGTAAGCGCTTACACGTATTTTCTAAAATCTGCAGGGCTCGCTGCTCGTTCTGGTTGATAGGCTGGCGCGGAGTGATGCCGACACTGTCCAAATCGAAATAATTTCTTATTACCTTTTCTATATCTTCATCTTGTTCGGCATAGGCAGCTCTCTGCACTAGGTAGACTCGCTGCTTGTGGCGGTAGTCCACACCATGTAGCACCCAGCCAAGGTGCGTGAGCGATGCTACTGGTTGTCCACGTCTTCCGCTCTTCACAGCCCTCGTCACGATCAGGTGCCAGTTGTCCTGGCCGATGAGCACGGTTGGCACGGCGCGCTCCATGATGACATCTTCTTCTATATCTTCTAGATGTCTGCAGTTGTTGACGATGGATCTACTAACAGACTGTGGCGATAGGTTAAGGTTACCTATAGTTCTTCCTATTATCCGATGTCGCTGATGGTGATGAAGGCCCTTGATGGTGACTGCGATGCGGCGCGACCTCTCTGCGTTGAGTCGCGTGCCGCCAACTGTTTCTATGCGGAACGGCTCTACCGGCCCGCGAGCTCCTATTCGTGCAGCCACCTTCTCTTCTACCAGCGTGACTGTGGACCCTTCATCTAATAGTGCGTATGTGTTTACGCTGCCCCTGGAACCTGTCAGGACAATCGGTACAACTTTAAGGTAGGCGCGTGGCGCGCTTGACTGTGTTGACGCCACCAAGGCGTCGCTGTCTTCTACTTGATCTTCAGGTGTCCTCTTCGTATAATTGTTGCGGCTATTGTGTAGCCGCCGATGATGCGAGCTCTTGCACCCGTCGATGCCGCACTGCCGAAACTTGCACTCGTGTTTTGGCTTTCTTTTTTGCAGACACCTAAAACATAAATTGTTACGTTTTGCCATAGCCCACCTATCGTCAACACTAGCTTTCGTAAACTGTTCACATATAGAGCTAGTATGTGCATCTTGACATATCGCACATTTGTCTCTCTTCACTTGCGGTTCATATTTCTGCGTGTGTGTTCGCTGTGTTTTCTTAAAAACTTGCTGATTTTCTTTCGTAGGTTCATGTGGCACCAACGCAGCACACATCTCGGCTTCTTTCATTAAAAATTCACTAATCATTTGTAGATCGGGTTTTCTATCTTCCCGTCTTGCGTACTGGAACCAACTGTGCTGCAACGTATAATTAAACTTCGCTAATAAACTATTCACTGCCACCGTATCGTGTAGATAACTCTCTCTGTTGAGAGCTCGAATCGTAGCGACGATATTGTTCACTTTACTGGCGAACACACACGTTTCCCGCGCACTTTCTTTCACTCGCGGCAATGCCTTGATTTTTTCTAGTTCTGCGGTCACTAGTGCGTCGGGCCGACCAAACTGTATTTCCAAATGGTCGACGATCTCACTTGGGTCGGTTTCCCCGTAAAACATGCAGGCGACGGCTTCTTTGGCGTTTCCACGTAAACATCTTCGAATTCTTGCCCGATTTTCCGCCTTGCTAAAATATTTCTCCGTATCTCGATAGGCCGCTTTAAACTGCAACCATTCTTCACCAGCGCCATCGAAACTTGGTAACTCCATACTGTAGCGCGGCGCCCCTCATGATGCTTCTGCCAGGGCGGACGCGAGCGCGGTGATATCTGCGGCCTTCAATGCACCAGACTCTTGTTTTGGTGCCGTATTTTCAATAGGCGTCGAAATCTTTGCCTTCTCTACGACGGACACATCATCTTCCGCCGGACGTACAGCGCGCGCTGAAATGCCCGCCGATTGTGCGGGCGACGTAGCTTGTGGCGCCTGGGCCACCTCTCGTGGTGCGGGCGACTCATGGCCCGCCGAATCTTCTTGGTGCGGCGCGTGCGCCGCCTCTTCGTATTGCGGCCTAGGTGCCGCCTCTCGTAGTGGGTGTGGCATAAGTGCCACCGAACTGGTGGTTGCCAGTGGCTCTGGTGCCGGCTGGCGATCCGTATGGGTTGGCCGAGCGGAGTCCATCCAATCTTCGACCCTCGTAATGGCAGTTGCTTGCCCTTCTTCAAAAACAGCGCGCGCGAGTTCCGTCCGTAGGCGCGCCTCTTCTGCTCGTAAGCGCGCTTCTTCTAACTTGGCGCGTAGATAAACTATACGCGGCGACTCGACTGCGGATGGTACCGGCTTTTCACTATTTGCAACGGTGCTTGTTGTGGTCTCGGTCGCCTCGGTGTTCTCGGTCGCTGTTGTGCCGCTAGTCTCCGTAGCGGACGTGTTAGTACCGCTCGTTTCCTCCTCGTGACTAGCGGCCTCTTCCTCTCGGCGACTCGATGTACTCCTTGTTTCGATCGGCATGGCTCAGTGATCCGGCTCGAATGCGACCAGAAAATGTGCACTACAGCCGGGGGAGCCAGCGGACTGTATATCTGGTTCTTCTGTCTTCGATGCCCCACCAGCCGTAGTGCTTTGGTCGAGCCGAATCTGCCGGGGAAATAATTGAGACCACAACTTTTCTTTGCAAAGGTGCTTTATTGTAACGAAATAGCAATAAAGCTAGCACCGTTGCAAATATTTAACCTATTCTATGGAGAGCCACTACTTGCCCTAACACTGCCCTACTCTAAAGCCGGTACCCTATAGATATATACTAAAGCCCAGGAACATGTCTGGGAAACTTATTGAGTCGTAACGAAACTGTAACTTTATCGGAACGGAACGGAACGGAACGTATGGCCGCGCTCTCCGATATTTATAGTGCGCGGCCAGACGGTCGGCGGAAATCTACAAAGACAAATGGCGCCGGGTGTGGCGCCACAATGTCTGGGATTTGTTAAATCCCACTTTTCGCAATCTAATCTTAATAATTTTATCTTAGGTAGCTTCTCCTACCTCTAATTAACTAGTGTGGCCCTCTATCGAGTGCAACGGTACTACCTTTTTACAAATATATGCAAAACAAAGTACGTAATGCCCTAAGACCTACCGAAAACGAATTACAATGTGTTATTTCTTATTTATATACAAGGATCTAACACAAATAAACTTATACAATAACAGACAAGAGTGTTATATACATTATACGTTCTTACAGGACCTCGGAAACTCTTACAATTACAGAGTTGTACGCCTTTTCAGGTCGTACTATCCTGTTAACTATCTTTATATTACCGAGAAGTGTCTAAACATATGCCTAAGGCCTATACTTACATTATACATACTATTTACAATCGTAAAACATTTGTTTTCATAGAGAATTTTGCACTTTTCGGATTTTCGTAATTGCGAGTTCCCGCATATAAATACTATCTCGCAAGAGTCGACTCGTAATGTCGTCGACTGCGTGGAACTCGCTTTATTCGTAATATGCCTAATAGGCAAAGATCATAGCTACATAAAGCCTTATTATTTCTATACAACAAAGCTGTATGTAGGTCTTAGGGCGAATAAAAGACTAAAACGAACATTATTTATTACAAAAAACTTACGAACTAAACGAAATATACATTCTATCCTGCCTTACTATCTATTTACATTAATATTTACAATAAAACATGTCTGTGCTGCACAGTGTCATTGTTCGGGACTGTGCATTTTGGGTTTTTTATATCAATGGTATTAGCTTTTAGACTTCTTAGTTCTTACTAGTTACTTCTAGTCTTAACGCTTACTTAAGTCTAGTCGTCTTGTCTCTATATTCTGTGTCTTACGTCTATTTCTCTATTAAGGTTGTATTTAACACGTACCCATAGTTTATTCGTGTTATTTGTCGCAATTCTGATTTCACCTAAAATACCTACTAAATACTCTAATCTATTGTGAATATTCTCTTTACTTATTTTAATTTAAAGTACAGTGCAAAATTTTTATAATTGCTTTAATAGCTTTCGAGATATACGTACCTACTCTTAAGTCTTAAACTACTTTTTTGAGTAAGATAAAATTTATTACTTTCAATCGATCTCGGTTCGCTTATAATTTAGGAGTTTCATAAGCCCCTGCTCATTTTTTTCCAGATCATTTAAAAAAATTTCAATCAATCCGTAAATCAAACTCGCGACTATGTGATTAGAGCCGAACAGGCTAAATACTGAATCAAAGACGCAGTATCGAAAATCCATCAGTATTTATCGCATAATTTAGACGCATTAAATGTGCAGCAATCGAATTCCAATTTATTCATCTCTTGAACTCTGAAACAGATCTTTACCAAAGATAGGTATATATGGCCTATATGAAAACGGAAACTAAACCATCTCAAATAAAGAAACAATTTTCCAAATTGGTCAATAAATGACATCTGATGTAACAAAAGATAACTTAAAGAATACATCTCCTCTTTGGGAAGTCGGTTGAATATAATATATTATCAAGACTAATGTTACTTTTTGAGACGTAAATTTATATAGCGAGTAGTGACCTTTAAATATTATCAAACCTAAACAATGATAAATGTTACGTCAATAAATCAGCAAAACAGTTTAACGGCTTGCTATCGCAAAACATACTGTTTACAATATTTACTGTTAAATAAAGTTTTTTTTAAAGTTAAACTACTCTATGAGATTTTTCATAGGTACATATTTTAAAATGTTATAAACATATTGTTAAATATTATTTTCAAGTAATGTTTTCAAATATTATAAAATGGAAGAACCTGCCACCCGCACTATAATATATAGTATCCCATTAAATTTTAATCAGTTTTTTTATAGAAAAATACTATATTTTCATATAGACCAGGAACAATTTTTTTATTAATAACAAGCTGAATTTTTGTGAACAGCTTCGTTTTGACAAGACGCGAATCTTTTCTATCTTCGAAAAATCTATAATCGGGTAGATAGGAGGGCTTCGAACATATTAATTTGGTGAAAGAAAAATATTGATTAATAATAATAACTATTTTTTTACTTTAATTGCTTAATTATTTTATGAAAAACATGAAAAAACTTTTGTTCTACAATTCGATCGTTTTTCTGACGAGTCTTCTACTTTAAAGATATCGGAATCATGAGATTTTCAAATTGATATTAATCAATTTAAGAACAACCTAATTTTCTCACAACAGCTTGTTAATTATATTATATTTCAAGGGTCCGACATTCTAAAGTTTTCTTTTTTATCTATCTTTAACAGGTTCCTGGGACCACTATCTAAAATCTTATTCAATTATTCCGCAGTTTTGATATTAATTGTGATTGGAATGTACTCGAATGGAGAATTTCAAAATGAAATGCAATCACGGCGATGTCAAATTTCTATCATTGTCAATTTATTATTGAATGTGAGAATGTCGTCTAATTTTTAGGTTATTTAAAAATATTTTACAAGCTATGTATTTAGTTAATGTTGAAAAGTATTAATTTTTAACTTGAACGGATATATTTTGTTACTTTTCCCTATAACTAATTTCCTAAAAGTGCTATAGTTTTTACGAGTTTTTTTTAAAGAAAGGTCTCTAGGGAACCGCGTTCAATCTTAGGCCGCATCTTAGCTTACCATCAGGCGAGATCGTGGTCAAGCGCTTCCCTATCGATAATTTAAAAAAAAACTTAGAGTTAGGTACGAAGTACCATCCAGCAACGTTTCCCCAACTCGATATCGAAAATATTTCTTGAACTGGCTTTATTATTTTTTCTTTCTTTTCCCATGGAAAATATTTATCTATAAATATAATATATAATCTTTAATGTAGAATCTATAAGTGATAGTTAATCGCTTAGAGACTCTATAGTCTATACCATTAAATATGTTAATATTCCCTTGACATTTGACTGGCAAAGATATAAAATTATGTCGATAATTTTACGTCTATCTTTCAGAACACGATAGATTAATAATCTTAATATATACAAATTACGTGTCACGTTGTTTGCCTGCTATGAATTCCTAAACTACTGAACCGATTTCAATGAAATTTTGTAGATAGCTACTGTTTGGTCCAACTTAAAAGACAGGATAGTTTTAAATTAATTAACCCCCTCCTCCTCTCAACTACACCACCAAAATATTCAATACAAGTAATTTGTGTGGCAAAACAACTTTTGCTAGGTCAGCTACTTAGCTATTATATAATTTGTGACGATACTGTCAAGCACCGACCGTATTGCAGTAAGAATACTTAGGCAGCAAACTAAGACGAAGGAATTTAGTTTTTAACGTATTTAAATCAAACAAACTTGCAGTAGATATTATACGCAATTGATTGATTTGGAAACAACATGCATAAGTAACATGATTTTATCATTCCTCATGGCTTTATTAGCCATAACAATAACTTACTCATGGGCAACTGAAATTCGCTAATAATTTATGGTACTGCACAGATAGCCTTGGTTGACCTGCGATAAATCAAGATCATATTTAAGACCTCATTTCGATAAACAAAGCCCAGTCTTTGCTATCTTTTGGTGGGATACAGACAAATCAAAATGAAAGTTAAAAATGCTGTAAGTACAATTTGTAAGGGATTATTAAATATTTGTTTGCGTATTTGTAAAATATGATGAAAAAAGTGTACCTATTAAATAATTAGGAATATAAAAAAACAAAAACAACACCAAATTAGATATATGGGACTTAATAGAACGTATACCTTTCCCATTTGGTCCCAAATAAATATAGTAAAGATCTGATCCAGGGTTCGGGATATCTCCGAAGTAGGTTCTCGCAGTTTTGCTGTATTTAAACTTTAAATTATAATTGTTGTATTTGTCTATAGTAGGTATAGTGTTGTAAATTGTCTTGTGTTTTTGAAGTGAAAACTTCTTTAGGCGCGTTGAGCGTTTTGGTAGAGGGTAAAATCCTCGGTTCGCGTCACCGACATGCTAATGATAATAGTATATCTATAGCTAAGTTTTGCCTATAGTTTTAATTACTCTCAACTTAATAGTTCCGTTTTCACTTCTATCGGCAGTCCCACGACTGCTACTGTTTTTTGAAGTGAAAACTTCTTTAGGCGCGTTGAGCGTTTTGGTAGAGGGTAAAATCCTCGGTTCGCGTCACCGACATGCTAATGATAATAGTATATCTATAGCTATGTTTTGCATATAGTTTTAATTACTCTCAACTTAATAGTTCCGTTTTCACTTCTATCGGCAGTCCCACGACTGCTACCGTTTTTTTTTTGTTTAAGTTAATGTACATGTATGGAAATTGCACTCAATTGTACTCTTCATAAATTTATTTTAAGGGAATTACTCATATTTCTTCAATAGTATCGTAAGTTTATATAAAGTTGATACCAAATAAATATTTGAAAAAATATTTGAAAATAAATATACACTTTTAAACTTATGAATTTTGGACATTTTAGTAACGACCGTAGACAGGACTAAGTAGTACAATTTACCAGGATTGCATTACGATTATCTTAGTATGGACACAAAAGTAGATAATTCTGTTTCTTTACTCATGTGGTATGGGTATTGGATACGCCATGGAATCCCACTATAGTTATGGTATAAAAGGCAAAAATAACGACGTTGTATCATGTTTAAATGTGTTTACACACTTAAACATAATACAACGTCGCGTAGTGCAACTACGCGGCTTAAAATGTAAGAAAATATGTAAGAGCCCTAAACGCTTTGACTTGACTGAGGTTTTGTTAGGTGAATTGGTGATTTTTTTTTATCTTTTATTTTATTTTAATTTTAATTCTATTTTAATTTTAATTTGGAGCAGCGTTCTATATCTGTAAGCACGATGTGATTACCTATAATAGTAAGAACAGTTAAAAAAATTCACAAATGTATATTTAATTAAGGACTGTATAACACTGTATCTTATGTTGGTGATCCAATAAATAAATGTAAAAAAAAATGTGATTGGGCCCTAGGGCTAATTATGCAGGAAATCAGGGCCATGAGTTACGTATGAAGGACTAGACTATAGACTAGCCTGCCTATAAACGTACAGATTTGATTCTGTAGCCAATCAATTGTAATATATACATTAAAAAAAAAAACTCGTCACCATTGCAACTTAGGTACCTACTTAAGTATTTGATCATTATAGAAAAAAATTAAAACGAATTAGTAAATAACAGTCATAATCAATTAATTTTGTTGGAGTGTAAGGTAGTACGCCCGTAGTGGTACAACAAGTGCACCCACAATTAGCTGAAGATACTTGGTCCCACAATGTGACAGACGTGGCAAGCCAAACGGGCACTTTCCATTCCCGGGCAACATTGTTTTTATGTGCAACATTGTTTGTAGATATATCGTGAAATAATTCGTCTAAAAAAAATAAGCCATATGGTACTATTTTATCATACCGAATGAGATGATAAGATTTAAAAATTACCCCTGGAATGATTTTATTTCATCGGTAAGTACTATAACCCCGTATTTCTGGGTATAAATGCAAGCTACACTGACAAACTAAGAAATTGCCTTGGAAGGCGTATCTATTTAATCCATGGTTTCTAAAGTAAGTAAGAAAAATTGTCCGATTCGAAAGGGTCGTAAAGGTACGTCGACGACTTTATCAAAAAAGAAATGAAATGATTTTAATTACAAACATAAAAATATTGTGATGGTTTAAATTGCACGATGTTACCCTTTAATTTCGCTAAAATTAACGAAAATTTTGAATAGGACAACACTCATCGACTCAATGTGCCCGGCCTTTTTAATGTCATAGTCGCGTCTGTGTCTGTTGTTTTTTTTGTTCGGCACTTTGTTAGGCTATAGAATATTCGAAATAGCATTAAAGATCGACGAAAAATTGTCTATGTATAACAGCAAAATAGTATACATATATGTGATTCAAGTAAGCAAATTTTACCTTTGCGCATCAGACAGGGTTTTTTTTACACACTGTATAGAGGATGGATATTTCCTTTCATCAGAGCCATCTGCTTGTTTGTTTGTTATGATATGAAAAAAAAACGAAATTAAGTGTGGTATTTGGTAAATCACAAAACAATTAATTTTCTTTCTAACCTGTCTCAGATATATTCCTACGATTTTATTATATGTATAGATATCTCTATACATATAATAAAATCGTAGGAAAGTCAAACTGTACATTGAGTATTTTTTTAAAAGAATACTTGGGGCGTGATCTGCAATCGATATCGAAGCCAAAAATATAGTTTTTAGAATTTTTGTCTGTTAGTCTGTTTATCTGTTTGTCTGTTTATTTGTATGTATGTCCGGGGTAAACTCAAAAAGTACTGCATGGATTTCTTCAAATTTTGCATGAATATTACTAACAGGCCGGGTCAACATATAAGCTGCACATTATCACGCTGATAGCGTGATAATATGTAGCTTAGCGCCAGGTGCTGAGCGGAGTAAACGAAGTCCGCGCGGACAAAGTCGCTGGCAACAGCTAGTAAACAATAAAGTGGGACAATTAGCGTCCCGCAAAAATCTCATCACGGGACGCATTTGTTAGGTCGTGAAAAAGGGGGTCCCGTCTCACGTGACACGGCTGGCAACCCTAGCCACAATGGTAGAGGCACGTTTTGTCATTTTACAAACTGGCTGGCTAAACGGCTGGCAGTCCAATCTATACAAATAAATAAAATTGGAGTGTCTTTTTTTAAATTAAAATAACCGCTTTTTACTAAATGCATGTGGATGTATACACGGTACATATACCAAAATAATATTTTTAAAATTTTTGTCTGTCTGTCTGTCTGTTCCGCTAATCTCTGGAACGGCTGGACTTATTTTGACGGAACTTTCACTGGCAGATAGCTGATGAGATAGGGAGTAACTTAGGCTACTTTTTTCGAAACTTTTCCACGCGAAATCGCGGGTTCAACTAGTCTAATAAAAGGTCTGGACCAACACGTGATAACACATGTACGTGGTAACGAGAGAGAGAATCACGAGATTAACCTTGTGCAGCACAGACATGTTTCATAATGAATATTAAATGTAAATAGATAGTAAGGCAGGATAGAATGTATATTTCGTTTAGTTCGTAAGTTTTTTTGTAATAAATAATGTTCGTTTTCGTCTTTTATTCCCCCTAAGACCTACATACAGCTTTGTTGTACAGAAATAATAAAGCTTTATGTAGTTAAGTTGTTTGCCTAAAGGCATATTACGAACAAAAGGGGTTCCACGCAGTCGACAAAATTACGAGTCGACTCTTGCGAGATTGTATTTATATGCATTTATATGCGGGAACCCAGAATTACGAAAACCCCGAAAAGTGCAAATTCTTTATGATAATGAATGTTTATCGATTGTAAATAGTATTTACAATGTAAGTATAAGCCTTAGGCATATGTGCACACACTAAGAAATAACACTATGTAATTAGTTTTCGGTAGGTCTTAGGGCATTATGTACTTTGTTTCGCTTATAATTGTAAAAAGATAGTACCGTTGCACTCGCTAGAGGGCCACACTAGGTAATTAGAGGTAGGAGAAGCTACCTAGGATAAAATAATTACGTTTAGATTACGAAAAGTAAGATTTTAACAAATCCCATACATTGTGGCGCCACACATGGCGCCATCCGTCTTTTTCGATTTACGTCGCCCGTCTGGCCGCGGGCTATAAATACCGGAGAGCGCGGCCGTACAATCAGTTCCGTTCCGATCAAGTTACAGTTTCGTTACGACTCAATAAGTTTCCCAGACAAGTTCCTGGGCTTTAGTATATCTATAGGGTACCGGCTTTAGAGTAGGGCAGTGTTAGGGCAAGTACTGGCTCTCCCATAGAATAGGAACATTTGCAACGGTGCTAGCTTTATTGATAAATTCTATTTCGTTACAATAAAGCACCTTTGCAACGAATAGTTGTGGTCTCGATTTATTCTTCCCGGTTCCCGGCTCAACCAAAAAGCACTACGGCTGGTGGGGCGTCGAAGAAGAAGTACCAGATTTACAGTCCGCTGGCTCCCCCGGCTGTAGTGCACAGCCTAGTTTATTAATTAAACCTTTAAGGCTTGGTCAGCGATGAGGTAAGTAGCGACTTTGAGCCGGATTCTAGATTGACGCATCGCTGCCGTTGTCCCCTTGCTATCCCGCCAACTTCGAGACCTTAGAGCGTAAACTGACATTGGACCTAATGATCATGGGCGTACCCAGGTTCTGGGCCAGGGGGGGCAACCGTAACGTTTTAAGACTCAGGTTCTGGGCCAGGGGGGGGGGGGCAACCGTAACATTTTAAGACTATATTTTTATCTACAACAGTAGATAGTTAGTAGAGGTAAACAAATTCCAGGGGGGCAGCTGCCCCTCCCCCCCCATCGGTACGCCCATGCCCCATGCTAATGATTGTAATCTTTTTACAGGATAATAGTATCTCCATGATAGACCCGTCACTCCTGCTGCGGCCGGAGAAGGTGTACGATGACAAACCAGTGGAGGCCTTCCGCGACTACAGCATTGACGAGAATGACCCTATCAAGGAGCGTGTCCGAAGAACCTACTATGATATGCACACCAACATGACAGTTGATTTTGTTAAGGGTCAGTTGCTTTTTCCTTCAATCTTCACACGATAGCAAGCAACGAAGTTTTTTATACCACTTAGTATATGTAATGTGAGATATGTCATACATGTGAAAAGAGATTTTATGTCTACTAATATTTCGCTTGTCCAGACGTGCATTTTTTATGTTACCAGATAGGAGTAGCAAAAATAAACTGATGGTTCTCCAGATGGAAAGAGACAAAAATCGTTTATAGACACCAAAGTTATCACTGGCGTTATTCGTGTGACCGAATGGTAATGTCACATAGATAAGTTTAACAGGCTACCTTACCCTAAAGACTGGAACACGACACTAATAAGCTCTGAGGCTATTACGGCAGGATGTTTCAACTGAAAAAACGAAATTAATAGTTAAGGATTTAGTTTTGGTGATATAAAACTTAGCAATATTAGCTGCTAAGTGCGGTAGTCAGTCAAACTTAAGCCTTATGCTCTAGTTTGGAAGGTAGAGTCTGCGTCGGAGTGGGCAATTGGGCCGATATCCTAGGGCACCCAGTTCCACGGGCGACATAATTTGCTTATTATACATAAGTATTATCATATCATAACAAAGGGCGTCAAATGAGTGTACCCCACAAGATACCAGGTGACTAGAGCCGTGGGTATAGTCCTGAATAGTTTACCCAATAAATATTAAAAATAATAAATATTAGCTGAAAAAATTACACGAATTAATCTTATCCCGAAGTAAGCAGATTATTTTCTTGTGTTATGAGTGTTAGTTAACGATATAGACCGTGGTCCCTCGAACAAACATTTTTTTGATTTATAACAAGCTGAATTTTTGTGAAGAGCTTCGTTTTGACGAGACAACCATCTTTTCTATCTTCGAAAAATCTCGAATCGGGTAACTAATAAAGATAGATGAAAAAGAAAAGTTTAGAGTTCGCGGTGGGACTAAGAATAGTTTCCACTTTACGTGTAGTTACTCTTGAATTACAATCTATACATGTAATAAAATCGTAGGAAAGTCAAAACTGTACATTGAATATTTTTTTAAAAGAATACTTGGGGCGTGGTCTACAATCGATATCGAAGCCAAAAATATAGTTTTTAGAATTTTTGTCTGTTTGTTTATCTGTTTGTCTGTTTGTCTGTATGTATGTCCGGGGTAAACTCAAAAAGTACTGCATGGATTTACTTCAAATTTTGCATGAATATTACTAACAGGTTGGGTCAACATATAGGCTACATATTATCACGCTATCACCTAGCGGCCAGGTGCTGTGCGGACTAAATGAAGTCCGCGCGGACGAAGTCGCTGGCAACAGCTAGTAATAATTAACAAGGTGTTGTGCAAGGGCGTCCCGTATTTGAGGTTTAGTCAAGATAGGCTCTAATCCTTATTTGTTTGCAATAAATCCATACCTAGACTCCTGTCTAGTGGAGGGGGGGGGGGGGAACACAACCCCCATGACCGCCTGGGTCCAACCTTGGTGTTGTGTAAAAATTTGGTTGTTTTTAATTTGATTAATATTCAATTTAAAATCTTTATAATTCCGGAAATTTTGAGTTGAGGACTTCACAGAAAAACCATCGCATGTGTAGGACAAAAGTTTTTCATAGTCAAGCCATTAAAGTCGAAAAATAATTATTGTTATTAATACATATTTTCCTTCAACGAATCAAAATTTTCAAAGCCCCAAACTTTGTTAGTTACCCGATTCGAGATTTTTCGAAGATAAAAAAGATGGCTGTCTCATCAAAACGAAGCTGTTCACAAAAAATCAGCTTCTTATTAATCAAAAAAATTGTTTGTTTGTGGGACCACGGTCTAATGCTATAATAATACTAATACATAGAAATACATCTAAAAATACTGAAATATTTAATAATCGCCTAAACCCAGAAATACAAACTAGCTCAACATAAAACAATTGTTCCTGCCGGGAATCGATCCCGGGACCCATCGGTTGCGTAGTCAGAGTCGATTACCACTCGACCAACGCAATGGGACAGTGACTAAACGTGACATTACCTCCTTGCCACACGAATGGTAACCCCTCAGAACTACTTGCTTCTTTGTCGGACTATAAAAGAAATGGCTATCTAATATTGAAAAAAAACATATTTACACTCGTATCCCCGAATAGACCAACTGCCGTTCTGCCAGGCAGGTCGTAAAAGGCGACCAATTGGCTATGCGAGTCATTTGCGAGTTCTGCATTAACTCGCCCGGGTCTGGTACCACCGCCTTACCTATTCCTGCCGCAATAGCGTCAGTGCTTGTCGCTGTCGTGTTCCGGTTTGGAGGGTAAGGTAGCCGGTAAACTTATGCACGTGGCATTAGACCTCGCCACAAGATAGCAACGCACCATTAACATCTATGGTGTCTATAGGCGATGGTTGACTCTTACCATCAGGAGACCCATCTGCTTGTTTGCTATCTTATGATATAAAAATAAAAAAAAACCGAAGATACTTACGGCCGGTTTCTGAGACGCAAATAATTTTTTAACAAGTAGTTAATCTCTGTTTAACATCAGTTTTACAAGCAAGTTGTCAGTTAAACTGAGTTTAATTGCTTGTTAAAAAAATATTTGCGTCTTAGAAACCGGCTGTTAGTCCCACAATGTGATAGGTGGCCAGCCTATCCCCAACCGGGCATTAATCCAAACCCGAGCAGTGTTGTTTTTATCATGAAAAAAAATAATATTAACCCAACCCGGGAACCGAACCCGGGACATCATGTGGTCAATACCGGTACCGAACTACTAGACCACAGAGGCGATATCTAATATTAACTTATTTTATAGGTAAAATGGAAAAATGGTTAAAATTCAACCACCTGAAACTAAACATCAAAGACGCCCTCATCAAGCTGAACGAGCTCGTGGATGAGTCAGATCCTGACACTGACCTGCCTAACATCGTGCACGCCTTCCAGACCGCCGAGAGGATCCGCCAGGATTACCCAAATGATGACTGGTTCCACCTTATTGGACTTATTCATGACCTGGGAAAGGTATGTATTTTTCTTAAATTTTAGATTTGGTTATATGTTTATTTTTAGGGTTCCGGACCCAAAAGGCATCTTATCTTAGTAATAGCGGTCCTGTTTTTACCTTTTAGGTATGAAACCCTAAAAAGCACCGTTCTCGATGAACATAAAAGTATCTTTTCAAATTTCATCTTTATTATAATTACTAGCTGTTGCCAGCGACTTCGTCCGCGCGGACTTCGTTTACTCCGCACTGCTCCTCCCCCGTAGCTGATAGCGTGATCATATGTAGCCTATATGTTGACCCGACCTGTTAGTAATATTCATACAAAATTTGAAATAAATCCATGCAGTACTTTTTGAGTTTACCCCGGACATACATACAGACAAAGACATACAGACAAACAAACAAACAGACAAAAATTCTGAAAACTATATTTTTGGCTTCGATATCGATTATAGATCACGCCCTAAGTCGTTTTAAAAAAAATATTCAATGTACAGTTTTGACTTTCCTACGATTTTATTATATGTATAGATATACATATAATAAAATCTTCCAACACTTCTTCTTCGTAAGGAAAGCGAGGTCTACCTCCAGCCCGTATTTGATTCGGAAAATGGCCGCCCTCTGTGAGTGAACGGTGCACATTAACAAACACGCGGTGATCCGGATAGCGCTCTAAATTTGGATATCTTTCACGATAAAGTCTAGCGGCGGCACTTGCATTGCATCTGCATTCCCCATAAATGAGATGCATGTTCGCATATTCTTGTGATGGCATAGTGATGACAAGGATGTCAACACAAAAGTCCAATTCCAAAAGAGAGAAGCCAAAGTTGCCGGTATGTAATCAACAAGTCCAATTCACAAAAATCCAAGTCCAAAAAGAAAAGCCAAAGTTGTCAGTACTAAATTAACACAAGCGAATACGGAAAGGTGCGCAGTAGACGAATGAGCGAAATGTACTAACTAGTCTTGGGTAGTTCGCGAGCGACCTAGGTTGGAAGAGCGCTCTTTTAGGTGAACTATGCGAACTAGTTCATTGAAAATGCCGCTCTTAGTTCTTTTTATATTTCTGTTAGCGTCCACTTTACTAGACAGTGGCACTATGTGACGAACCGAGTTATTTACTTTTACTGTGCGTGCCTTGATATTTCGATAATCGATATCGATACTAAACAACTTCAAATCCCCATGGTTGAAATTTTATCAAATCATATAAAATCATAACAATCGTCAACTGAAGTATTGCTGGCTAATTATCAAACAGAATACTAATACCATTTATGTCTTACTAGCTGTGCCCGCGACTTCATTCGCGTGGAAAAAATTCTAAAATAAAAACTCGCATTGTTCCCGTTCCCGTGGGATTTCCGGGATAAGAACTATCCTATGTCCTTTCTTGGGTCTCAAACTATATTTGTATCAAATTTTATCCAAATCGGTTCAGTGGTTTGGCCGTGAAAGCGTAACAGACAGAGTTACTTTCGCATTTATAATATTAGTATGGATAGTATGGAAGTATGGATTTTATGGTAAGTTTAATTAAATTAAAAAAATTCTCTTCTATTCCCACTTATTGTTACAAATAATTGATTATTATTATAATATATCACGTTAATTATGATAATTATTAACATAAATCATTTTATTTTTTCGTTTTTATTTCGATAAAAGATTTTATGTGCCATAACAAAAAAGTCAACTTTAACTGTACAAATTCATACTTTTTAAGTATTCTAATATAATTACACATCATACTAGGAACTAGCCTAGCTGTTGACTAATCATTAATTTAAATTATTTTATTTTTCATTATTTAATAAAAAATCTCATATTACATAAATGGACGTGTAAAATTTTCATGTAATACTTTGTATTTTTTAAATAACAATAAACAAAACTTACAATAATCATAACTATATTTTTTTCTTTATTTATTGTTCTCAATAAATTATTTCAAAAAAAGAACTAATGAACTAATAGAACGAACTAGTTCATCCTTGGATTATGAACTAAATTGAGCGCTCTCTGTAGTGACCGGCTAGGCCCAAGCCTAGTACTAACTGGTGTCAGACTGGCAGCGTAGCTATTTGCTTGGTATGGCGTCTGTATCTGTTTCATTCGCACTCGTTTAAACGACGCATCTCCGTCTCACTGCGTGGCGTCACTATCTGTCTCGCTCGCTCATGGCAAACATGTCCAGTATCTGTTTCATTCGCACTCGTTTAAACGACGCATCTCCGTCTCACTGCGTGGCGTCACTATCTGTCTCACTCGCTCATGGCAAACATGTCCACTATCCATCTCTCTCATCATTTTGCCGTAAAATAAAGAATCTACTAAAGGCTTGTGCGAATAAAAAACATTTTAACTGAGTAAAATGGGTTAGCAAAATCGGGTTACTTGAGGTTTTTATTTTTTACTCGTTTTTTTTAGTATGAAACTAACAAGTATTGTACCATTTTACAATCCTGATTAAATGCGCCAACTCTTAATGGCACTTGCCAAGGCACTCTAGTACATTTTTTTTAAAGGAGGGTGTTTCAAAGTCGACAAAGTTTGAAAATTTTAAATTCATAGTTTAACAAATAGTCTAAATTCTAGGAAACTTGGGGTAATTGTGTCATTATTTTAGACTGTGATTCTCGAGATGTTATGTAGGGTTACGGTTCCAAAGTTTAAATGAACAAAAATAATAAAAATTAACCACAATAACCGAAAAATGGTACAGTTAGACAAAAGTTTTTCTTAAAATGCCCATAATTTTCAAACTGCATGGGATAGATTTTTTTTCTGATTTTTCTCGTGATGGTTATGATCTATCCTGTCACCCCGTTTCGGCTTGACGTTGAGTTCTGGGACACCCTGTAGACGTTTATATCACAAAAATCTGATTAAGCAGATGGTTCTTCTGATGGAAAGAGGTAACCATCTACTAATTGCACGAAATGTGTGTGATAAAGATACAGGTGTAGTACCTATTAATGTCGCATGCATAAGTTTACCGGCTACCTCACTTTCCAAACTGGAACACGACAGTAACGATATTGCGGCAGGAATAGGTAAGGCGGTGGTACCAAATACACAGGTGTGACGTGCGAAACTCTATCAAATAGTAGTCATAATGGTAGCAACTCGTATAGTCAATTATTTGCCTTTGACGAACTGCCTGGCAGAATGGTAGATATTCTATTCTTCAATGGAGATCCAGGCCAACACGGGAGAAAATATATTTATTCCAGAAAAACACAATTTCCCCTGGGGTTTATCAAGAACTTGAGTCACGCAACGGACTGTGGGACCTAGCTGGTATCTGACAGTTTTTTTTTATTTATTTATTTCATCAAAAAAATTAACATAAACTTACAAATATTTCAACATCCTTAAACCTCGTTGCAGGTTTGTGTGGATGTTATACTTACTTACTTACACTTATACTGGTCTTCTAGGTAATGGCATTTTACGGAGAGCCGCAGTGGTGCGTGGTAGGGGACACGTTCGCGGTGGGCTGCAAGTGGGGCAAGAGCATTGTGTACGGCGACGACAGCTTCAAGAATAACCCCGACACTTACAACCCTAAATACAAGTACGTTGCACGCATCATAGTCTTAGAAAAGTCATCCCGTCAATAGACAGGGAAAGGAAATGAAATTTGGTACATGATCTTTCTATTCTATTAATCTATCATCATTTTCTATTCTATTAAAATTCTCTTTTAACCAGGGCTTGAAACCGGTTTAAAAAGAATCGGTTTGTAGCGGTATTTAGCGGTTTTTATTAAAGGTCTCTCGGTGCGGATACCTATGTAAACCGATTTAAGCCAAAACCGTGGAAGTGTACGACTGCACAGTGCGGACATAAATTAGTAAAGCGAACAATTTTTTTAAAAACCTTTATAAATGGTTTAATGATTCAAAACCGTTATAATTAAAAACCGTTATAACCATAAGGAAAATTATAACCAGTATTTTAGAGGTTAAAGTAGAGACAAACTTTTACAAAACGCTCCTTATATACTTGCGATTATTTAGGTTTAAAAACTAACCAGTTAAAGACATAATTTTAACTTATACCAAATGTATGTTCTTTTTCTTTCTATCAACGGGATATCGCACCCTTAGAATTATAGCGACCTATTTCAAAAATATCCATTTTAGGGAAACGTCAATCAAATAAAGATTTGTACAGTTAAGATTTTTGTATAAAAATTAGATTCATATACCGAAGTATACGCTGTACAGCCTCCTATGTCAAAATCTCCCTGTGTTTTAATAAGAGTCGATATAGGTAGTCGTTTTAAGTCGTTTTCTGATATTAAGTCAAAATCATGATTTTTTAATTAGGTCACTATAATGCTGAAGGTGCGATATATTATTCACTTAGATACGTGCTTATGGCTCGTCTTATGCCATAATTGATAATAGGTGAAAATATTTTAACCCAGCATTCGGTACGTCTAACCAAAGATATCCAGCTAAAAACAGACGTAATTCGAGATGTAAAACTTTTTGATTTCTATGAATAAAATTTCGTATACGAATAAAATTTCATACAAATTATAAAGTTTTAAACCCCTGAATGATGTTTGTTTTTAGCTGAATATGTATCTTTGGTCACACAAATACTAATAGAGACGGTGTTTGGCATTGATCGTGTAGCCGTGCATATGAGCGAACGCTAATATCACTGTCAAAACTATGCCAAAATATTGACACTAATTGTAATTGAGTTTTCATTGTTGACGTTCTGTTGCATACATTGACGTATTTATGTGAGTATAAAATTTAGCTAGACACGCTTAATGTCAGTAATCCGTTAGACGTACCGAATTTTGTATTTAAATATTTTCACCTATTATGGAATGAACATATATATACTGATTAATAATATATGTGAACGAAGTAATCAAATTTATGTAATCCCAAACTAAGCTGTTTATTTGCTTGTGATGTACCTATGTGAGTGTTATTCGACGATGCTAATAATAAATACTGGAATACATTTTATAAACACCCAAACTCAGAAATACAAACATTTATGCTCATCACAAATATGCCCTTTAAATAAAACGATTAAAATATTTTTGTGCCCGCCCCAGTCTGGAATCGATCCCGTGTATCGACCCTTAAGGCCTAAATATCGTTTGCATAGTCAGAGTCGCTAACTACTCTACCAACGGGGCAACGGGACGGTCAAATTGACTATACTTAATAAAGCAAGAACAATTAAACGAAATTGAATGAAACTTGGGCAACATACAGTTTATACCCTGAATTCAGACGAACACTACTTAATAACCTGGAAAATGGGTAGGATTTTTCGAAATTTTTTGTTCAAAGTGTAATAGGAACCTTTGAGTATGTATAGTATATCTATGATAGGAACTTTATATTTTTTAATGATTCCCAGCACTGAATACGGAATATACACCCCGAAGTGCGGCATCGAGAATCTGATGATATCTTGGGGCCATGACGAGTATCTCTACAGGTTTTTGATACACAACAAGTCAAAGTTCCCTAAAGAAGGACTGTGGATGATCAGGTGGGTCCATCGTTTTATTTTTATCATCGTAATAAATTAACATTGCCTCGTGGTCCAGAGATTAGCCTATGGTTCAGATAGAGATGCCACGACTAGTGATTTTACCGAAAATATCCAGCAAGGCTCTTGGACGAAGCGTCCATTTGTTCAGACTCCGAATATTCGACGCTGATTTTGTCTAGTGACCATCGACCTACCACCACGTGATGGTCGGTCGATGTTAGGTACCTAGTGGCTAGTGGTTATATACAGCAACTAATAATCTGGCTGTGCTGTATTAGGTACTAATATAGTAGAGCAAGATTATTAGTAATTTGAATGCTCAAAGGAGTTAATAATCTCTATCCATACTAATATTATAAATGCGAAAGTAACTCTGTCTGTCTGTCTGTCTGTCTGTCTGTCTGTTACGCTTTCACGGCCAAACCACTGAACCGATTTGGATAAAATTTGACACAAATATAGTTTGAGACTCAAGAAAGGACATAGGATAGGTCTTATCCCGGAAATCCCACGGGAACGGGAACTATGCGGGTTTTTATTTTAGATTTTTTTCCACGCGAACGAAGTCGCGGGCACAGCTAGTTTAATATAATGTTGAAAATTTTGTTTACATTATAAAACAACTTACGCGTACTTCTGATAAATTTTAAGTATTAATTGTAATGTTAGTTGGTATAATCAAGTTATTTTTTTTAAATATGCGTCATTTTCTAGTGTTTACCGAATACCAAAAAAAGTGGTCGAATAGTAAGTAATAGGAATATACGTGGCATCTTCAGTTCCGATCATGAAGTCCCAATTCTATTCCCGGGTCGGAGAGAACGTCAGTAGTAACCGGGAGTCGGGATGTGTTAGCACCCCATGTCATTATGAGCTATTATTAAACCTATTTCGGCATGCATGTAGAACGCATAGGCGCTCCATCTGTCGCGTCAACTACAAAGTAGCAATTATCATAATCATAATAGGCATCCATAAATTACGTGAGGGATTTAAAGGCGGAGGGTGTCACGGGATCCGTGGGATTCGAAGAAATAAATGCTTACTCAGTTAAAATTCAAGATTATATTCTGGCTTCTTCAGTAGTAGTAAATTTTAAATAATTTCAAAATTATTTAATTATCTCGGAGTCCGAATTATAGAGGGGAGATTCTGGAATGCCCAACGGTGCGATGGGAATGGGCTTGAATTAGCTGGCTGGGGTTTGGGAAAATCTTCACAGGCAGCACTCCTGCTGCAGCAACACGATGGAGGCCCGGGTTCACGTCCGTCACGCGGAGTCGGAAATTGAAATGCCACCAGCCACTGGAAAGCACAGGGAACAATGTCACCCTGTGATCCCAGCATCCCCACCAACCCACGCGGTAGCGTGATGAGAAAGGTTCAAACGAGGTTAATTTTATGAAAAAAACTAATTTACGACTAGTAGTTGTTTCCAAGATCATCAAAAAATTGAAAGGAGTTATTTAATATGGATTACAGAATTATCACAATCAGCTATAGCTTTAACCTTGAGGTAGGTCGTTCTAGAAGTTGCGATCCCTTACAACCAACAAAAATAATTATTTCGGACACTAGTCATTACAATCTTACTTTATTGATAAGAAATGTGGATTAAAAGTTAGCTAAATTAAATTGGTATAATTATTGAAACAAATTTGTACTTTATCGAACAAGCCCATCAAACCAGCGCGCGTCGGAGGCTCCGAGATTATAAGTCGAAAAAAAGAAAGCGTGGGTGGCGCGGTTAGTTTATATATATACTCCCGCGCAAAGACCTACAAAAAATATAGACATAGCCATTGTAAGCAATTAGAAACAAATCGGTGAAGACAACTTTTGTACATGTGTGCGTAAGCCAACGCCAACACTTGCAAGCATCGTAAAACATTACGTACGTGTGCTAGAGATTAGTGTTGCAAGCATTGGCTTTCAAATTTCCATTTACTGGTTTAATATTTTACTACATTTTATAAATTATAATGCGTTTTACTTATATTAATTATATTTGATATTTTATTTGTATTACTATTTCCTACGTCAAAGACAAACAAATTTAGAAGGTCTTGAAATTTATTTATTTTATCTACTGTACATATGCCATTATGTTAATGCATATTTACACATGTAAATATGCACTAATTACAATATGAATAATATTTTTACGAATCTTTTTCAGCATATTTTACATTTTTGTTCTAAATTAATTAAAGTAATAATTACAAGTAATAATTCAATAGGTTTTTAATATTTTTTTTACTTATAATGCTAACTATTTATTATAAATTCTTAATACTCATCTTTAATAGTAATATATAACTTCTTTTCTAAACTGAAAGTACACACAAGAATGATAATTGGCAAACTAACAAATAAAACGAAAAATAAAATACGAGCTTATTTATTTATTTAATTCTTTATTTTACATAGTAAACACTAACATAACAATAATAATAGAAAATAAGTACAATGGGCGAGATTATCTCTAGTAATAGAGATTTCTTCCAGCCAACCCGTAACAAGAAAATATTAAGACGCTGTCAACACCGAAATCGCTCACTCTGTCTATTTCTATCGGAGTAAACGAGACCACACTATCAGTGTAACTGGGCGACCAGGGTCTTAAAATGAATAAATATTGAAATTAAAAAAAAAGTGTAGATTATTTGTCAAATATTATTCGGTAGCGGTTTAGGTATGAATATGCTGACTTCATGTTTTCAATTGCAGACCCATACGTCAAAGAAATAAAGATATAGACCCGTAATGATGATTTCAAGACCAATCTTCGCAATTATTTTCTATCGAGCCAATTTTTTTCAATTATGTATCGAGTCCGAGAAATATGATGAATATTAACATATATTTTTTTTTGAAGTGCTATAACAAATAATTTTTCTTAAAAAACTGCTTTAAAACATCAATTTCAACTAATTAGGTCTTGTCAGCCCCTTAAAAACAAAGATGATTTTCGACTTGACATACAATGAATTAATTGCAATAAAATTAAACCTATAAGACCATAATAAAATTAAATCTATAAAACCAAATACTACTATAAACAAAAAAATGAACGGAATACATAAATACACACACACACATATATATATATATATATATATATATATATATATATATATATATATATATATATATATATATATATATATATATATATATATATTATAGGCATATAAAACTACTCAAAACAAAATAAGGCCCACTCTGATTTCCACCTTAAAATGAAAATGCATATTTTTTGTAGTTTTAATGGATAGATATAGTTAGACAGTAAAGTTTTATTAATTATTCCAAAAAAAGTAAATGATTTTATGACGTTATCTTCTAGCGCTAGTTGGGAAATCAATCACGAAACAGCTTGAAACACGGCGAGCCATGTTTAATAAATATGTATATATGTAGTATATACGTATATAGTACGGTGAATCCAATTAAAACTATAAGTCTAACATTAACATATATTTTCTAAATAAAAGGGACATTTCCCCAATGTTTGGGGAAATTTATTCGTATGTTAACTTACCACACTGTCACAATGCCGCTTCAAATTTGTGTTCTGAGAAATTATATCAAATATTATTTCAGTTTTGTTAAATTTATGGAAATTTGGATACTTCCTTGTGAAAAGTGATCCCGGAAGACTTTTTTCAAAACATGAATTGTTTTAACAATTGTTTACCACACAGGATGGCATGATTTCAAAATAAATATTGTCACAAAAAGAACGTTTCTCACTCTCTCTAGCTCGCGGCCGACTAGTAAGCCGCCGGCTTCATATTGCTGCATCGTCATCACATTCGTGACTCACGATACGAGCGCTTGGGTACGTCTATATTTTTTTGTAGGTCTTTGCTCCCGCGGAGGAACGGGAGGAACCCGCCGCCGACGCTTCTTACTAGAGATATCCCATTGGGACTGAATAATCGAAGCCGGTCATCGAATGTAACGTGTAATCGAACACGTTACACGTTATGAACAAAATCTCACCAAAGGCTGACTGAATCTCAACAAAGGGAGGTGACTCGGCAAATATTTTTTTTTGCAAAAAACATGTGTGTCCACTAAAATATGGTTAAATGGTATTTTACTAGGAATTTTAATAGTTCCTTTGTATGTCTATAAGTTTTCGATTCTCTCATTTTGATTTATCTAACCTCACTTCTAATTGAAGATTTAAAAATTCACAAAACCTTTTTTTAAGCTTTTTTTTAAATTAGAGTATAAACACTAAAAATACGCAATTTGAAAAATCTCACGTGAGATTAAAGGAGGGAAAGGGTTACTAAAAATCACACGATATCTCACGAAGGGTCAAAAAACGCCACAATTTCCTCACGTGATTTACGGACGCCCCCAAACTGATAATGAACGAGAACGGAATAAATCCTGAGTTATGCATACCTATGATCAAATTTGTTTTAGGAACGATAGCCGTTATTAATAATTTATGGTTGCCCTGCATAGTACGTAATTAGGTATAATATAATTGGGTATAAACAGAAAAAGGGAGAGTAGAGAGGAAAATGCAGAGAACTGGATAGAAAGAGAGATTTTCTCAGGAAACGGAGACTTTCTTTTCCATAAGTGAAAAAAGGCAACTCTTACCATCGTGCTGTTCAGGCTACTTTTCTTACAGGAGTTTTGACAGTAAATACTCCATGCCTAAGATTAGTTCATAAAGTTCTTGGACCTGATTATTGCGAGAAAAAAGCGATAGTCCTTCTCACGTTCGCAAAATGCGGCAGTAAGGATGCCTACCTATGGGGATGATTCGATAACCGACAAACTGGTGTATCTTGATGAACCATTCACTCTGCTTATCGCCCAAAGAAACTGTTGAAGATATTTTTATTAAATTACCATAAAGTGTATTTATGAGATTTTTACTATTCTATTACAGATATCACTCCTTCTACCCGTGGCACGCTGGTGGAGACTACAGCCAGTTTGAGACAGAACGAGACCAAAAGATTAAAGCGGCTGTCTTGAAGTTTAAGTAAGTGTTACCATACTAAATCTTTACTTTAATAAAACATATTTTTATTAGATTAGTATAATAATTGGGCAATAAATTTAAATTACCTGGGCATTCTTTGTCGACGCAGACGTATGCAAACTAGGGAACTGCTAAATAAATTCTGGGAACAAACAAAATGAATCTATTAAGATTCATCATCAACAAAATAGACTTTTAATAGCAAAAAAGAATTTTCAAATCAAACTTTACAAAAAATTCAAATTCATTTGGGTTCGTCTTTGCTTATTTGAAACACTTTCGTATTTTACAACTTAAATTTCACTCCTAGAAATCTTTATGTTTATAAGGGGCCGTTCATAAAATACGTCACACTAAAATCAGCTTTTTTTGACCCCCTCCCCCCCCATTGTCACGCTGTGTCACACTTTTTGTGACCCCCCTAGAAATATTTCGTCACAAAAACTAAGACCCCCCCCCCCCTGCTGAGTATGATAAATTCTAAATGATAGTACACAAATTCTGAAAATTAAAAATATTTATTTAGTTATTATAATAACATTACGCGCAGGGTACGTGGAAACGTTACTGTCTTAAGTATTGGAAAAACAAAGAAACCCGTTGTGACGGATCGCAACGCCGCTAGAGTCGCGCCACAGAACTAGCGTCAAAAAATAATAAACGGCGAACGTCACGTTGCCGTATACCCCCCGTCCCCCCTTGTCACATCTTGTCACACTCAGCCAGACCCCCCCCCCCCCCCTTGTATGCGAACGTATTTTATGAACGGCCCCTAAGCAACTTACAATATTGTGAGAATTTCGTTTAATTTTTGTTTCCGCTGGGATCCAGGAGGCTTATAGTTCTGAACCGTGTCACTTGAAAGATGACATCCATCTAAATGACAAGTTACAGAAAATCATTTCGTCAAATTAATCATGAAATCTAAGCGTTTCATTTTTGTAATGTTGGGTAACTCTAAAAAATTGCTTTGCTCTTTGCAGCCAATATGATCTGTATACGAAGAGTGCTGGCATTCCCGATATCGAAGCCCTGTGGCCCTATTACGAATCCCTTATCGAGAAGTACATTCCCGGGGTCCTGGAATGGTGATGGGAGACTAACCTGTACCTGTCATTTACTATTATTTTGTATTTTATAAATATGATTTTACATATTTTATTATACTAAAAGGTACTATTTAAACGGCAGATGGATTTGTTTAATGTTTTGCTGATCAATATATATTCAACTTATTTATATCAAATATGTATAAATATTGTAAATAATATTATTTTAATTAAGAGTTAATAAAACCGTAATAAAAACACGCTTGATACATTTTAATAATACCCATTTTTCATTACTGAAATCTTTTAACTAAGATTAACATTAAATACGGATTATTTTTAAGACAAAATATCTGCCCCCTATAAACATCAATTTATAATAATAATAAGTGGTTCGTTTGTATTGCTATACATATGTTGTTTGGATCAGCGTAAAAGCCACGTGCATATTCATTCCTACATTACCCTCTGGGTAGGCGGCATTGATAAGGAAGTAATTCAATGACTCTGTCATTATGAGGATGCTTCGGTTGTACAATAAACTGACACTAAACACAACAGAGAAAAGCAGTTACCAGGCGACTTAGTTAACAGCAATTAGTTATCAGGCGGTGGTATCAAATCCCGACGAAAAGTTGCAGGACTACCATCTAGTAGTCATGATTGGTTAATTAATTATTCGAGGAGGATACATGTTAGGTATGTTTTTTTTATAGAAGAGGGTGCAATCGGTCAGGGACTCACCTGATGATAAGTGATTACCGCCGCCCATAGACAACTACACTGCCAGGGGTCTTGTAGTTGCGTTGCCGGCCTTTTAAGAATGAGTAGGCTCTTTTCTTGAAGGTCCCTAAGTCGTATCCGTTCGGAAAAATATCTGCCGATAGCTCGTTCCTCATGTACATACCACACATGTCCATACCTATCCTATCCTGTAAAATTGAATAATTAGCCAATCGTGATTACTAGATGGTAGCGTCTTGCAACTATTCGTCGTGGGTTAATACCGCCTGATACGGCAAGTGTCAGTGGTTCTTACTGTAGTGATTTGGTTTCCGGTTTAGAGGGTAAGGTATCCAGTTAGCTTATATATGTGCCATTTTAACCGGCCACACCAATGCATGGCAACTGTTCATTAACATCTTTGGTGTTTACAACTGTTAGGCAGCTACAAGAACGTTGACGAATACAAATAAGTATTACGATTAATACAGGTTAGTGTTCAACTCCTTGCCTTGTCTTGCCATAGCGCGGCGGATGCGGTCCGCCCCAGATGTCATCGATTCGGAGGTAACACCCAACTCAATTTGATCGTGTTTCTAATTATTTTTGTGTTATAGCACTCACCCTATGCTTGGGAAAACTTGAAAAACTTTAAAAACAACAAAGAAAAATATCGACGCGCGGGATTTGCACCTGCGACCGTCTCCCTCTCTATTTTTCTTTGTTGTTTTAGTTTTTCAAGTTTTCCCAAGCCCACACCCAGCACGGGGTGAGTGTTTTAACACAAAAATAATTAGAAACACGATCAAATCAAGTACTGATCAAAATTATAAATGTGAATTTCATCTGTAACGAAGAACTCATGCAGATGGGTCTCCTCACAGACCAAATATACATGTCTCCTGATGGAAAGTCACCATCGCCTATAGACACCAAAGATGTTAATGCTGCGTTGCTATCTTGTGGCGAGGTCTACGAGTTTACGCTAAAAAGTCGTCATCAGAAAATTAGAATTTAATTAACACTTCTTTGTATGTTACATTGGTGGTTTTTCTGTCTGCTGCCAAATTATCAAGTTGCTATTGGTACTGACTGGATTGTGAAACAGGCAATGTAAGTTGCTCGTGTGAGAAGCCCTATTCCTTTTTTGGTGCCTGCCACCATTATTGTCTGACCTAGATTTTTTATGGTAATTGCAAAGTTTAAGGGAAAAGAATGTCCGATAAACTGTTGCGTTTCGGTATGGGTAGGAAGGTACCATTTGGATACGTAGCATTGCCTGTCAACCTGCCACACAGAACATCTTTTGGTGATTATAGGCGATGGCACTCTATTTCCATCCAGAAAGCCATATTTTTGCTTGATAACTTATACTATGGAGTGAAAGATCCGAAATTGCTATATCATATGGCTTTATAACTCAAAGTTTTCGCGAAATAGCTTAAATACAGAAGCCAGTATAGCGCTCGTGTAGCTGTTATTTAAAGAATAAAAATTTGATAATGCTGATTCTCTGTTGATTTGTTGTTGATGAATCTCAACATCTATTTTTGGCGCTTGTTTTAAAAATAACCTACTCACGGAATTATTAATTGTTCTGTAAGTATACAAGGTACAACAACGCCATCTTTTTTAATGTTGTTACAGAGGCACTTATTTTGCTATGGGATTAAGCTCCTGGCACTCATGCCTATGAAATAATCAAGGAAGTCTCATTCTACCCGGAATGTTCACACGCGCTTCAAAATCGTTCCAAAGAGTACCATGACATGGGTGGAGTATGTCTCTTTCTACTAAATAAAGCGCCAGTCGCCATATATAAGTGCGGCCATGCGTAGTTTGCAAATTACTACTAATTTGAGAAACAGTTTTTGCATTGCATAAGTAATTACGTAATAATTAAAATAAGCACATTTTAGAACTCACTGTGTTAATAACAATACATTTTATGCTAATGTATTTATCGACGTATATAAATAAAAGGGATTTAACCATTACCGAATATATAAAAATCTACCATCAGATAGTTTTATTTACACTGGCAATTGTAAGAAAGGGACAACATCCACTCTTGTCGTTGTCTTGCTCAGAACGTTTTGCCCCTCTGTTAAGTAAGAAACAAATGTCAACGTTATTTGTAACGAAATAAAGTACATTTTTATTTTTCAAATATTGCTTCATAATAATTCCAGTTATCGTATATAAATTCCTTGGAAATAATACATAACACAGATGAAAAAAATGTAGATATTTAAATAAAAGACAACAAGAAATAAACAAGGAACTTTATTTAATATGTACAATACAAATATCAGAAAATATATAAGTATTTATAATATAGTTCAAACAGTCAAATGCAGGACGAATAATAAATGCTGGCTTTACATACATCTAAAGCTGCGTCCATACATTTGGTGCCACACGACCTGTCATGGCTGACTAGTGACTACGAAGCTAACAGCCAAGTCTTACTATTCAATGCTTTCCTTGTCATAATCGAAATTAGCAAGTGCAAATGTTACAAGAACAGTTTATGAATACAATTTTAATGTATTTAAAATTATTAAAATAATATGACTTTTTTAAATTAAAGATCTACATTAGGATTACAAAAAAATAATGAATGCCCTTTTTTAAACATGTACTTTGAAGTGTCAGTTTAATAAGATACAGCTGTATAGCAAGTCGAATGGCACCCATGTGGATACAACACTACATTTCCCGACAGTAAATACTGTAATTCAGTTAGTTTTAGCTGTCACTTAAGTACAATCTGATTTTTTGACGCTGACTTATACAAGTCAGCGTCAAAACGCTGACTTATACATTGTAAGTCGAACTCGATGATTACTGCTGGGAAATACTAAAATTTATATTAGCCAAGTGATTGGAAGATTATTTATAGCTAGATATAAGCAAAGTGAATTGAGTGCTAATCGTTTACAATTTTTATAGCTTGAAAAGTGCAGACATGATTGTTCACTGAGTTGAGTAAACTCACACACACAGTAAGTCAGTGAGTGTATACTCAGCAATTTATTGTTGTTAACTGGCAACATCAGAACAAATCGGCAGGTTTTCGTACTCATTTTTGTGTTTTTAATCTTTTAGATTTGACATAAACCTATTGTATAAACAAATCCTTCTTCTTCATTATACGAACGGCAATTATCAGAGAATCCTGCCAGTGTCGGTATATAAACAACTTGTTTGAAAAGCTTTGATAAACATGCAATTTACATGCGTGATTTTTGAAACTTTTTAACTAACGAAGTAGACTGACATTCCACCTCTTTCGTAGTATTGTATACTCTTTGATTCCACCGACTTCATGACATCATTATTGACAAAGCTTAATGATTAATAAATGTAATCTTCTGTTTAGTTAGAAAAACTATTTAAACAGGTTGTTTAAGATAGCTATATTTTAATATTAAAATATATAAAAAGAGTAGGTACCGAAAAATACTTATCTTCCGGTGTTAATTTATTTATTATTTTTGTCTCGAGCAACAACAGCCTCTTGGCTCATTGTGACATTCTTATAATAATTTACTATCGATTTAAAATCAGGTAAATTTTAAATTTCCTAAGTGTGAAAGACATTATGAATTAGACTTTGCTTTAAATGCCTTATATTTAGTACTCAATAAACAACAAAACAAATTATTTAGGAGGGAAACAAAATAAGATGTTAAACGACCGACTTTCTATTTGTAAACAAAATCATTGCAAACAACAACTTCAGATAGAGATTTTTTCTTATTGACTAATATTATGCAAGTAAATTGGTTTTAAAAACTGTAAACATATGTTTTTTTTTTAAATTCATGCATTAATTCTTTAGGAATGTTAATCATGAGTATCTGTCTTCCTTGTAGGTAGAACCAGTATTCCGAACCAGTAGTACACACATGATTTCGAAATGCTTTTTAGAAGTATACACAGATATTTTTTTTTTAAATTTGCACCGTGTCCTAAGTATGTTCGCCTTTAAGTCATTTGGCATTTGCTTGGCGGAACATCTTAATTTTTCCTTGGAGGTTTTGCGTGAGATTACACTACATCTGCCATCACATTCTCAACCTTGTTTTTAGTGTCATAAAGTATGTAAAAACAATATAATCTAATAAGTTTTGATTTGTGTTTACAATATTTAAAAAAAGAAAATATCGGCCCTTGTTGGATTGAATCAATGAGGTTCGTCCTAAGCATGAACACCAAAGAAAGCATGGACGAAGTCATACCGCTTGTCTTTGTGAAGGCTCAACTTTGTGAAATTTTCAATCTCAATTTGGTGTCGATTACGTCAAGTGCACGCAAGTGCAAGTGCAAGTGTATATTAATCAGATTTTATTTGTGCTTCTTAAAATATTTTTGTATGTTTAATCTTATATTTCTTTTGATAACAGCTGTTATTGGCGGCTGAAAGGGGAGTAAATAGCAAGTTATTTGGTATCTATTATTATATTATTTTAATATAATAATACATTCTTATTTATTACCCTTTAGGGGTACTAAAAATGCAATACTACGCACTATTACCAACTTATCTAGCTAATCAGTCTTGGTCTTACCAATTCATAGTAGAATTCGAAAGCCGAATAAAGGCATTAAGTGAAGGCTAAAGCCGAAACCGACTAAGCTAAAGGCTACATACCTACAGCACAAGCGAATGTTTTTTTCTAATCTCGTGTCGTGCTTAACATTGCTTTTTTTGGCGGAGAGTAAAAACAGGTTATTGATGCCAATTTATTTCGCTACACAATTATGCTTGCTGATCTACATTTTTATGTCAAAACGACACATTATGTCCCCTTTAGACATATGGTTCCGTTCATAAATGCTATCATGTTAAATTCGGTAGTCATACTGATAATTCAAAATATAACGACAGAGCGAGTTATGTTAATAAAATCGAGGATCGCATCACATCTCATCGTATCACCGCGTATACATGTACTATGCGGCGTCAGAACGGACCGTTTGACGAAAAGCTCTTTTTATTTTTTAAGGATAATTCCTTTATAGCACTGTTTGGCCAGAATTTGCACTATAGCCAAGCTTTTCAATAACCTAAATATTCTTCACACCGAAAAGCGTGGCTAAAGTGCGGATTTATATCAAGCTTGCTATAAAATATATTATTTTATAGCAAGATACGTCTGACTGAAGTTATCTATTGTCGCACGGCGTGAAGTTAGTGCCCGAGCGCAGCAGTGCCAAGCGCCGCATAGGTAAGTCACACGTATCGTAAAATAAAAAGTCTTAAATGCGGCATGTCGCGAACTAAATAACCTAGACCGCACGAATTATAAGCAACATTATTTTGATTACAATATTTCACAACACCAAACAACACATTGAAGGCTCAAACTAATTCGATGAAAACGATATTGTTTTAATAAAACCTATAAGTATGGACATTTCTTAAAAGAATACAATTATTGTAAACTAATTTCATTACATACACATAAGTCGCCGCATACGTCTAGGGTACTTTCGCTTCGGGTGCGAGGCGTGGGATCACAGCTTTCGATCCTAGATTGAGTACTTTATTCTTAATGAGCTCTTTATAAAATCTAAAACGCTTATAAAAGTAAACCACTTTATTCTAACTTGTCTAATTCTGCGTATGTTCCCGATTTGTCGATAGTTTCATCACCTGTCACGTCATGTTTTAAGACCGTTGATAAATCTCTGGTGGAAATTCCACACCACATACTGCTGGAGTGCGTGGAGCTGAACTACTAAAGGGCTCATTTTCTAGAGGACGGGACTCGTATGTAGAGATGTTTAAGCATTTCCGTACTGTCCTGAACTTTAGGAAGGAATTGGGTTGGCAGGATTAGCAGCTACTATATGTAATGGGCACGTTTTGATAGATAGATAAATAGAAATCGTCGATGCACTAGTTGGTATCGTAACATATTATAATCTTGAGAATTTAGACGATAAAGTATTTCGTTTTCTAAAACAAGCGGCGATGGGAAACGTCACTTATTTCGACCACCAACAAATCAGTGAATCGTGCCTAACAAGGAGTGTCTTGAGGAGCTTAGTTCACTTCCCCAATACCGCAAGATAATCAACTTAATGATATATATTTATTAGAGGAAAATAAAGTTCACTGAACCACGACGCTATTACATTAGTATCACAATTTCTTTTATTTTTGCGCTCAAAATAAGGTTAAAACCTTCAAGCTCCGTAAGAGGCATTAACATATACAGACTGACTGGTGAGTTACCTTCGATACTTCTGGAGAGTACTCGGTACTCGATTCTCGTTAAAATTAAATAATAAAATTAGGGGTCAATTTTTGACCAATATTTCTCTAAAAATAAGTGAAATCTGGATATTATACTCTCTAAGCGCGCCACGATAGTCGACATCAAGGACACGCCGCCGCCACCCCCGCCCTCAACCTTACTACCTGCGCGACAAGTGCGTCCGAGCGGTGTCCAAGTATGGCGCAGGTAAATATAGGATTCTCGGTGTACTGTTTATTAAGCTTACTAAGAAGTATATTAATATTTATTTTAATGTTATTTTTTCTCATTATATACGATCGCCAACTATAATCTCCTTAAATATTGAAGGTAACTCACCAGTCGCTCTGTATTTGTTTTGAATATATGAAAAAATTAAAGTAAAAACTGCAACGACATTGGTGCAACGTATACACGTTACATTTAACGTAGATGCATAACATGCAATTATGTATCCGTCTACGAAAACTTAAAGTTACATTAGTAACTTATTGTTATAAATTTTCTATAACAATTTTAATTTTTATTTAAATTCATTTCTCCTTTAATGAAAAGAGACAAACGAAATCTATTGGCACAAAAATATGTTTATGGCATGAAGACAGATGGTCTGTTTTTCAAAAAGGCCTCAAAACAATGTGTGGGTTTGTCTAGTGTTAGGTAAATCTTAGAAATGTATTAGAATCATTTAGGCTGCAGCGGTTTACCGTATTTAAGTAATTATCGTAAAAACAATTGAACAATATCTCGCCGGATCTATCAGTCTCAGTAAACTGAACGTTATAGGACAATTCAACTTTAAACAACAAAAATTCCGTTGAATATATGTTTTTTAAAATTAGATGTCTTTGTAGAATTGAAGTATGCGATTAATATTTCATATATTTACTTTAAATATTTTTACTACAACAACTCTAAAGTGTTTTAAAGAATAGATTGACATTTGTCCCTTTCAGCAAAACCGGACTTTGATAAAAAATTCGGTGCAGTACAATAGCTAATATATCAAGATTTCTAGGTACTACATTTATTTCAAGCTGACAAATCTTAGTAATATTTTAGATATATAATTGCAAAGATATTATTCTTTAATATTATAGTATTCAAGTCGGTTATACAAACTAAGTTAGGTATAAGAAAAGACCTACAAAAATATTTTGTAGATCTTTAGATATAAGCTTCTAATAAATATTCAAACATCAAGTACATCTTATACAATCCACACAAGGCACTATTCTAATTTCGATAAATAGCAAGCATTCATCACACACATATTTCAATTTTCAATTTACATACTAAAATTCCTCGTGTGCATTTTTAAAATTCACATCACGTCAATGGAAATTGTGAGATTTCTATAACAACATGCGTTACGTAATCTCAGTACAACATAATTATTTACGGTAACAGCCGAGCCACACTGTTGGAAACAAGCTTCCAACACGGATGACCTTGGTGGGAGGCTTGTGGAGTTCAGATGAATTTTTGTTGCAAACAAGTGTTTACATTGTTGTAAACCGCCGGTAGGGACCCATGTAGAGGGCTTGTTTCCAACAGTGTGGCTTGGCTTTAAGGATCGACTTACTTAAAAATGAACGCCCCACCTAAATTGTTTTAACGAATGAAGAGAAAATGTCACAACACATATCCATAGAGAAAAATATGATATATTTCTTACTTATACTGACGTTCTTTTGTTTAAATTTGACGCTTAATGAATGCAGAATATTTTATTTAAATTTCATATAAAGTTTATACATAACATTTTAATAAGACATGTTTATACTGCAAACATACCCACTCAGCCACAGAACATATATATTTAAATAGGCTAATTTACGAATCCTACTTAAATTGGTGCGTATTTAAAAAGTAATAACAAAATGTGGAGCAAAGAGCGACAGTGATGTCCGATATTATTGCTCGACTTCGTAACCCTACTTTGCGTTGCTTTTGGGTCCCTAGAATAAATACAATGGAGGGGCGTTCGGTTTATAATTTAGATTTTAGACGATCTCTACAACGATTGAAGTTATGCGCTATATCTATATCATGTAAATTAGTCGCGTATTATGAAATTGAGAGGGCACATAACTTAAATCGTAATTCGTAAATTTTGCTAATTAATCTTGAAACCATTATAATATACAATGATACACCGTTAACAAACTTTCTCAAAAGGGACTCCTAATATTTAGTTATTGTTTATTATTACTTGATTATTATGATGAATTTATGGAAAAATATACTTCGGAAATGTTTTCGAGAAATCAAAATGCAAAAAATTGAATTGTAAATTACTTTGATTATAACTATTCCCTACTAATTATAAACCAAGTTTAAGAACTTTCCATAAAAAAAAAATTATCTTCGACATCAAAGCACTTCTAAGTCTTTTAAGTTACAAAATTATTACGTATTTCGAGTTTTGGTTTATTTTACAACCAAACCTCTCAGCCACGTAAAATTCTACGTCCTTTTTTATAAAAAATCACACGCACAGTTAGCACTGTCATCTATCGAGTGTGAATACCACAAATTCCCTGTCGCAAGGTAAGAATAAGTAATCGATACTTAATCGATTTCGATAGTTCGTCGGAGTACCTACTTTTGTCCCAGTTTTAGTGCCAATGCAATCCGCATTGACATAATCAGTCTGTTAAAGATAACGTTCTAGTAAAACATATATTAACGTTATATTGGTCTTCGGAATGTAAACTGCATATAGTATTTATATGACTAGGGATATCGGATTTACTTGTTTGGAATTTGGATTAACTAATTAACTTAATCATTGGATTTACTTGATTGCAGGATGGAGATCTCCAAGCATATAGCTTACTCTTGGCAATTTATTAAAAGTGTTTATAATACTTTTTTTAACTAAAGTCTTTGATCAAAAATAACAAGATTCAGCGTTGCATACAAACTCAGTGCATGAAAATGGCTTGAAAATAAAACATACAGAAACACAAAAAATATCGCAACTTCATAAAAGTATCTTACTTCTATAGATAAATTATGGTTTAGTTTCGACTATTGATCCGTTTTACCGATGAGAGTTCGTAAAATTTTATTAGTACCTTAGGAAATTCAGCTTAAAAATTTAAAATTGCGAGTTAGACGCTACTTATAAAACGTTTTCGTGACGTGACGCTCCCGTACGTTGATTGTGATTGGACGAAATAACACCACACATTTATTTATGCTTTTATTTCATTAACCACTTTTAAGGCCGCGATTTTAAATCTAATTATTTTTGATCGTAGACTTAAGTGGTTAAATAAGTCAATGCATATTGTTTTAACTGAAATTGGTTTTGATTAAGATTGGAAAAATCGATTTGATTCGTAATTACATCACCTTTTTTAAAAAAAAGACCTATAAATAACCCTCAATAATAATACTTGTACGAAGAATGATTTAAATATATTTTTGAATTATAAAAAAGTATGACCATAATAACAAGCTCCTTCTTATCCACAATTGTTAAATACAACTGGAATATTAGAGTTTAAACTATTTTATTCTTCATAACATCTTTTCAAATCCTTTTACATGTAATTATTCCATCACGACCGCTCCAATATATAATATTACTAAACATCTGTCATCAGAATAGTGCTGACATCTAACGAAATGTTTTGCAAACTTTTTTCTGTTTAAAAAAGCCTACATCATATACTCGAAAATAAATCAAATTCCATAAAGATCCATGCTATTATTTTGTGGTTAATATTATAAATTATTGACATTGGACAAAGTATTCTGGCAAAGATATAAAATTTAACCTATTATTCTAAGACATATAAAGATTCTACATCAAAATACCACAGGACCTTTCTATCACAAGTCTTAAGATCCTTTATCAAGTTTCAAATTTTCTTTTCAGTCTATCCATTGCCTACAGCGGCTGATACAATTCCTAAGCAATTAACAAAGGTGGTTATGTCTCGAAGTGTTTATAGATACTGGTCACATACGCCATAACTTGCTGCCAGTCAGGCCTCTCTTGCTGAATCATGTCTTGGATGTTCTGAAAGTTTTTCAAATTAAATTATATGAATGGTACAATAATAATATGAGTTCAAAAATATACACAGTCCCACCTTTAGGGCTCACAAATTAGGTAAATAATAGTAAATTATTGCAAAGGCCGAGAAATAGGCAATTGCAGGGGCCTAATTCACGCAATCAAGCGGCAAGCGAGTCGAAGCATTTAAGACACTGACACATTTTTTTACATATTATGCCGCGTCGTAGCACGTCTCGACGTTCTATCGTGTTTATGTGTGTGAGAGCCCTAAGCGCTTTGGATCAATTACGTGAATTAGGGGGCTGGTCGAGTATGAGTTTGAAGACCGAGCCGTATACGAGGGCTTCAATGATACGAGACAGGCAATTGCCATTTCCGTCGAGGCATATATATAGTGCTTTTCTCAAAAAATGCAAGGAAATAAAAAATATTTTTATGTAATAAATTTAATTTGTGGGTATACAACCACATGAACGAGACTTGTACCAAGTCAAAGAGTTCTTAATTCAAATTACAACTCAGCACGCCTTTTCATACAATTGAATTTATAACATGAAACGCGCCAGCAAAGATTTTCATTTTGCTCTGTACGTAAATACGATACTTCGCATGTTCTTTATTCAAATGTGATGACACTATTTCCACTAATGTTTCAGTAAAGTATTTTTTCGTTCATTTTTTAAATTTTTAACTCGAGTTTAACTTCATTTGTTTTCAACCGATTTCCTACAAAGTAGGGGATTCGGTTGTATTTTTATATATTTGGTACAAATCTGACGGAGGATTCCAGTGGGAGATACTAGAAGTCGGTTATTGCAGTTTTACGCAGTTCAAATTACATATAAACAAACTAATAGTTTTGTTAAAACGCAGCAGCTTTTTATATAATAAAATTATTAAAAACATTGAATATTTATCCAATGACATTAAAAATGTAATAAATAAATCATAAGGCACTTGCAAACTCTGCCATATGACGAAATAGGAAAAATTCTAATTGTTTAACTATTTGTAATTTGTAAATTTATGCTAACAATATACACAACTACGAGTACATTCACATAAATCCATCATACACACATACACTCATATACCGACAGATTCTACGGCGGCGAAGGCGACGGAGAAGTTGGCGCGTTTGTCGAGCGGGCAGCGCGCGCTCAGCTACGCCGTGTGGTATTACCCTAATATACTGACCAGCGTGGTGGGTATCCCGACAGACTCTGCGGCGGCGAAGGCGACGGAGAAGTTGGCGCGTTTGTCGAGCGGGCAGCGCGCGCTCAGCGACGCGTACGGCACGCGGCCCTCGCCCAGGTACACGTGCAGCAGCGCACACAGCGCTAGGCCGTCGTTCCACGACGAGCTGCGGATTGCATTTATCATAAATATGCACTGATCGTGACTTTTGTGTTCATTATTACAAATCCTGTCGTTCTTTTAAAATCTTGCTATTTGAACCTCAATAATCCTATCAAAAATGGCGGACAAGCGAGACCACACAAAACAGAAGAGAATATGTTTTACAGAGTCTATCCGGCTTGAAGGACCAAATAAGAAAAAATATTGTACTACCTTTCTTCGGTTTAAATTAAATTTATATCAATAAAACACAAATATAGTGACTCCAATCAAAAGCATTACATCCCGTGACGTAGTCGTAGATAATACCAGAACTAGCAGCATATCAGACTCCCAGATATATATTCCAGAATAAGTCATGCTTTAAAAACATATTAAAATAAACGCTTATACCTAAAATTGGTGATGTCAATATTGTTATAGCCCATGGTCTTCTGCTGGCACCATTTAAGAAGAGCGTTCCTCTTAGAACCACCATTCTTGACTTGCAGCGCGTTTAAAGGATCTTTTCTCTCGCCTGGTTGGAAAGTTAAGTAATTTTAATATTCAAATAAATTTTTAAATTAACATAAGTAGTGTCTACGACGTATGTTATTTAAGAAAAAACATTAGAAATTCTTAACTAGCTAACAAATATATTTCATTTACTTACAGTAATTTTAGCTAAATGAGCCAAATAAGTTATGAAATAAATACTTTAAGATTTTTATACCATTTAATAACTTTCTTGCAAAAATAAAATTTGAACGTAAATCCCGAAATTTTAAATGCTCATATTAGATAGATTCTTTTCATAGTTATTGTCTTTTTATTAGTGTTGCCGATCGATTGTTGATTATCGATAGGATATCGATATTCTATCGATAGTAGTCCGATAGTAGTCCGATAGTAGTACTATCGATATTATAATCGATAGTATCGATTAAATCGATAGTATCGATACTATCGATTGTTGAAAAGGATACAATACTATTAGCAAAATAAAATACTATTAATACTATCGATAGTATCGTATCTCCCAGTCAGAAAAGTTCGATCCTATCGATAGTATCGATACTATTGAATTTCTAGGAAACGATAGTATCGACAGTATCGGCACTATCGATACTATCGTAAATTAGCATACAATCTATAGTTCAAAACAATCGATGGTATCGATACTATAAATTCTATCGCTACTATTAATTCCTAGACATTCAATAGTATCGATACTATCGATAGTATTGATTATTTTTTTAATTAGGAAAGACAATACTATAGATAGTATTGATAGTATTGCACTTAGCAGATTGTATTGTATTCTTCTAAATTATCGATTGAATCGATAGTATCTATAAAATCGATACAATCGATGGTTGTATCGATGGTATAGGCTTTTTTAGATTAAAACTATCGAATGCGGAACTATCGATAGTTTGGCAACACTACTTTTTATACACTCTTATCTGTTTACTCTTTCGCTTAATGGCGATATCGATAATCATCGAAGCATATCGTTATTTTGTAAACGTCATCCGTTGTCAACATCGTTGTTACCGACAACGATGTCACCAGTCGAACATCCAAATAGTGTTTTCATAAACGTTGTAATACTATCGTACTTTAACGTAAAAAAAATAAGAATAAATAAAAAATAATATAAATAAATTAGAAAATGTGGCAGTGACTTTATGAAATGCAACGGAAGTAACTGGAAGCTGCAAAGTCACGCACTATTTAAATTGACCAATGAGCACATGTTATTTGAAATGACCAATGAGCGCGCGCAAGAGTTGGCCATCAGATGGTATGAACTTAATCACTTAGATGTCAAATGTTACACATCATATGCGACTATTATAAGTCTCCCTCGTTTTTTTATTATTATTCGTTATCAACAATAGCACATTTTTAATTAGCACCATTGATTTAAAAACCCAAGATGCACAATCAGTGTCTCAAAAACGTCCTCCAAAAATAAGCGCTCAATGTAAAATTGTGCGCTCATTTCAAATAGAATCGCGTCAGTCGCGACACTGTCAATTTTATTTCTCTTTGTACATTACTTTGTAAAAACAACTATAAACCTTGTGCTTAAGGTTGGATATGCAAAGACATATATTTTTGTTATATCTCTAACTGTTTAAATAAAATTGGGGACACTTTGAGTATCAGTTTTGTTCGGGACCGTGCATCTTGGATTTTTTATATCAATGATTAGCACACATGCATTAGTTAGTTACATTTATTGGAAGTATTGACAAAACATGTTACTTCTTAATAATAGGCCACACGAGAACTGGTCAAGTTCTCGTGTGGAGATCTTTGATATCTTTCTTAATCTATATTAATATTATAAATATTATTATGAATGAAAAATATATGATGAATGTTCGGATGCATGTTTGTTACTCAATTACGCAAAAACTACTGAACAGATTTGAATGAAATTTGGTACACAGGTAGATGATGACCTGAAATAGCATATAGGCTAGTGTTAAAACATAAATAATTGTGAAACAAAAATATAGGATAAATAAACGCTAAATTAGTTGAAACTTGGACTGAATACTATAATTAAGTCCTTTTAATTTTGACAATTTAACCACAAACAAAATGCATATAGTAAGTTTTTGTGTGATTGTTTGTGTGTGTGTGTGTGTGTGTCAAGCGTATGGTGCAATTTTTTTTCTACTACACATTATATATAAGTAGCTTTCCGCACTTCTTCTACATAATATAAACTATTACCGTGCCCAAATTCCTTCTATTTTCGTAAAAAGTAAATAGAGATATAAAGATAACGCTTCACGTATTAAATTAATTGACCAGACCTAAAGATCAATCATTTTTTTTCTATACCGAAAACGTCGTCACTTGAAAATTCAAAAATTCAGTAAATTAAAAAGATGTGAGCATGGTGACTTGGATCAGAAATTGGGTATTTCTGGCCAAACTTTTTTTAGACTGTTATTATTCATACAAACGTTTTAAATGTATTCTTATTAAATAATTAGTCTATCCGTAAATTCGTCCAGTGGGTTTGTGTATGGAGTTGGGACTCCAGACATAAAACCTTTTGTTTTTACCAAAATTTAATTTATATGTATACAGTTAATTATTATAACGTAGGCATTTGTTAAGCGTTTTTGAAAATTCAGCCTGTGCAAGGATAATATTAAATTAAGCCCGTGCGAGACCGCAAGTGTGGACTTATATTAAATAACATATTACAATCAAAAAACTAGTAAACTTATTAAGAAATTAGCACTTTTTTACGGAACGTGGCTACCAAACTGAGTTACAATTAGAGGATTCAATCCCGGGATCATTAGGGATCCCGGTCATATTTTAGTCCCGAAATGTTTGGGATTAAATTTAATGAATCCCGGAATTTTCGGGATTGATCCATTTTTTTAAATAAGTCAATAAAAATGTGCGTGAAACGAAACGCACTTAAGCCCCGTTTTCACTTTGATTAGTGCGAGTGTAAGTGTTTAACGCAGGTGCTTAGTATAAAGCCAAAAATACGTGAAGATAGCCGTGGATCAGAGTGCTAAGTGTGAGTTTTTCTTTTCGCATTCGATCATGAGCGCGTTTCGAGTTTACTAGGAATTTGTATGTGATTTGTACAACGCCACCTAGTGGTAAACTGGTTTCTCACGTTTACCACTAGGTGGCGCTGTACAAATCACATACAAATTCCTAGTAAACTCCAAACGCGCTCACGATCGAATGCGAAAAGAAAAACTCACACTTAGCACTCAGTGCGAGTGATTCGTAATCAGCGTAGTAAAAGTGAATAGATGATGATTACTTATCACTCTCACTGATCAACAGCTGTCTTCACGTATTTTTATCTTAATACTAAGCACCTGCATTAAACACTCACACTAATCAAAGTGAAAACGGGGCTTTACGTTGATTTGACATTTGGCAGCCATCTTGTTTTCAGCCTCTTCATATTTGTGCAACAAATTGAGAAATATGCTTGCAGACCAGACGTTGGACGCGTTGTTATTCCTTAGATTTTATTTTCGTGGTTTAAATAAGTAAGTATACAATTTATAAAATTTCTGGTCAATTTAATTTAAAAATAAAAGTACCTATAAACATTGATCTCTTTAGCACAATATATTATTTTTTATAGTTTACCTAAAAAAGTCTAAAGTTTATTATTAGTTGCATAAATTATTTACAGAAGTGCCTAGTTCGTTTATTTTATAAGTAGAAATTATAATTTTGTTTAACCGCCTTTTTGAAGATTTTAAACTTAAATATTCTATGTCCTCACAAAACTAAAAGTTAAATAAAAAATATTTTGTTATGTTTTACTGTCTTTGTGTTACCAATACAATCCCGAGACTATCCCGGGAACCCGAGATTAACTGTAGGTAATCCCGTAATCCCGGGATTAGAAAAATCGACCGGGTTCGAATCCCTTAGCTACAATGTACTAGCGACAACACTCTGACGTCGTACAAAGGGGTGGACAAAGTTATATTTTCCGTCTAAAAATGGAATAGTAAAATTATTTTTTTTCTTATATTACTGAAACATGGATTTCGATCAAGTCTGATGGTAAGCTGTACACATATCACCATACCTAAAATGAATCTTCGCGATTACAATTAAATAAAAGGAGAGTATAATACAACATCACTTACAGATATCCCCATAGCTATTCCTGCGTACAAATGACTCGATCGCCTTCTGCTGCAGTGTGGCGAGTGCGCGCTGCTCGTCGGGCATGTTGGCGATATTGGCGATGTTGGAGCTCGCCGTCGCCTCTGCCCCCGCGTTAGACACATCAAACAAGCCGTACACATCATGCTTTGTGTCCATTTTATTTATACTTAACATTTCATTCAACAAACGTTGAAATGTAGTCAGTGCAAGTGACCCACACTTATAATAAAAATAAATTAACTTAGGTTTTGACAAATATTTTGTAAATATTACGTAATCGGAATCAGAAAACCTACGCGGTATGATTATATTTTATTAAGATAACTTTAAAGAAATATTTGTTAGTTACCAAGAGAAGAAAATTGAAATATATAATAGTTCAAATTAACCTCAATATTATAACAAAATAAATACATATTATGCTGTATTACTTAAATGCAAATATATATCCCAATTTTTGTTCGGAATCACTAAACTATGTACTTTATGGTAATAATTTTAAACGTAAAATTGTGTCTTCTTCAAATAGGTCAACTATCGCAAAATCCCTGAATCGTCTTTATATTACATTTGAAAATATTATAGTAATTAAATAGTAAATCTGTCATACAAATAACGTAACTGGAAACAATTATTCTTGGAAAAAACTGTAAAGTTTACAAACCTACTTAGCGTTATTTTTAATTAAATTTTGTTTTGAATAACGGTTTATTTTACACACCGTTACTTAATAATTTACTTCTTTCTTATATTAATTCAAGGTATTTTGTTGACACAAAACATGACGCAGAAATAAAAAGTACTTGAAGAGTGCACATAAAATACCAACCACCAATTATTTAAGATGTGTTAATAATCTAGAAATTATCCATCACCAGATATGAAGAAATGTTATAAATATACTTCTTTATTTCAAGGTTATTTCCTAACTCAGTATGCATATTTATAAAATTTTGTTTATGAACAAAATACCTATATCAATTTGTTTATCAAGGTATCGTCTTGAAAAAATATATTAAAAAGAAAAACATAAGCATCTGAAGTATATTATATCTTAAGTATTATCATACAAAAAGTGTAAGAATTGCGTGGTAGCTGGTATATCTCAAATAGGTACGATTATGGACATTAGCACCCCAAAAAATTTACCTATATATTGGTATTCTAACGAAGGTTGGTAAGTTAAAAAAAATGTTATAAACTTTACTGAATTAAGCTACCAGTGACTTTAATTAGAATTAGATTGTGAATGGCTGACTCGGACGTTTGGAAATTGTCTTGTCTTTTAACTCCATTTTGATTACTTATTAGGTTTTAATGTATATATAAATAAGGTGCCACAATAAGAAAATAAGTATTCATAACTTTTTAATTTAGAAATTGTTATAAATCTATATTTGGTAAATGTGTTGTCTCCTGCACACATATGTATTTTTTTGTAAATTAATGGATTAAAAATACTAAATAATGAAAAATTTCAAAAAAGCTTTATTACACTTTAACTATACAGATAATAAATTATTTTATGTACAGTCGCTTGCAGACACAATTATTTAAAGTGTATTTATGTTGGATTATTGCCTTAAATTGTAGAATTTATAATTTTAAGAATTATATCGATACAACAGAAATCGTTTTTTAAACAGACATGAGATGTAAAAACTTAGAAATTATTTAAATAAATTTGATTACCAAAAGGGTAATATTATCAATGTAAATAAAGACCCTAGCTTAACGGTCAATTAAGTGACATTTAGATCAACCATTTTGCAGAAAGCAATTAACTTTTTGTCACATTTAACCTTAAAGAGGGTAACAGATAGTATACCTCTAAACAAGATGATCTCTTAGCTGTTTGTCAATGACTCAGTTGTATGATTAGAATTTTAAATAGCATACAAGGTTAACGCAATAATCCAATATCGTACACGAGAGTCATTTAAATATGAAACAAGTCAAGTGACAGTACATAATATTGCAGGGTTAAATAAATAGAACATGCAAAGGTTAGGCGATAGTTAACATGCGTGGCTATACGCCTTTCTCATGCCGCCATGCTGCAATAGAAAACAAGCGAACACATAAACATAGAATCATTATATGCTTTGTAATCATAACATAACTTTATACATATACTCGAAACTGACGCATTCATGCAACTTACTCTGCTGCCCGTGTTTTAAAAGGTAACTAAGATCTCGTTCACACTGAGACTAGGTTTGAGATCAGATCAATCCATACTATCCATACTAATATTATAAATGCGAAAGTAACTCTGTCTGTCTGTCTGTCTGTTACGCTTTCACGGCCAAACCACTGAACCGATTTGGATAAAATTTGGTACAAATATAGTTTGAGACCCAAGAAAGGACATAGGATAGTTCTTATCCCGGAAATCCCACAGGAACGGGAACTATGCGAGTTTTTATTTTAGATTTTTTTCCACGCGAACGAAGTCGCGGGCATAGCTAGTATTCAATAATATGTTGTTTCATCCAAAAACTTATTCTGAGTATATATCAAGAGAATATTTCATCGATAGTTTTAGTTTATACAGGCTGACTGCTAAAATTGTACATATTGAGAGGAACTATAGTTAATGGTCATATGTAGATAATAATAACAATTTATTGCTTAACCACATAGTAAACCTCAACGAAATTAATGTGGTAATCTACAAAAAGTATGGTCACTGCACGGTATGCTAACACTTGTTAGTTACGCGCTCAGTAAATATCGTTTGTAAACAACGAACTTCTATATGCCATGGATCTAATCCTACTTATTAGAAAATTAGGTTAAAATTTATGTACTTATGCCAAATTATGTATATATTTTTATATACATATTTGGCATCAGAATCGAGTACTGAACACCCTCCTTCAGTATGTACAATCTTTTTCCAGTCAGCCAGTATACTTAAACTACGTTCAAATATTTGGTTGAGATAAGAATGAATTTAACATTTTGAAATTAAGGCATTTTCAAATGAGCGTTAATTGTGTTGGTGATTCACGTCATAAACGACGTTTAATAAGTCCGATACAGAACTAGTTTTATAACTAGAATTATGGCTAGCCATTATAATGCTATGCTAGAATACCTAGTCATAGTCTCAATGTGGATAGGCGTCGTAAAGCTAACGAGTCAAAAAGTTTTAAAAGTATTGCATAATGCATTTTTTGACTCGTATTTGTAAAAGGGAATATTTGGACTATTTGCACAAAGTTAAGTTATTGATTACGTATACTATGAAATAAAGATGCGAACATGCGATTATGGTTTAGAAAATTAGTATATATTTTATTTAGATTATTACGCTGCGATTAGTTTTAACTTTGGTGCTCTGAGATTAACACAAGTTGTGTCCTTGTATATTTTAGAGACTTAAACTAAACATGCGATTAAAGTTGATGAAAATGTTTCTAGAAGACGACACGAGTTTTGTTTAAAGTTAAAATTCTACGACAACTACAACGACTACAAAACTATAACTAAAAAAACAGAGCTCCTTTTATGAAACCTTAATGGAAGCTTGTGATAATTTCAGAGCGATACAGTCAAAATAATCTTCGTATGAACTCAAATAAATATTGAGAAAACCACACATTAAATAATCGCACGGATCTAGGTCGGTACAACAATTTAGGTTTTGTACTTCAGCAATCTATGTTTGTCTTGTTCTATAAGTTTTTATTTTTCAGCCGAATAACTCAAATAATAGAAATATAGTATGTACCATGTAATGAAACAACAATCATCAGGTCATTAATTATAATACTGTGCATAGATTTAGGATTGACAAATTAGGACGGCTTCACCTTATATAATTTAATACTGTACAGCTTTACTTATGCATAATCATGATGTAATGCATAATCGAATCTTGATAATCATCAAGATTCGATTATGCATTACTTCAAGCTGCAAAGAACATTTTTTTACATTTACGGGTTAACGAATAAGCATATGGTTTTCCTAATGGAAAGACAACCATTGCTTAAAGACACCAAAGATTTTAATGGTGCTATAATATCCGTATGGCGGGATGACAAACTCTCATGCATAAGTTTAACGACTACCCTCTAAATAGTTTTTTCCCAATTAGTCAGACTTACCGTTGTTGTTGGGTGAGGCTCGGTTGGGGCGGGGCGCGGGCGGCTTGGCGGCGAAGTTGGCCGCGATGCCGTTGGCGGCCGCCGCGCCGCCCTCCGACAGGCCGTTCTTCATGTTGGGAGCCGCTGATGTCACACCCACTGATGCTTGCACCTGGGTACAAGTGGACAAATAGCACCTACAGTTACTTGTATATAAAGTGCAAAGTGATCAAGCAAAAGTGAGTAATAGAACATCGCAACGTCTCGTTCGAGTTTGATAATACTGACTTAGATATTCATACCTCAATAGCGGCAATGCTAGTCACTGTTTTGGTTTTGAAGAGTAGGATAGCCGTTAAACTTATGCATGAGGCACTACAACTCCGCCACATGGACTATTACTTACACTATGATGTCTTTGATCTTTTGTATATTCTAAAGGTCAATACAAAGATATTATCCTCGAACGAGACGTTGCGATATTCTAATATATATATAGGCGATGCAGATGGTTGTATCTTTTCTTCATGATTTATATATTTAAATTACTTAATGCTAAATTCATTCTGTCTCTCTCTCTCTCTCACACACACACACACATACTGTTCTGTGCCTCTGAATCTCTTGTATCCATGATTTTACAGAGAATTTGTGAAAACTTTAATTAATATAACTTCGTCATTGTTGAGTAAAATAATTACTTTATATTTACGATTTCATACGCATTTTTTGGAACGAAGTTCCTTACGGCAGGCTTGGAGGGGATAGGGATTTTGCTGCGCGACCGAACTGAAAAAAATGTGATAGTAAAACCGTAAGAAAAATGCGTGGAATAAAAGCGTTAAATGAGACGTGCGCAGCGCAGGCGCGACAGTCGCGTACACAAGCGAGTAGTGCCGTTTAGCCGAAGGAAGTTCGTTCCTACCTGGTGTCCCGCGACACCACATCATTTTTTATTACCCGTTTTTTTCTGGCAATTAAAAAATGGTGGTATATAAATAATTACAATGCATAGTACATACTAATAATAGAATAGACTTCATAAATAAAAAATACGTAACATATAGCATTTCCTACATTTTGGATTTCATATATAATGCTATTCCGTGGACACTTTTTAAGTTAAGTCTTGTAAAATTGTGCTCCTGGACACTTTTACCCTTCACAGTTAGGTAAGGAATAACCGTGTACCTGTGGCCACTCGGTGACTGGCGTGGTGGCGGGCGACTGCTTGGCCGCCTTCGCCGCGTTCTCAATGCTCTCGATCAGGGATTTTACAGACAACCGGGAATCTTGCCGACTCACACCTGACAACAAACACATTCTTATAGTGGGGAGCTTAAAAGGGGATTTTGGATATATTCGAGCACGTCAGATTAACATAGAGCGTATAAGGTGTGTAAAGAAAACCCTGTCGGATAATTAAAGGTGTTATTTGATACCGTAATACGGTTACATATGTGTAATTATTTTATGGATATTAATTACTTAGTTTCCCAATAAAAAATAATAATTTTAAATGGTATTTTCATACATTAAGTATGACAACACCTACAAATAAGTAAATCCTATTATCAAAGAATGCTTCGCAAGTCGGATGCTACCGAAGGACAAGCGGCGCGTGTGAGGCGCGTAGAGTCTAAAATTCCTTTCTAAAAAGCCGAAAAACAAATAGCGCGCCTGAGAGTGGTCTTTGTGCGAAAGCCGTCAAAGCGAAACAATGAAACAAACAGCGACAAAATGTTGTCATTTTTAAAATATTTGCTTAATTCTAGGGAAATATAAGTAAAAATACGAATATTAAAAAAACGATATCTCTTTTATTTTCTGAAATAAAAGCATTTTAATATTTTTTTTAGTAATGCCTTTAACCAACCTATATGCCTCTTTCGGATCAGACAAGGTTTTCTTTACACATCGTATATACCTATATACGTCGTATATAGGTATATATAACCTCAACAATATACCTCGCATACTATTGAGGCTCTCTACCAAATATAAGCCCTTCATATAGAGTCGGGCTCGGGCATCTAGGGCAGTCCGTTAGATTTAAAAAAAATCAAATAACTTCGGCTTATGAAAATTAGCAAATTATATGTTTTCGTTATTCTTAGATAATTTTCTTCAAAATAAATGAAAATTCAACTGAGCTAGAGAATGTCCAGACAATGTTTTTTGCAACTTTGTATTCCTCCCATTCCCAACGTTATATTGAAATCGTCAGATTTCCTAAATATACCTACACTTTTTAGCTCGGCCTCGCAAAAAGCCCACATACTTTAATAAAATGCGCTTCGCTTCAGTATTACCATGTCACGGTATTGTTACACTGTAGAAAATCTGTAGACGCTTTTCCCAGCATTGAAATGAAAAACATATAACATTTTTTTATTATCTAGAAAATTTGCCCGTTGGTCGAGTGGTTAGCGACCCCGACTACGCGATCAATGGGGTCCGGATTCGATTCCCGGCAGGGACAGGCATTTGTGTGATGAGCACAGATGTCTGTATTTCTGGGTTTGAGTGTTTATTAAATATATTAGAGTATTTATATATGTATTTGTTATTTTGCTATATATCATAGGATAAACACAAACAAACAGATCACTTGATATAATTTATACTTTCCATCATCGGCGCTTCGTGAAACTTCATAATAATGATTTGAACCGGTTAACCAAGCGGTTATATAAATAACTGTTAAGCGCGATCAAGCAAAACCGGTTTCACATTTGAAACCCTGATGATGTAGTAAAATGTGTAAGTGGAATCCGAAAAATATATAATGTATATTTGTTAAACAGTACAAGCACAGAATACTACAGACTAACAGAAGTCAATGTAAATACAAATAATATTCGAGTAACGTACACATAAGACACCTCACGCGGACGCGATATCTCGGAATTGTTCGGAACAGTTTGCTGCGAACCATTCCGAGATATTGCGTCCATCAGCGGCGTATATATGTGCTATTTCTTTTCTATGGTATAAGTGTATAAATTAAAATAATCAAATTTATGACTTATACTTATAGACATTAAAGATGTATGTGTGGTAAGTAATGCCACAGGTATGAGTTTACCAACTGCATCGTCCTTTAAATGAGAGTATGTCAGTGGCGGGTTGGTGGTATTTACCTTTGGTCCGCCTGTGAGAGGCGGCGGTGGCCATGATGTCCTGCAGCGAGGCGCTGGTGAGCAGCGGCGGCGGCGGAGGCGGCTCCTCCGCGCGCGCCGGCATGGCTGCTGGGGTCGTCACATACCGTTACTACTACCACCCTATTCAACTTCATTGGTAAAGCTATGTTGACTTGAAATCCCCGTGTACTTTTTAAGCATCCCTCCCGTACTGGCTGGAGACGCAAAACACTTTTAAATCGCCATTATTCAGATAATTTATTGCACAGTTTTAAAGTTGGCCACAAACGTGAAGCGTCTCATCTTACATAATGCACGTTACACTTGCTTTATGTATGACAAGACGTTTCTTATAAGCTATTGTCACGACAGGGGATATGTAACTCCGCAGTTCAGGCACAGAATATTGGAGACTAACAGCAGTCAATGTACATACAAGTGATGTTCGATCAACGCACACATAGACACCTCTCACGGACGCGATATCTCGGAATGGCTCGGGAGAGTTTGTTCTGCACCAGTCTGAGATATCGCGTCCATGAGAGGTACCTAAACCTATGTGTGCTTTGCTCGAATATTCCTTGTATGTAACATTGACTTCTGTTAGTTTCCAGTATTCTGTGGTTCAGGTATATTCGGCCGCGTGCACCTCCCAGGCGGGGTATGGCAGTGGGCTGTCGCTCGGCTCGCACTTTAGGTATGTTACAAAGTACTCTGTGGCTCGCACGACAGTCGCGGTCAAGTAGGTACACACTACATCAACTAGGTACAAACACCTCTTAAGACGTTCGCAGCTCGGTCACAAAACTGGGGCGCGCAAAGAAAATTCACGGTTCACGCGCGGTTATAAATTTCAATTTTGCTTGCATTCGGGTAGCTATGGCAAGTCTAGGTATATTTTTATACCTAAACCTGACTTTTGTAAGAGAGCGAATCTTCTGTACGGTAATACTATTAGGTATTTTGTAGTCACAATTTATTTTATGAAATGTAAGCAGCAGATTGCTCACTTGATGAAAAATATAATTATTATATCTTTAAACACAAAACGTTAATGTTGCGTTCTTGTCCATGTGACAGGGATGTAATATCACTTATCAGATGCACTATAGCTATCAACCGTATCATCTTGCACCAGAAAACGACAGCGGTAAACTGGTAAGTAGTAAGTACTAACGTTATTGCGATTGAAAAGGTTATTACGATAACACAAATCCCGAGTGTGACGTTGTAGTGCTCTGTCGCCTAGTAAATAAAAATCCTGTCGTCAAAAAAACATATTCCTGAATTTAACATGATATGCAATCATGTAAACGCCTAAAACTACAACAGCCAACGTTAACTTTGTATCTTCTTTGTGACCCTACATCTAGGGCCTTTGGAATTTTAATGGGACCTAACGGAAAATGTTATCCAAACAAAAAAGTAAATTAATTAATAAAGGCCAAAGTTTTGAGAAAACAAATATAAAAATAAAAGCAAATTCTTTGAAAGTCGGTTTGAAAATAGAATATCCTCGAAAAAAATTATGACAAAAATCGCGACTCAGACGAGTACTGTAAGTATTATCGAAAGCCACGTTGATTAAGGCAGCTCATGCGTCCGTATTTGTTACGTTCCATTTTAAGATGGCAAATTTAAAAGTATATCACGTCGTCGTCAGTGTGTAGTTATCCTAAAGTGCGTATAAAACGAATAAAGCTTTAAAAATTTGCGTGAAATATTTTAAATATAAATTAATATTAATGAAAATGTATTTGTGTTGTATATTGCTTTCTATTTTAGTCAGTTAATGAAATAAATATCAATATACGAATATGTACCTAATTATGTATTCGAGGTCGACGCTCTACAAAACATTCAATTAACACTTGGTTTACTTTCGTACTCTGTCAGATATTTAGAATTGCATTAGCATGGCGAAAACTTTAAAGATATTATGTGTATTTTTAATTTACTGCTTTAAATATATTTAAGACAAGTGTTGAATAGTTTGTGACTCTCCTGATGGAAAGAACAATCCGAGTGCTAAGTGTGAGTTTTTCTTTTCGCATTCGATCGTGAGCGCGTTTGGAGTTTACTAGGAATTTGTATGTGATTTGTACAGCGCCACCTAGTGGTAAACGTGAGAAACCAGTTTACCACTAGGTGGCGCTGTACAAATCACATACAAATTCCTAGAAAACTCGAAACGCGCTCACGATCGAATGCGGAAAGAAAAACTCACACTTAGCACTCTGATGTTAACAGTGCGCCCCCTGATCCGAAGGCTAGATCCGCCCTTGGTTGAATACTTATTCTAAGGGCCTTTCATTCTGTCTACAACAGCTAACTATATAGTCGAGTTAATGCTATGCCAATGCGATTAATAAACTTTTTTTTAGTAAACAGTTGGATACTTTTACAACTGACACCCTATATATGTTTACCCTTCTAATTTTAGACTCCATGGGTGCGTTGCCTTACTTGTGGTAGGCTAAAATGCCGCATGCATAAGTTGTAGAGCTATCTTATTCTGCAAACCCGAACATGACAGTGCCTAGCAGTGACGTGGAAGTCCCAAAACTTGCCCACCTAGTAGTCACATAATTCATATAATTCGTGGTGACATAATTCGACCATTTTTCACCTTTTACAAACTAAACACCTGCAAATAGGTTGACTATTCTTTAAAGAGGACCAGATAAACCTCTTAAGCCAAAAAAAATCTAGCCATTTTCAGTAGCTGGTGAATTTAAAATTCATGTTATTCATATTAAAATTCACATTCAAAATTCAATTACACTCTTTGAGATTCACAGGAACGGGGACAATTCCTTTTATTAATACTGTTTTATACACAAACGAAAATAAATATACAATACTTACCTATTCTTGAAAGACTTTACGCTCCTACTATTTTTTTTTTATAGAAGAGGGGGCAAACGAGCAAGAGGTGCACCTGATGGTAAGTGATCACCGCCGCCCATGGACATCTGCAATACCAGAGGTCTTGCAGTTGCGTTGCCGGTACTATGCGGGCAAGTTTCTTTATTTCACATAAAATATTTTTCATTAAAAAAATAGTCTTAAAACATCTAAAATTATATAATACCGATTTATATAGAACATTGCCATACATGTACATCTGTATATTTGTGAATTAGCATATAATAATCTAGTGTACATTGGTTCTCTGTCTAGTGTTGTGAAAGGAAATACAGGATTTAAGGAGCACAGAACATTATTTGTGATAGTGAATGATTTATACATTTAACTAAAAACAATAACGATATGTAGGTATACTATATTATATTTGAAAATACTAAAATAAAAATATATTAAGTAAAAAGTCAATTTTCTCCGTCATCGACACTTAGTGAGATGAAATTAATGTAATAAAATATATTTAAACTTTCATCTAACTACTTCTCATTTTCAAATGGGATTCAAGAAAATGCAGTAGATATAGAAAAAAAATCACACCGGGTTCTTTACGGATAAGGCAGAGTAACTGAAAACCAAAAATTGCTCCTGATTCACATCTACTCATCAATTTGCCGGCTGTTGTGATGGATGGTTATCCCATCTCGAATCCAATAAGTTCTATTATTGTCTGGTATTAATGAAACCTCAATATTTCGGGCAGATACTGTTTTTTTTTTTTAAATAGAAAACACATTATTTCGAATCCGAAACTGATCCGAGGATCTCACGATCAGAACCAAATAGGCTAACCACTAGAAAATTGATGCAATGTAGGTAGATACTTATTTAAAATAATATTATAAGATATAACTTCCATAAACACATAAATACAATAACTGTTGCAATGTATTTATATTATCAATAAATATGTAAAAATAGAAATAAATGGAAATAAATCTGTAATATCATGGAACCCATCACCAATTTCATTCACATACATAAGCTACAATAGCAATATCAAATACCGTTACCAACGTTACCACCCCTCACATTTTTAATAGTGCTTTTTATATAAAACTAGTATCCAACGCGTTCATGACATGAAAATGCTCTTTCAAATATATTTTCCGGTAGATACAGGGGCAAATTAATGTATGTAAATTATTTTATTATGCCTATATTCTTCCCGCAACTCGCATGTGCAAACCATAAGTTGATAAATTTTAATCCCAATTGGATGAACAGTAAGACAGTGTACGTCATACGAACAAACAAATGTTTATTTATGTGTGGAACCGCTTCAAAGTTACATTTTTAAAAGTTAAATGGATATATATTTATCTCTTTAAACCTAAACATAATGTAATTTAACTTAATACTTAAATTTAAAAAAATACGTAATGTATTTTTTCTCATAAAAGAATAACATTATTAAATTAAATAAGACATTATTAAACAGGAAATTAAACTTACTGAATTAAATTTGGGACAATTCCCTACTTTATGGCTTTCCTGGTGAAAGGTGATAACCATCCCCTTTAGATAAAAAAAATAAAGGTAAACTGTTACATGCAAAAGATTAACTATCATCGGCTACCTTACTCTTCAAATTGGAATATGGAGGGTTTATTTTATTACGATAATAAAAGTTGAGGCGGTATAGCCTCGTACTTACGTGGGGTGGTAGTTGGTACGTTTGGCCAGTCATTCACTTTTTACGAATTGTCTAGCAGAAAGACAGATTTTTCAAAAGGGGCCGAATCCAATTTTTTTTCTATAGTAGAGAGGGCAAACAACCAAAGGGTGCACCTGATGGTAAGTGAACACCGACGTCCATAAACTTCTGCAACACGAGGCGTATTGCAGTTGCGTTGCCGGCCTTTTAAAAATGAGTAAGTTCTCTAATACGATGGAGTCTCAGTTAAAAGATATATATACAAAATACATATAGCAATAATGATATCGTGTGGGAACATGAGAAGCTTGCAACCTATTGTAGCCAACAAAATATAGCTCCACCACCAAATGACACACACTAAAACAATACTAACACACTGCACGGGTTATTTACACGTACAGATATCACACGGACGTTTTCTGGTCACAAAAGCCTGACTTACGTAGCGGTCTGGACTGTGAAGGGTCATTCAGAGACCTTATCGGGTACGACAAGCGTTTGTGCTCTAACGTCTTCCAGTGATACGTTTTTCTTAGCCTTGGAAGTGAGCCTGTATCAGTATCTAAGTTTGGGGTCTTCTGGTTTTGAAGAGATAATTTTCTAGGGGGTACATCTAGTGAGCTTGTTAGTTCATTTTGCGATTTGCTTTCTAATTTTTTTACAATATTATCCATCGTTTTTGGTTTATTCGATTCATTTGCGCTCGGCGATCTGGATAGTGATATCACAGACTTTCTAATAGTCGCCATTTCCTTAATTTCACTAGTGCTATCGCGAGGACTTAAGGTTTTTGCTTCATATTTTTTTATCCTCTTCGGCTTTTTCGGTCCAGTTAAAATTTCTCCACGCTTTACATAATCGAAATCTTCTATTTTAGGCTGTTTATTGGAAATTTTCTCGTCGTCAGCTATATTGACTGCATGTCTTATAGGTTGTCCAATTTCCTCATAATAGTTCTCCGGTTCAAGCTCATTGGATATATTTGATGATATTCCAGAAGAGTTTTTCTTATACTGACTTGGTTGTTGAACGTCACTGTCTACAGTGTGAAGAGGTTTTACAAATGTTTGAGCAGTGTTAATAATAAAAGGCACATTTTCCATTGGCTGATAATATTGATTATCTATCAACCATTTTGGCGTTTTCGTTAGTTTACCTACGGATCTAGTAGGAGGTGAAGAATTTGTTTTATCATTGTATGATTGTAATTTGGGATTCATAAAGTTTTCACTAGAACTGCCTCTATTTAACGTAAAAAATGGAAGTTTCGTTTTAGTATTTTTTTGATAAATTCCTTTGGTCTTGCTTCCTAAATCGTTATCTAAATTTGGCTCCTCAAGACTTTTACTTTTTTGCACTTGATTGGTATCATCATAATATATAGTAGCTTTTTTAGAATCTTCGTTTTGATTAATATTTTTAACGGTATTATTTGGTTTGAAAAAAACTGGTTGTATCAAAACTGGACTTATTATAATGGGTGAGGATGCACGGTCAATATTTGTGCTTACTATATTTATTGGCGTCAAAACTGATTTATATTTATTTTCAACGTTTTTTGTATTATTATTGACTGTAGGAGGAATCGGAGATAAATCATGCGACATTAAATCATTGGCAGTCTTTATTTTTAAACGATAACTAACGCTATCTTCGATCGGAGTTTCAAGTGGTGTTTTCACTTTATCAAAACTGTTTTGTTGCGTAACTTTTATTAGCGATAAAGGATTTTCTTTATCACTGATGGTTTCCTCCAATATCGAGCAAGAAATATTTTGATTCATTTTATTTTCATCAATTTTTTTTATTTCCCTATGAGTGGGTTCATGTAATTCATATTCCTGATTTTCTATTATATTTTTTTGGGATTTTTCACGCAAAGGACTAACAATGCCCGTAATAGCTTTGCTAATAGTATTGTTTTCACTGTTCACATTTACTGTATCATAGTCGGTTTTGATATTTGGTACTAGAACATTATTATTAGTAGTAGTAGAATCATTATTTTTTATTTTATTTAATGCCTTATTGTCTTTTGTTGTATTTTGTACTTGATCTTTTTTCGCATCGTTTGATGATTCGGAATTTTGATACGACGATATTCTATTTAAAGCCGCTTTGAAATTTGATTTTATTTGTTTATTAACTTTTTCAAAATTATCCTCAAATTCTTTATCATAATTTGGTTTTTTATTTAGAACATCAAGATATAAATCTTGTTTGCGGTTATTTACATTTCTTCCCGAGTTTGGGTAAGGATATGGTAGAATAGATTCGGCACTTACTACTGGTACACTGAATTTATCAATTTTATTATTTTTGTTGGTATTAACATTTATATTCTTTTTTTCAATTTCAACAAATCTTTTGTTACTATTTTCTATATCAGAATGAGAAATGCTGTCTGAACTTTCAGTAAATAGAGAGCATTCACTTATACTATATGTACCTCCGAGAAATTCTATACTCATTGATTCTTTCAACACATTTTTGAATTCATTATTTACATTAAGATTATCCATACTATTTGACTTTATTTTACCATTGTAAAACCTTGATAGATTTTTAGTAAATAAAGACTTTTCTTGCAATTTATTTGTACACACAGACTCTGACTTAGGTAAAAACTTAATGCCATCTCTCAATTTATTAAACTTATCAAAAGCATCCTGATAACTAAGCTTATCCTCAGATAAGTCAATAGCATCTTGTCTCTTTAACTCTTTACTTACAAAGGGAAGCAGGATAGCTTTAGATTTAATTTTAGGAGAACAATCACTTTCAATCTTCTGTGTTAATTTATTTACATCATCGTCATTACTTTCGTCTAGAGTAACATCATCTAAATTTATTTTATAATCTTTTAAAGCACTATTATCTTGCTCTTTTAATACATTAGCACCATTCAATTTAAAAAATGCTTGATCTACTATACTAGCATTTTCCTTGTTATCATTTACGCTATGTACCCTTGACAGATAACGCTTCCTTATATTTTTAAATACGTCTTTTGAAGCGTGTTCAGGCGAAGTGTGAGAATCGAAGCTATCAGTAAGATCCGTTGACGATAGTCCACTCTCTTCATAACTGTTTATAGTACTATCCAAAGATTCTGACCTGTTTAAACCTGTTTAGGCACATGAAATTTCATTAGATTAATTAACATTTATACATCTTACACATAGATTATGAGGAATACTCCTGTTAGTTCTATGACTTGGACTACTTTTTCAAAGCCTTACATAAAATTAGTGCGAAATAAAATGTAGTTAAATTTGCTTTTTATAACTTAAAATTTATTTGAACAAGCATTCATAATTTTTAACTTTTATCCATGCAACAATTATCATACAAAAATTGGTGTGCTTTCTGTGCACAAAATCCAAATCAAATATCTAATTACAGCAAAACTTACTGGCTGGCTAACCCAAGTAATCTCATTCGTAATTTAAGATAAATAAAAATATTACAGCCAATCACATTAGCAAGAATTAGAAGTCAGCCAGTACTAAATACTGCAAAACAGACTGTGCATGCCGTATAATTATCTCTTACTGTCTGTCTTACCTTTAAGTGAATGTATTTGGTCTTCCAGTAATCGTATTCGATCTCTAGCGATCTTATTTTCGGAGACTAGCCTTTCAAGTTCCCGTTGTGCTTCCGTCTTAAAATCGTTGGCGACACGAACTGTCATAAGCAAATCACTTTGGAATTGCTTCCATTCCGTTTCCTAGGAATAAATATCATTAATAGAGTATTGTGACGCATTATAAAAACTTAAAGAATCATAGAAGAGGTCTTTACTTCGCTCCCTGATAATGCTCTACATTGTCAAACTAACCGGCTACCCCAACCAATTGGTAGTAGCAGCGGCAGACAACGGCATAAACGCGGACACCGTTCTTAGGCACAGGAAGCCCCGCCATGCTACATTTTATTTTGACTGATCCCCGATTATCCCGTCAAGGCAGCTATCGTCATCAATCCCACCTCTACAAATCCACACACCACACAATACCGTCGCCACCGGTGAGGCAACAGAAACTCTCTTATCTCCCTGCGCCTAACGCGGAGCGAAAACTCCTTGATCCATAACACCGGCACACAAAAAAAAAAGTTGTCTGCGCATTTGACGAGACCCATATATTTTTATGTATTTTGACACGCTGAATCCGAATATGAGGTCCATTTTACCCCTACACGTCCAAAATTTGAGAAAACTTCAAAAAACCGTCTTCGATTTCTTTCCAAATTGATTCCCCACAAATGTAACAAAACGAATCGGCACTTTTATCACACAGATGTGAATTACTTCTTGTAATAGTGTACCCTGCAGTAGCCAAGTTACCCACTACTGAAGAGCTGCAGTCGCTTGATGACGACGCCTGCGAGCCTGCTTTCTCACTCTGACCAGACGCCGATACTGGGGTTACGAATCCCTGCATCGTAAAGTACTTATCACTTGTACCTGCCATGACGGCACACACGCCGTTAACCCAGGGACTCTGTCAGATAGTTCTGTTGTCCACCGTCACCACGTGGAGGTGCCCTGGTCACAGGCACAAGCGATCTAGTCTTTAAAGATTCCACCAAGACATAAGTGAAATCATTGTAAAGATTTTATTTCAGGCATCAAATCGTGTTCAGTCAATTTTTTTTTATGTACAATGACAATTTTTTTACAATTTTTTTATCTTTTCAAGTTTAAAAGGAATAATGAACCAAAAAAATTTAAATGTGATTTCAAGATATCAAAATACATATAAATCGTACTTGAATTAGAGAAACAAATTTTTTTTTGATAAAAATCGCATTTTTTGCAATTTTTGAGAGTTTTGTGCGATTTTTCTATACTTAAAACTGCTAATGGTCTGAATAAACTTTGTGTAAGTATTGAGAAGATCGAAAAATATGAAAATCATACTTAGTTCAGCACAAAAAAAAATTTTATATCACCAGAAACGCCGATTTTTGTCATTTTTTACGGTTTTTTGAAGTTTTCTCAAATTTTGGACGTGTAGGGGTAAAATGGACCTCATATTCGGATTCAGCGGGTCAAAATACATAAAAATATATGGGTCTCGTCAAATGCGCAGACAACTTTTTTTTTTGTGTGCCGGTGTAATTAGTCAAAACGTCGCACTAAATCTCATTAACCGTGATAGCTAGAAAGTTGAAATTTTCACAAGTTATGTGTTTCCGTTACCGCTATAATAACAAATACTAAAAATAAATAAAAAAAAAATATTAAAAATGAAAAAAAAATATGAAAGTATACTTTTTTTGCGTATGCTCAATATCAATAAAGTTAACAGGTAGACACTTAAAATTTTCTCAGAATATTTAGTTGTCTATTATTACCTTTCAAAATAAATAATTAAATAAAAACAAAGTAAATATTAAAGGGGGGGGGGGGCTAATCAACTAGTATGTACATGTCGCAGTTAAATTGTCAATAGTCGTTAGATTATAATCTACCTAGGGATTTTATAATTTGGTTAGGTTAGCTTAGCAGTTAAATTATAATATCACTTAGTTAGATTATAATCTAACGGTATTGACAATTTCACTGCGACATATACACAAATTGACTTTGATAACTAAAAACTAGAACACCAATGAGTGAAAAATAACGATAACTCACATCTCTTTCCCGATCCCGAGCGAGCTGCGTGTTCCTGGCCCAGGCTTCCTGCAGCTGTCGCTCCAGGTCCGCAGACCTGGCCAAGGCCTCACCAGCTCGACTCATCAACGCCAACTTCTCATCCGTTGCCACTTGCACCTGAATCTGCAACTCGGACGTATTCTCCTGCAACGTCTGCAATTCGCCTTGCAATGCTGTTTTCTCCTGACGGAGCTGCTCTAATTGGAATTCCAGCTCCGAGATCGTCGATTTGGCATTGTTTCTTGACACCTGTAATTCGAGTTGTAATAAGCAAATGTGTCAGTGTGTTGTTTTTTTAGGGTAGAATATACTATAGCTTTGCCCGTGGCTTCGTTCACGTTTCGAAACATAGTTTACAGTATTGTTTAGCATCTATATCCATACTAATATTTTAAATGCGAAAGTTTGGATGTTTGGATGGATGTTTGGATGGATGTTTGGATGGATGTTTGGATGGATGTTTGGATGGATGTTTGGATGGATGTTTGGATGGATGTTTGGATGGATGTTTGTTACTCAATCACGCAAAAACTACTGAAAGGATTTGAACGAAATTTGGCACACACACACGACTATTTATTCCGGAAAAATTAGGTGATCCCGTGGGATTCGCAAAAAGTTTTATAATGCAGCGGGCTGCACGGTGCAGCTAGTTGTTACATAAAATTTTCTTTATATACATTTAATTCAAAAAAGTCTTTTGGAAATTAGTCATTTTCTCGCAACAAAATTTAGATATTAACCCAGATATAATAGGCTAGTTGACTAAATGTTAAGTTAAACTAAGCTATTTAACACTTTGCCTTATTATATATTAGCGACCCGATCCGGCTTCACACGGATAAAATATATGTATACATAACTAATTGTACACCTAAACCTTCCTTATGAATTCTTTTTTTTTTATATATCATAAGATAGCAAACAAGCAGATGGGTCTCCTGATGGAAAGAGTCAACCATCGCCTATAGACATCAAAGATGTTAATGGTGCGTTGCTATCTTGTGGCGAGGTCTAATGCCATATGCATAAGTTTACCGGCTACCTTACCCTCCAAACCGGAACATGACAGCGACAAGCACTGACGCTATTGCGGCAGGAATAGGTAAGGCGGTGGTACCACACCCGGGCGAGACAATGCAGAACTCTATCACCTAGTAGCCACGATGGTAGTGACTCGATAGCCAATCGGTCGCCTTTTACGACTTGCCTGGCAGAACGGCAGTTGGCCTATTCTACAAAGGAGGCCGGGACCAACACGGCGAATTCTTCTATCCGCCAGCGAAAACCACATGAAAATCCGTTCATTGGTTTGTGAGTTTTTCGGACGACGGCAGTAAAATAGGCTGTCACTATTTTTATATTGCCCTAAATAGAAAGAGTTCCTTTTTTCAGTATGACGTACTAAATGTAAATGCATACAATAGTAATTTAAAACGTATACTGACCTTAAATACAAACTATACTCATATTTCAAAGAATATTGAAACGATTTTGATGGACTATTCCCTAAGTTGAAATATACCTGATTTAAATCAAAAAGAATTGTCTCGGTATGGCTTTTAGCTCTCGAGAAATTCGTGGATAAACAATAAATATACCAACATAAGTGCGCCACGTTTAGTACACGTATTTGGACGCTTAAATAAATCATCATACTCAAATATTCCATCAATATCTACTCGTATATACATGTCAAATTAGTTAGTAGTTGCCTCCGTTTTTTCGTCGGTTGAAAATACTTACAAATTAGAGGGTAGAAGTGCTGCCATTTTGCGAAAAACTGTTTGGATTTATATCTTCGTAACCGTGCACTTGAGGCCAAAAATGGTTAGGGTCTTTATTGTATAATTATATACAATAAAGATCCTAACCATTTTTGGCCTCAAGTATATTACCTACTTTTGTTATGTTTTATATCACTTAACGTTTACAATTTATTAGACTATTATTTATACATTTTTTTATTTTGCGCAAGATTTTTTAAGAAGTTTTTTGGCAACATGGTGGCACTTCTGCTCTTCTAGTTTGTAAATTTTTTGTGCATTTAGGTACATATTTTAGTACGTCTGAACCCATCTATAAAAACGAGCGAGTCTTGTCGTAAATGATGTGTAATATCTGACATCTCATCTCACTTCCGTCGTATTTCACAACATTACTCCCATAGATTGTAGGAATGCGAGAGCGAAGATGTTACACATTAAAAATGCCTCTTGCAACATAATGCAGGACATTTTCCACTATAGCTTGTAGTGATGGTTGTGGTGTGTATAGTGTAGTGTAGTGTAGTGTAGTGTGGCGTGGTGTAGTTCTGACCAGCGCGTCGTCGTGCAGCTTCCTGGCGTCGGAGTGCGCGCGGTCGAGCTGTCGCTGCGCGTGCGCCAGGCGCTCGGCCAGCGCGTGCGCGCGCGCCGCCGCCGCCTCGGCCTCGCGGCGCGCCGCCGCCGCGCCCGCCGCCTCCGCCGCCGCCGCGCCCTCCGCCGCGCCCGCCACCTGACACACACACACACACATACGCTCCGTCATCACTAACTCGTGACAACAGGTTCTTTTTATATAGGAGAAGCCAACGGAACGTCCGTTGGCCTCTCTTATATAAAGAGAAACCTGAAGAAGAAGTGATCACGATTGCTCATGGACAACAATACTACCGAGGGTCTTGCAGTTGGATTTTCAGCGTGATGTGTGTAATAATGAGTAAGCTCTTTTCTTGAAGGTCTCTAAGTCGTTGGAAAAGTTCCTCCCGATACTTGGTTCTGCATACGAACAATGCGGGTCAAAAAATGCCGAGTATCGTACGGTTGTGGATTTAAAAATAGGTTGGAAACAGGCAACACTGGGCTTCCCGTTTCACTATGACGCGCGATGTGACGTAACGTATTTTTTTAAAAACAACAGTGGGAAAACAGGAGTAGAAAGAAGAGCGCGCATTATTTTTGTCATGGATCGTTTGTAAAATTACTTAAATGTGGTTATAATAGATACTAAATTGTAATTCTTGAATATATATTTCTGATTTCTTATAATAACTGTGTCTTTACTTAAAACTTATAAGAGTATCAACTTATCAAGAGAAACATAAAATTTGAGTGTAGTTAACAATTGCAACATTACAAATGTTGCAAAATTAAAATTAGATTGTGTTCTCGAACCACGCGCTGGTATATTTTTCTGCTCTTTCCACGTATCCTTGTCACATTTAACCAATTAGTTGCAGCAGCCTTGTTATGAATTATGATTGTTTTTAACATGGCGTATGACACGCGTATCGTGTCGTTTTTAAATCGATTATATCTCCCTCAAATTGCATTTTAAAAGTCTCTACCCTAAAGAAAAGCTTTATAATTTTCCACGTAAATCAAGGATGTGGGCTTCGTTTCTAAATATTCTGCGAAATGGAAAATCTAGGGGCTGTCAACCTTTTCTAAGCTGCATTAATATTAACAAACGACACAAAAATAAAAAATAAAATAAAAAACAAACTAATCGTTAATTTATTTATGTTTGTATATTGACGCCTGTATCTCCAAAAAGGTAGGCACCCACAATTAGCCGAAGACATTTAGTCCCACAATGTGACTGAGGGTGGCCACCTGGTGTTGTCTGGCGGCGGCGGCCCTGTAGTACTGTCTCAGTGTGTCACTGACCTGCGCCTTGGCGGCGTCCAGCAGCTCGCTGAGGGTGGCCACCTGGTGTTGTCTGGCGGCGGCGGCCCTGTAGTACTGTCTCAGTGTGTCACTGACCTGCGCCTTGGCGGCGTCCAGCAGCTCGCTGAGGGTGGCCACCTGGTGTTGTCTGGCGGCGGCGGCCCTGTAGTACTGTCTCAGTGTGTCACTGACCTGCGCCTTGGCGGCGTCCAGCAGCTCGCTGAGGGTGGCCACCTGGTGTTGTCTGGCGGCGGCGGCCCTGTAGTACTGTCTCAGTGTGTCACTGACCTGCGCCTTGGCGGCGTCCAGCAGCTCGCTGAGGGTGGCCACCTGGTGTTGTCTGGCGGCGGCGGCCCTGTAGTACTGTCTCAGTGTGTCACTGACCTGCGCCTTGGCGGCGTCCAGCAGCTCGCTGAGGGTGGCCACCTGGTGTTGTCTGGCGGCGGCGGCCCTGTAGTACTGTCTCAGTGTGTCACTGACCTGCGCCTTGGCGGCGTCCAGCAGCTCGCTGAGGGTGGCCACCTGGTGTTGTCTGGCGGCGGCGGCGTCCCGCGCGGCGCTGGCCTCCTGCTCGGCTCGCCGTCTCTCCGCTTCCGCTCGCTCGCACGCTCCCTCCAATGACCTGTACCGTACACCAATATACATTTTAAATAAACTGTGACGTCACACGTACTCGGATCGGTTAAGAATGTCTTCGGTAAGAAGGTCAAATTTTATATATTATTTATTATAACTTCTTAATACCAGCGAAAAAACCAAAAGCTTATTTTAGTTTAGCTTTCTTTCGTTATGTTAATCATTCGCATTTTGTTCTTTCAAACTGTCCGAATAAATAGGGAAACATATTGGGAAATATATTGACTAAGTAGAAAAAGATGTAAAAATGCACGGAACATACAGTTTAAGTTCATATTATATAATACCTTATCTTCTCTAATAAAGTTTCATTTTCTTTGGTTTTCTCTTCTAAAGCTGCTTTAGTTTCCGTTAAATCGGACTCGAGTTGCTCTTGCTTCGATAACAGAACTTGCCGTTCCTCTTGAGATGCCTTAAACATAAAATAAATAATTAAACATAAATAAATATAATTTTTAGGGTTCCCATGTAAACTACCCTTACAGTTTCGCTATGTCCGTCCGCAGTCTAGTTCAAAGATCCTTAGCACTAGAAAGTATGAATATTTCCCGTGTTGGTCCCGGGCTCCTTTGAAGAATAGGCCAACTGCCGGCAACAGGAACATGGAGGCCGTACAATAGGAACAGGCAGGCCGTACAAAGCGACTGAGTGGCTATTCGCGTCACTACCATCGTGGCTACTAGGTGGTAGAGTTCTGCATCGGCTCGACCGGGTCTGGTACCACCGCCTTACCTATTCCTGCCGCAATAGCGAAAGTGCTGGTCACTGTCGTGTTCCGGTTTGGAGGGTAAAGTAGCCGGTAAACTTATGCATGTGGCATTAGACCAGAAGATAGCAACGCATCATTAACATCTTTGGTGTCTATAGGCGATGGTTGACTCTTTCCATCACCATGCGCTTGTTTGCTATCTTATGATACAAAAGATTATAAATTTTCATCACAGTAACAAAATGGTAACATAAAATCATAAAAAATATTTTTAGGGTAGCTCCTATACAATGTAAAAAAAAATACATGTAAACATCCCCAATGTTAATTTTTTTTCGTATATCCCATAGTATCGTGAATAGGTTTTCAAAAAATATTGTCGGTTTGTTAAAACGACTTTTCGATTAAGGGACTCGTTTCTGAAATATTTTGTATTTTTTATTAATAATTTTTATATTTTTGTTCGAGTCTAATGCCCCTCCTCCCTTTGCTAGGTAAACGTTTAGTTTTGGCGATGGGGAAAAAATCGCGGTAGTAGTAAATATATAATATATAGTGAAATTAAAAGGAAAACTATGACGGTGAATCTGTGGTGCGGATATATCCGTCATCGAAGTTTCATAAGTTGAATGTTCGTAGAAACAATAAAAGCCTTCTGTTTAGTCTGCATTATTGTGACGGGCAATTTCGGAATCCTACATTGCGCGTAGCCCGACACGCACTTCACCAATTTTTTTTATTTATTTATATATTATAAGATAGCAAACAAGCAGATGGGTCTGTTACAAACAAGCAGCTGGGTCGGTGATGGGTCAGTTATTTCGGCGCATTTACAATCCTTGGACTTCTGATAAAAATATTATTTACTTTTTGTTATAAAAGATATTTATTAGTTTATTAAAATGTTATTATAAAAACTAAATAAGTAAATATTTTTAATTCTCAAAATTTGTGTACTTGTCATTTGAAATTTATCATATTCAGTGGGGGAGGGGTCTTAGTTTCTGTGACGAAATATTTCTAGTAGGGGGTCACAGAAATGTGACACAGCGTGACAATAGGGTGCGGGGGTCAAAAAAGGCTGATTTTAGCGGGACGTATTTTATAAACGGCCTTAATCTAACCTAGGTGAAAAATTAACACAAACTTACCTTCAAAATAGCCAATAACTGTTGATCTGTTTCGTCGGCTTCTAAGTTTTCTGGCTCCACTCCTTCGCGAAGTAGCGCATGAAGTGTATCAACCTGAAAATAAAATACAACTCTATATCATTAAAGGCGATATTACCACTTTATTGTTCTAGTTCAGGGGTTGGCAGCCTAGGGCTCGAGAGCTACATGTGGCTGTTTGGATGTGAAGCTCTTTAGTTCAGCAATACGCACGTTCTGAATCGATTAACAAAGATTAGGCACCATTTACTTCTCTCAGCCAATTGTACTCGCTCCCCCTCCCCTCCCCTTCCCGTGACACGCATCGTTTATTGTGGCAAGCATTTATTTTGTGGCTCTTTAAAAAATTTTAAATTTTGTAAATTGTAATTTTAGGTCCAACTCTTCCAACTCAAAAGGTTGCCGACTCCTGGTCTAGGTCACATATATATATATACCTATTAATTAATAGGTATATATATATATATAACCCTATTATTTAATACCAAAACCCGACTCAGTAAGTCATTTCAATTTATTTGGTGTAAAGATGGGAAAATATATGTGAGAAAGAATGACAAAAGCAAAATACTTTATGTGCGTTCTATGGATGATATACAGCAGATAGAAAAGCAAATTAAGGGATCCGCCATCAACTTTTCTACCCCGTTGTAGACTGCAAGCATAAGGTATTTTCTTTTTGTTATTTGATAAAAAGTAAATATATACCTAATATATATACATAAAAAATATGGTTAATAATATAAACGAAATTTACAATTGTTCTTCCTTGAATAATATAATTTACCAGTTGCCACCTAACAGTCATCTTAAGTTTACGTCTATTCATATCAATATTAGATCATTATTAAAAAATTTTTGTGAACTTTTACAAATTATACATAGCTGTAAATTTCCTCTGGATTTAATTGTTATAACAGAGGCTAACATATCAGAAAGCATTGTAAACTTATTTAATATACCGGACTATAATATGTACACACAACTCCGCTCTAATAGGAAGGGGGGCGGTATTATTGTTTACGTTAAAAAACACTTAAAGTTTACCTTACAGCAACTTAAAACCAAATCTTTTGAATGCCTAGCGGGAACAGTAAAATTAGACTCATATGATGATGCAGTTGTGTGCGCAATTTATAGACCACCATCAACAAGCAAAAGTATATTTATAATGGAGCTTGGTAGATGCCTGTCCGACTTTAGCACCAAAAAAAATCTTCTTTTAATCGGTGACGTAAACATAGACCTGAAAACCATTTCATCTTATAAAAACAAATATTTAGAAACACTAAGCGAGCACGGACTAATGTGTGGAATATCAGATTACACTAGAATAGAAACAAAGCTAAACAATAGAACGAATAATCATATTATCACTAAATCATGCATTGACCACATTTTTGCGCGTTTCCCCACATTACATCCGTACTCGGCGGTGCTAGACGTCGTACTGGCCGATCATCGAGCCATTGTATTTACCTGTGTTAAAGAGATAGCTCCCAAGTGCGTACAGGCTGATACTAAATACTCGGTAAATTACAATATTTTTCATAAACAGCTTAAAAATATTAACTGGTCGGAAACTAAAACAATGGATTCCCCTCAAAATATTTTGGATTTTATTAAGAACTCTATTTACAACGCCAAAGAGGCAGCTATATGTTCTAAAACTTACAAATATTCAAACAAACAGAAAAAAATGCCCTGGATTGATGAAAATGTTGTACGGTTATGTGAAAAACGGAATAGAACATATAAAGCCTGGCGAAATGATATTAATAATATAAAATTAAAATTGGAATATAATAAGATTCGTAATAAAACAAATAAAGTTATACAGATAAAGAGAAATGATTATTACATAAGACACATTAATAATAATTTTAACAATACTAAAAAAGTTTATCAAATCGTAAATCAAATGCTCGGACGCCTAAACTTATCTATAGATACCGCAATTATTAAAGCATTTGATTCCCAAGGACTTACTACTAAAGCAATAGCCGATAACTTTGCAGCGGAGTTTGACAGGACAATCAAAGGCATAATACCTAATTGCAGTATAAAACTTATAGACCCAAATACTTACAACAAACCTATCAACTCTAGTATATTATTTAAGAAAGCTTCAAGTAAAAACATTAATAAAATAATACATAACTTAAACTCAAACAAATCTCCGGGGCCTGACAACATTTGTATATCTGACATTAAAGTTGGTAGCAATGAACTGTCACCTGCTATAGCGAACTTAATTAACTGTAGCATGAAATCTGGAATTTATCCAGACGAACTAAAAGTCGGATGTGTTAGACCCATTTTTAAAAAGGGTAGGCGTGATGACTACACTAATTATCGCCCTATTACTCTGCTATCGTCTATAGATAAAATCGTAGAAAAATTTGTATGTGAACAAATACGTACATTCTACGACAAACAGCAAGTAATATACCGAAATCAATTTGGCTTTCAATCAGGGAAAGGAACAACTGACCTTCTGTCATGTTTCACTGACGAAGTGAATACTTACCTAAATAGTAAAAAACACGTACTCGCCTTATTTATTGATTTCTCACGTGCCTTTGATACCTTAGAACATAAGCAACTAATAACTAGTTTAGATAACTGTGGAGTGCAAGGCCCTATGCTCAAATGGTGTAAAAATTATTTAAAAAACAGGAAAACCACTGTTAAAGTTGGCAATTCATACAGTGAACTTATAACATCAAATGAAGGCACAGCGCAGGGATCTGTCTTAGGTCCTCTCTTTTTTCTCTCTTACGTTAATAACATGAATAACTGCATTAAGAACTCTACTTGTTATCAGTTTGCGGATGATACTTGCCTATTATCGAGCCACAAGGACCCACAGAAGGCTCGTGACCTTCTGCAGTCTGACCTGAACGCTCTGATCCAATGGTGTCATGATTCAGGTATGGTAGTAAATCCAAATAAAACAAAGTTATTAATAATAAAATCCCCCTACATTAAACATAGTCCAGTCCAAAAGTTAATAGCCCATAATCATGGCTGTCTGCACGCACCGAATATGAATAAATGCTCTTGCCCACTTATAGACATAGTAACAGTTCAAAATTACCTCGGTTTATCGATTGACTCGAAAATTAACTGGTCGAATCACATCGAATATGTTTGTAGAAAACTGAGACAATTTTTGGCAAATTTAGTCATTCTCAAAGATCGTATTCCATACAAAGTCAAAATAATGTTATATAACTCGCTAGCTGAATCTCATATTCGGTATGGGCTTAGCAGCTATGGGCGAACGTATTCCTCCTATTTTAATCAAATTTATAGATTGCAGTTAAAAATATTAAAGAATGTAGTGTCCCCAAAAATCAGACTTCAATTTAAATATGACGATTTAGGCCTTTTCAGACATTGTAAAATATTACCAGTACAAGCACAGTTTATGTATAATTTGATTAAGGAAAACTTCTTTAACGAATCTCTAAAGAAATTAGTTAAACATCCTGTATGTACAAGAGCTGTATCTACGAACCGGTTTTGTATGCCGCGCGCAAAAAATGTATACGGGGAAAGAACAACTAGCTGGTTGATTCCCCGTTTGCTAAATAAACTGCCATTTGAGTTTATAAATACCTTTACACGAAAAAATATTAAAGCTAAACTCAAATCATACTTCTTGAATAACTTGGAAAGTTTTCAAGAAGTTTGATTTGAGTTTGAATCTAGGAGACTTAATATCCGTGTCTATTTTATTTTACATATTAAGTTAATTTAAAAATAATGTGTAGTATTGTACATAAACCTTTGTGGTTTTTTTCTAATGCTACTATAGTCAAATGTACTTATTGTTCTTTTATTCAATAATAAATTAAAAAAAAAAAAAAAAAAATATATATACAGCTTGCCGTAAATTTGGAGATAATGCAAAAATCTGTATTTATTAATATTATAAATACGAAAGTTTGGATGTTTGGATGAATGGATTTTTGTTACTCAATCATGCCAAAACTACCGAACGGATTCGGATGAAATTTGGCACACAGGTACTTGACTAATTTAAATAAAGCCTGCTCATTGGTTAATTCACATAATATGCGGTCATTGACTAATTTAAATAGCGACTGCTTATTTGCCAATTCACACACACTTTCGGTTATACATTTTCAAGAAATCACATCCACAGAATACAGGAAAGCGAGAGAAAAGATGTTACACATAAATAAAAAGACTTTTCCTAATCGGTTAATAATACTACAAACATTTAAAGTAGAGATACCACGAATATTCAGTTACTATTTCGTATTCGGCCATTTTCTTTAAGACTCAGTATTCTGCCAAATATTTGGTTTTAATAAAAAGTCGCACAAAGACCGCATATTCGGTATTCGGCCAAATCGTAGCATCTCTGATCTAAAGTAAATAATGGGGTTAATATTTTTTTTTTATAAAAAGCGAACATAACAGGCGACCAAAAGCTAGTAAAGTATGAGGTGACCTTGGTCCTGCTGTCCTCCAGTTTCTCTGTCTGGCGGCACAGGGACTCCAGCAGCACTTGTTTCTCGTCGGCCAGTCGTTCGTTGTCGGCGTGCGCGTCAGCCAGCTGGGACTGTAAGTCTGCCAACTCTGCCAAAGTCGCTTGAAGCTCTTCACTTGTGCTGGAACATTATTATTGCTTTTGAAGACTTTTTACATCAAAGAACCACATATAAATCGCCCTGCCAGTGGAAAGACAGAGTGTAGACATATAGATATTATATATACCATTGAAGGTATAAACACCAAAATTGTAAATTGTCATACGGGGGGCATAGACGTAATGTTTTCATCAAAGAAGAAACATTTTCGTCAAAGAATCGATTGATTATTTTAAGATTTCTGAAGTATTTAAAAATCGGGATAACACTAGGACAATTTTGCCAGAATAATCACATGCCAACCTATTCAAACTAGGTACCTAGTTTTGTCGTTTTAACTTTTCATTCATTGCTTAGTCCATTAGCCCTCTTTCTTAGCAAAAATGCAGCAGCAATTAAACAGACAATTTTTTTATACACCAACAGGAAGACTTAACGACATGGCTCATTTAACACATTTCAATCCACGGAATGTAACAGAATTTTAGAAAAATGCATCTAAGTTCGGCCACAGAATAGTACAAGTACAGAAGAGTCACTCCGTAAAGTCGTTTAAAGAAAAGGGGACTTTTGTTACGATACAATTAAGTCGAATTCAGATCGCGCGGCGCTTGATTACCTACGTCCACCAACAAAATCCAATAGGTCCCTACGATGCTCAAGTAATTACCTATTTAACATCTCGGGCTCCCCTACTATTATGCAATATATATGCAATTCAAATCTAGCCTAGTTATAGCTTTGATAATGCAGTGAAGTATTTAACGGGTTAAGTATTTATGTAATTAATAGCAAATGTATGTATAGTATGTAAATAACAGTACAAGTGGTTTGATTTCAAGTAATTTTTAAATTTAATTAAAGGATGTTCTAATAGTGAGTCTACTATTTATCACTATCGCTCTTTGATCAGAACTCGGCCGTTATTATTCTAATACTTACTAAGCAAAGACCTACAAAAAATATTTTTTTGTAGGTCTTTGTTATTAAACAATACAATTTGAATTTGACAACAGATTCTAACAATAAACAAAATAGTGTTTGTCTGTGTAAATGGCAAACGCATGGTACCTAGTGTCTGCAATATTTATTTTTGTAATTGATTTATTTTCAATGTATTTATATAAAAATATTAGCTTTCTGCGCTTTTTCCCCAAATAAACGTTAACTGTACTACATTTTATACTCCTTACCACACAATTTTCGTAAAAATGGGTAATTTCACGCATTAATACAATAATGTAAAGCAAAACTCATAACTTTTTATTAGAAAATAAAGATTAAAATCAAAAACATCAATAACTGTAGGTATAACTTGAAATTATGCAAATTACTTAAAATTGAAAATTATATAAGTATCATCAAGCCTTCCTTTGCGGGGTAAACAGTGTATACCAAAGTCTATAGACTTTCCAGTTTACCACAATTCACCAATTTGTCGGTTGGCGAGATGAGTATTGATCCTCATCGTTGCAGTTTACTGACAGTTATCGACTTTTCCTAACGATAACCGGAACCGACGGCTTTACGTGCTCTTCCAAGGCATGCAAGTGGTAGGTAACACCACCCGCCAGACTGAGCTGCTACTGAGATTTCGGATTTTCGAGAAAAATCTTAATAACGCTTTTGTTCGACCCGGGGATTGAACCCGGGATCTCATGATCTGAGCCGAATAGGCTATCCCCTAGACCACGGGTCATTTATACATATAAATGATTAACTATATAATCAGCATTAAGGTATGTGTTGGTGTGTCACCTGTAGTGGTGTTCCTCCATCTTAAGTATTCTGTCCTGCAGACAGGCGACGGAGACCTCGCTGAGGGAGGAGGACGAGTGCTTGTCCCACTCCGGCCCGCTCGCCTCGCCGCCCTCGCCCTCGCCCTGGAATATATTTACTCTTCTATAAATCAACCTTTTCATTGTTTCCTATTACGGTTCGGGCGTGTTTTAAAAACATACCACCTACATTCTTGACAGCCAATTCGTAAAATGCGATGAAATGCCAAACGTGAATGAAACTGGACGGTAAAGTTTTGCAATGCCTTACCAGGATTTTTAAACCAACCCAGGAGCGTAGCTACCGCCGTATCTGCTGTATCAATTATACGGCGCCCCCGGGCCGCGGGGGCCCCAAACGTGCGTAAGCAAAAATTAATGAAAACTTCACAAATTGCAAAAGTCAAAAAAAAGCAATTTGTTTTTCTTTTCTCAAAAAAAAAGGAAGGAGAGTGTAGGTATACTTCATTTGAATTGTTTGTGAAAATTTTGGAAAAGTGACAGATAGATAATTATGATGAATAAATATTTCTTTTAATTTTACTTGCAAACTTTTTTTTTCTTTTGTGAGAAATCTCTACTCTCCATAAACCCTTATGGAACCCCGAAACAAATTTTTATGCGAGGCCCCGCCAGTGCACGCTACGCCTCTGAACCTTACTTCTACCTGCCGTAAGCTAGTGCTAGCTAGCTTACGGCAGGTAGAAGCTAGCTAGGGTAAGGTAACTGGTATATTTAAATATGTGGCATTACATCCTTGCCGCACGGATATCAACACACCAATAAACAACACCGCTGGTTTTTATAGCTTACTTACTACAAATATTTAACAGATGTACCAAGTTATTAATAAGCCCCGACACATTCCTTTATCATCAGTCTACTTTCCAGCTTTATTTGTCTTTTCAACCGAATTTCCAAAAGGAGGAGATTATCAATTCGGCCGTATGTTTTTTTATATTTGTTACCACAGAACTAGAACATTTATGAACCGATTTTGAAAATTCTTCCTTTGTTCGTAAGGGATCCCATTTTAATTTGGTGAAGATCTGATGCAGAGTTGCATAGCTCAGCACACATAGACACCGCACGGACGCGATATCTCGGAATGGTGCGGAACAAATTGTCCCGAGCTATTGCGTCCGTGATAAATGTCTGTGTGTGCGTTGTTCGAATATTACTTGTATGTACATTGAGTTCTGTTAGTGTACAGTATTTTGTGGCACTAGACACTAGACAGTGGTGGTAGTGTGTCTGTGGTACGTACGTTGTGCGCGAGCGCGATGGAGGCGGGCGCGGAGGAGTGCATGCGGCGCGGCGCGGGCGCCAGCAGCAGCTGCCGCTTCTCGCTGTCCGACAGCGGCGAGTGCGCCACGCCGCGCAGCCGCGCCCGCAGCGCGCCGTTCTCGTCCGCCAGCCGCGCCAGCGCCGCGCCGCGCTCCGCCTCCATACCCTGCAACATCACAATTCACAGTACTATTCTTCAAATAAATATTTCATGATTGCGTGCTATGGACGCAAACTATACTATTCTAGCGTGCTATGTCATAGACTATATTATAACGTGTAACTGGAAGAATATGATACGAGGTTACGCACTACGCGATCTAATGAGCATCGATCGAATTTCGAAACGTGATAGATCGTAGACGCTAAACGTTATAATAGTTAGTAGCGCATCCCGCTTCGAATTTTATCTATACATATAATAAAATCGTAGGAAAGTCAAAACTGTACATTGAATATTTTTTTAAAAGAATACTTGGGGCGTGATCTACAATCGATATCGAAGCCAAAAATATAGTTTTTAGAATTTTTGTCTGTTTGTTCGTCTGTTTGTCTGTTTGTTTGTCTGTTTGTCTGTTTGTCTATATGTATGTCCGGGGTAAACTCAAAAAGTACTGCATGGATTTACTTCAAATTTTGCATGAATATTACTAACAGGTCGGGTCAACATATAGGCTACATATTATCACGCTATCACCTAGCGGGGAGGTGCTGTGCGGAGTAAACAAAGTCCGCGTGGACGAAGTCGCTGGCAAAAGCTAGTAATTTATAAAGCTATAAGTACGACCAACGCTAGCCACTATATAGCGTGGCGTTATTTTTTAGCGCCGAATGGGAATCCTAATAGCGTACGCTTTACGTTGAATATATATAGCGAGCTGTAATATTAATTACATCACAATACACTACATACTAATTGAATCTCTATTCGATAAATGAAAAAATAACATCCATGTTATGTTCCAAACATGAAAACAATATAATTTATAGCTTTCCCGAATATTTGAGTTCATAATGTAGTGTTACTCAAACAAAAAAAGCAACAAAAAAATTGAATCAAGAAAAAACTCTGGGAACTCTTATAACACATTCTTTAAATTTAGAAACTTCTGAAATTTTGTTTCATTCATACCTTCTTGGAAACAAATACCCACCACTTAATTGGCGAAAAAATCTCGGAAATAAATTGGTTTCTTTCGTTTCCAGAACCCTTTTTTTCTTAAATACGAGCTGTACGAGGTTACGCTTGTTAAATCGTGTATAATAGTTATATAGGATTGGAAGCCGTCACGAAATTATTTGCATGCATCATGCAATTTCTTTTGAGCGTTTCATGCAAATAATTTCGCACTTTTGTGCGGCTCAAGAATTATGCGTGAAGATCAAGTAGGTAGCTAAAAGAATAAGTTTCTTATAGTCCGCATGACCAAGAAGTTGGTAGAGAAGTTGGTAAAAACTCAAGGCAGTCTTACCTTGATACGTTCAAGTTCAGCTCGCAGTCTGTCCGCCTCGTTGGCCCGTTCCATCAGCTCCTCCACTCGAGCTTGCAGTTGTGCACGTTCCATAGTGCTCGCTTCTAACTCTCTACGTAAAGACTCCAGTTCTTGCAAGCCAGATGCCAATGACGCCTGTACAACATGTAATCATTTTTTATTTAATGCGGCGAATGGCGATGGATCCACAGTTTTGGCTATGTTAAGAGGAGGAAAAGCAGTTATTGTCTCGGACTGCTACACAGATTTGAATTCTGGCTGGATTTGCGCTCGTCAAATCCAGCCAGAGTTCAAATTTTGGTTTGGAGTGTCTCCTGTGAGACCGAACATGACTCGACTAAAGCTTCTCGACTGCTGTTAAGACGGTAAGTTGAACCGTGGTTTTCTCTCGTTTCTAACTTTTAACCTGGGCCACGTATGTTGGTGATTCGTTGTTTTGTTTTTCTCTAGAAAAATCTTAGCAGCAGGTTGACAAAGTCTGGTTTGATGTTTAGCTCCCTGTATCTTAGAAGACAAGTAAAACTTTTGGTCCGCTTTATCGCAAGTAACAACCTATAAATGTGAGAATTGACAAATGCGATGGTGGGCACCAGCAACCATCTTGCCAACTGACAACCAGAACGATTATTGAGGTTCGGTTCATTCTGTCTACATCGCAAGCGAACTGGCATCGTATTCTTTAAATGTTGCTTAAAACGACTAAAACATTTTGTTGATTATCAAATTTGATTTCTTCTTTGAAAATGACTAAATGACTTAGTTTTCTGGGCTAATACAGTGCGTAGCTAGTTTAGTTTAGTTGAGCTTTGATACAGATGTCCTATTAGACAAACTTGGGCTTGGGGCAGTATCTAAATGATAAGCGGGAAGGTATTATAGTAATGCCGACACTACTGACTCTTGACCAGGGTTCGAGAGTAAGCGGGCCGAAACAAAGCTGCACTGACGCGTGTGTCTAAATTGTTAATGGGATCATCAGGATCGTGTAGGTACTTTTGACTAGAAAGCTTTTCAACACAATAGATTGACAATACCAACTGAATAGCGCTGATTCAATCTTGTTTACGAATTTAAATACAAAAGCCGGGTACTCTTGATTTTTGACAATGAGGTTAATTGAGGAGGACGAAGCGATAGGTACTTTGTATTTTCTAATCACCCGGAGTCGTGCGTCAATGGCAGACTACACGTTAATGGCTGCATGCGCTGCATATCGGCGGCTTTATGTATTGCATGTATTTATACATAGGACGTTGTATGAGCGGTTATGTGACATGCAAATGAATACTATCAAAATACGATCGTTTTCTCTGTTTATTGTTATCTATCGATACAATGTTATAGATTGTACGATAAGATTGCCAAAAGTTGCAATCGGATTCACATTTATAAAATTAAACGACTCCCTATACGATAAAGCAATACTTGACAAGCCATACATATGTTGGGATGAAGTTAAATGTAGCGTACATTCGTCGGATAACGCTACTATGACTATAATATAAGCAGTTCTTTTAAAAAAACGCATGATTTATTGACGCACGCATGATTGATTGTCCCGAGAAAGTTACATCTTGAAACAAAATCACACTGCTTCACAATTGATCATCCAAGGGCCATTAGGTACGCATTGAAAGTCAAATTGCAATATTTAACTAACATTGTTTAACATCTGAAGATTTGCGAACAGAAAGGTATATGTTGGATGTCAGATTACACTGCTGAGAGTTTATTGATCATTTTAACAAGCGCTGCAATCAGCGCTGTATGTCTATATCTGAGAATGACAGAAGATACATAGTAAAATTGCAGCTCTTTTTAAAAATTTATTGATAGTCTGGAGACCTAGTAACGAAACCCAATTTTCTTAAGCAGCATTTTTGCATTCCAGTCTAAAATTTGGCACTAGCTGGCAATATATGACGCAAGAATAATTTGCAAACAATATAGGATACTAAAAACTTTGAATGGACTTTACGAATGGGCAAGAGGAAATTGTGTTCCTAATTAGTCAATGGCGAGTAATATAAACATTGGACAGTCCAATCTAAAATTTGGCACTAGCTGGCAATATATGACGCAAGAATAATTTGCAAACAATATACGATACTAAAAACTTTGAATGGACTTTACGAATGGGCAAGAGGAAATTGTGTTCCTAATTAGTCAATGGCGAGTAATATAAACATTGGACAGTCCAATCCAAAAAAAAAAGACCTAGCTCAGTATTAGCGATAACAGAAAAATACAGTTTTTATATGTAGGTATTATATAAAACACATTTAAGCAAACCTTGAAATACTTTTTTTTCAGTTAAAACATTCGCATTCATACGTTTGAATATTACGTACCATCGCTTCTATGGTCGAGTGGTTAGCCACTCGTACCACGCAATCGATAGGGTTGGATTTAATTATTTGATGAGCATAAATAGATGTTTGTATTTCCGGATTTGGGTATTGTGTATACGGTGTATTGTGTATGGATTCAAATATACCTATATAAAAACCAGCCAGTGTCTTACTTCGGGTTAGTTACATCATTTTGGAAATTAAAGTTTGCCCTTGCTCGAGAGCTACAATATAAAGGTAGATGATCTATTTTTCTGTGGAGTCGGGATAAATAATAAATAAATATTCACGGGATTCAAATACACCTATATAAAAACCAACCAATGTCTTACTTCGGGTTAGTTACATTATTTTGGAAATTAAAGTTTGCCCTTGCTCGAGAGCTACAATACAAAGGTAGATGATCTATTTTTCTATGGAGTCGGGATAAATAATAAATAAATATTCACGGGACAAATTACACTGACTGATCTAACCTTAAAGTAAGCAAATTATTTGCTTGTGTTATGGCCATGGGTGTTAGTCAACGATACTTATATAATACATAGAAATTAGAAATACATATATAAATACTTTTATATACATAATAAACACCCAAACCCGGAAATACAAACATTTATGCTCATCACACAAATGCTTGTCCCCGTCGGGGATCGAACCCGAGCCCCGTCTCTTGCTCGTCAGGGTCGCTTGCCACTCGACCAACGGGGTGGTCAACGGGATGACAACACAGATAAAACAGATAAGACAGGAGAAACAAGTTAATGTAAAAATCAAAAGGTACGTACCTCAGATGATATTCTAGGCCGAAGCTCAACTTCCTGGAATCCGGGCATGTGTTCTGCGTTCAACATTACGGGCAGACTGATACACTCCTGAGACCCTCGGCCTACGGAACCCGACCCCAGTTCTTCCGCGCTTCCATACTCATGAGTTTGAGCATCTTCAAATTCCAACCCTTCTCTCAGCTCTGGGTCTTCTAACACCGCATTGTTATTACCTAAATCTTTCTTCTTGTGTGCTTTATTGAGCTTCTCTTTAGAGCCGAATATTTTTAGAGTTTTTTCTCTCGCCGGGGCAACCTTGTGGTGTTTGGAGTCGAGGCTGGATATTGAGGGAGCACCTTTTAGGGTTGCCTCTTGTTTTCCCTGGCTTGGCCCTCTACGGAACAACGATTTGAACTTCATCATCGTGACAATTTATATCATAGCATCACTGTTTGAATGTATCAGCATGTCGGAACGTTCACTGCACTGCCTGGTACGTGACCGGGATTACTATTAAGTGTCTACCGTTTGATTGAAGTTTATAACTAATATATTTACGTTTGGTACAACACCACATGAGTTAAATAAAGGAAAATGTCTACTCTGAACTCTCCGCTTAAAATAAACAACGTTCAATATGTCACGCGTAATAAAAGCAAGGTTTGACCAATAAGAAGAACTTGTACCTCGTTTTTTCGTCGTGACGCACCAAGGAAACGTTTTTCGTAGCATAAAACAAGATACCTATAAGTTCTTGTTATTTGTCAAACTGCTGTTTCATCGCGCGATATATCACACGCTGCTTATTCTAAACGGGCTGGCATTAATTCGAGAAGGTAGCTTATGCCGCGCTGTCTGTGCTCTAGGCTTTAAGCTTCTAAATCAATGATAATTAAAAAAATACAACTTTAAAACATTTAAATAAACTACATATTTTTGTTTAGAATAACAATATTTTTTAAATTTTAGAATTAGATATGATAAGACGAGCGGACTCGCGTAGTTTAGCTTGCAAGTTGGGTAACAAGTCATCAACATAATTTTGATATGATTTTTTATCCCTTTAAGCGTTTATTTTTGAAAGCAAAAGTATATTTGACCGCGGGTCTTCAACTATCTGCTTACAGAATTTCATCGAAATCGGTTCAACGCTTTAGCCACGAAAACATTACGAACATTATGTTTTACATTTAGACCTTTGTATTTTTTTATACTTTTGCATTTATGATATTTGTATTGATGTAGTATTCATTAAATTTTGAAGTACTACCGCAAACCGAGATCATTTTAACTACGACAACTGATATGTAGTTTAATAGTTATGACCTAAAATGGTTCCCTACCTAAAAGGTAAAACGGGACCCAATCATTAAACCTCCGCTGTCTGCCTGTCACCAGGCTGTATCTCATAAACCGTGATAGCTAGAAAGCTGAAATTTTCACAAATTATGTATATCTGTTCCCGCTATAACAACAAATACTAAAAATAAAAGAAATGAAAATATTATGGGGGTCCCCAATCTCCATCCAATAAACGTGTTTTTTTCGTATTTTTTGGCTACGATGGCACGGAAGGAACCCTTCGTGCGCGAGCCCGACTCGCACTTGGCCGGTTTTATTTACCAAACAATTTATTAAAAAGTACATAAAACAAATAAGAGTGTGCATACAGCCCAAGTTCACTTATCCCTGTGCTGTTTTTCTATGTGTGTGTTTAATTTTATAAATAAAATAATTAAATTTCTTTATTATATTTATAAATATAATAAAGAAATTTTATTATTATCCTATTTCAAAAATTAAATATTATAATTGAAATTACTAATATCAGCTGATTTCAAACCTTAAGCTTATCCGTACTACTGCTTATCCCTACTACTTATTAAATTATGTAATAAGCGAATATTTGTTAACCTTTATTATGTAAATAATTTATAATTAGCAAGATATCGTAATACATATTACATATTATGCGATATTTGTAACTGATAAGCATTGATAGGGTTTTATAGTAAAATTGTCAAGCTATTATTTTATCGACATTGTGCATCGATAACTATTATTTTTTATTATCCACAAATAATTCAAAGCATAACACAAATACTGTTTGTTCTTCTTAGTAAAAGTGGTCATTTATATGAAATTATATAAAGTCAGCAAGAATCCATATCTTTTTAGTTAGCTTACACGTTGGTATATTTCGGTATGTAAAGTATTCTTTGAACTCTTTTTATATTTATACCTTAAAGATAAATATTTTTTCCATATCATAAAATAGAAAACAACAGCTGGCTCTCGGATGACGGAAAGACACAACTATCACCTATAGACATCAAAGATAATAGTGGCTTAAATACTACACGCTTAAATGCAGTAGTTTTTTATTAATAATTTATCAAACGTATGAAATAATGACATCATAAAGAAGGCTGAATAATTTTTCAGGTACATGAAAAAACGTTTTTACAATTAACGTAGATGCTTATTTTTGTACCTGGCAAAGCGGTTTAACCTACAATCAACCTATTTCATGACGTCATCATCTAAAAAGTTTAATAAATTATAAACAAAAACTGTGTACTGCACCATATTTACCAAATAAACAAAATTTAAAATAGTTCTATCTTTAAATTAATCTATACATATAATAAAATCGTAGGAAAGTTAAAACTGTACATTTAATATTTTTTTTAAATAATACTTGGGGCGTGATCTACAATCGATATCGAAGCCAAAAATATAGTTTTAGAAATTTTGTGTTTGTCTGTATGTATGTCCGGGGTAAACTCAAAAAGTACTGCATGGATTTACTTAAAATTTTGCATGAATATTACTAACAGGTCGGGTCAACATATAGGCTACATATTATCACGCTATCACCTACGGGGGAGGAACTGTGCGGAGTAAGTCTGCGCGGACGAAGTCGCGGGCAATAGCTAGTACAAAAATATAAAAAGAGTGCAAAAAATACGTCAAATACCGAATCGTCGGAATACAATTTTCGCGGATCCGTCGAACAATCGATAAGATTCGTCAAGGAATCGGTGTAAAAATACAACACTGCGTTCTCAAGGTAACAAAAATATGTCCAAATTTTATAGTCCATCACACTTTAATTACTTTGACATGTTACATTTAAAAATACACTAAAACAGTTTTAATATATCACTTTAATCCCGTAATTTAGTTCTTAAATATCGGTAAAACCACCAATATAAAATTATAGTCTCTATGGCTGATCAGCAGGCTAACTTCAAAATGAATTGGTGATAAGCACAATTGTCGTCCAAACAAACGTCTGTAGCCTATTAGTCACAAATCGTTACTATTCATCGTTCGTCTACCGTATAATTATCAATTGTAAATGCATTTGTAATTAACATAGGTACTATCAAAGTAAACAAATCATTATCAGGCAAACAATATATTTCATTTCACTCGCATAAGATTAACGTAGACGCTAATTTGAAATATGATTTGTGATCACGGTCTTGCTCAGATAGAAGATTGACAGTTCCTTTTACATGATTTAGTTTTTTTATATATATCATTAGACAACAAACAAGATGAGAGATAGAGCTCTCCTAATGGTAAGAGATCGCCTATACAATTACTACAGACACCAAAGATGTTAATGATACATTGCCCTTCGTGTAGCGGGATAGCAATGTCATATGCATAATTTTACCGGCCAACATACCCACCAAACGTAAACCATAACGACAAGTATCAGGACTATCTTCCAAATTCCCAGAAGAAACGTTACAGAACTTCACACCTAGTCCTAGTAGTCACGATGCTAGTACACGTATAGCCAACCGTTCGCCTTTTACAAACTGCTTGGCAGAACGGCATTATAGTCTATTCTTTAAAGGATCCCGAGCAGTAAAACGGGCAGTAAAACTGTATTTATCTGATTTTATTTGCGAGGATTGGCTTTCCATGTTTATTTCAAAAATGTTTCAAAAAAGGCATAAGCATGTCATGAACGAAGAACGTTTTTCGACCTACTACCCAAAAAAGAATTTGTTATCTCTCATAATGACCTCTATGATGAATGATTTTAAGACGGTGTAATTTTGTATGTTTAGTCGTGTCCTATAGAATATGTCCCCGATCGATCGGTTTTTGAGATAATTTTAAACCTAATTTAATTTATATTATTTATACTTTATTGTACACAAATATAAAAATATAGTACAAAAGGAGGAGTCTTTGCTAAATACACTCTCTTCCAGTCAACCTTTGGGCTAACAGGAATTGTAGTAGGTAATTTTAGAATTTTAGAAAAAGTTAAAGAAATATAAGTATTTTTTGCTGGGTGTATATCCATACTTCCATACTTATACACGCGAAAGTCTTCTGTTATCAACGGCTGTGTCAACGGCTAAACCTCTCAACTGATTTTGATAAAAATTGACATGAAGATAGTTTAAGATCTGAGGTAAAATATAAGCTACTGTTTTTTTCAAAATTCGACCCTTAAGGAGCTGAAATAGTGGATGAAATACTAACTTTCATAAAGATATATTATTGACATGTTGCTCTATTACTTGTCAGGTCAGCTAGTTATAATATAAACTTAGATATTAGGCTAGTTAACTCAATTTGAAAAAACTGTTAATAAATTACCTTATTAACTACGTAGATTGACAAAAAACGATTTATTTTTCTTAAATAACGTAAATTTATACTAAAAAATTCGCGTTTTAAAATTATAATTAATATTTACCGTAGAAACTCTCTGGGCTGTTATCGGCGAAGGACTTTTCCGAGAACGTTAGCTGTCATGGTGTCGTAATGACATCGAGCTGTGATAATTATTACGTACTCTATGGTTTCTATGAAAATGTCATCAAAATGACGTTTTACCACGGTGTAACGTAACACTTCCCGATTTGCATTTACTGTCACGTGACTTAATGTCCATTTTTGCCGAATTATATCACAAAAATATTAATCATAATATTTTAGTTTTTAATTATGTCATAATTAATCATTAAAAACTACAATATATACTGTTAATTCTTAATGAATGCAAGCCTATAATTATGAATTTAAAATACATAGAGCTAAGTAGTAAAGCAACTAACAAACAAGTCTGAGATAAATGACTTTCGTCGGGCGCTACTTTCAAGTTTCAACACACATCGGCTTTAAATAAATAATTAAAAGTGATGCTTAAGGCTCAACTCACATTGGCGCAGAGTCGAAGCATCATATTTTTCCGCCAAAGTATATTCATCTCTATTGTTCTATTATTTATTTATTTACTAGCTGTTGCCAGCGACTTGGTCCGCGCGGACTTCATTTACTCCGCACTGCTCCTCCCCCGTTGATGATAGCGTGATAATATGTAGGTATTATGTTGACTCGACCTGTTAGTAATATTCATGCAAAATTTGAAGTAAATCCATGCAGTACTTTTTGAGTTTACCCCGGACATACATACAGACAAAAATTCTAAAAACTGTATTTTTGGCTTCGATATCGATTGTAGATCACGCCCCAAGTATTCTTTTAAAAAAATAATCAATGTACAGTTTTGACTTTTCTACGATTTTATTATATGTATAGATAAGGACTCCAGCCGAGCGTCGAAGCGCGAATGCGCGCATGAACTCGCGTCGACGCGCGATTCCATGTATACATAGCACAAATTTGTACTTAAATAATAGAATAACAGAGATGAATATGCTTTAGGCGCGGAAAAATATGACGCTTCGACTCTGCGCCTATGTGAGTTGAGCCTAATTCTCAATGTTGTACCTATATTCTAGTTGTGTTAGTTGGGCCTTATACGTGATTAGATATAGTTTTAGCCTGTACGGGAAACCTATCTTAATATAGCAAACAAGCAGATGGCTCTACTGATGAAAAGAGACAACCATCGCCTAGATACACCAAAAATATTGATTGTGCGTTGCTATCCGCGTGGCGGGGTTTTATTGCCAAGTGCATAAGTTTACCGACTACCTTATTCTCTATACAGTGCAGGAACACGACAGTGCTAGCACTGACGCTATTGTGGTAGGAATAAATAAGGCGATGGTACCCGGGTCTGGGCCAAGCGAGACGGCGGAACTCTACCACATAGCAGGCCCGATGGTAGAGACTTGCATAGCTAGTCATTCGCCTCTTACGAACTGTCTGGCAGAACGACAAAAATTATTTTCACTTTTGAGCTTTCTAGTTATAATGTTAATGAGATTAAGTAAATATCTTTTTATTAACCAACGACAAAACGGAGGTTGATAACCTGCTTGTCATGTCTGTGTGTAATATTGATGGAATTGTATGTTTTTCTCATTTCCTGTATATCCGGGACCTCGCATCAGATCTTCACCAAACCTTAATCCCTTAAAAAAATCAAAATCGGTTCATAAATGATCGAGTTCTGAGATAGCAAACACAAAAAAACATACAGCCGAAATAATAACTTCCTCCTCTTGAAAAGTAGGTTGAAAAGGAGCACGTGTAGTACGAACTAAATTTAATGATGAGTAAACAGTATCAAATGTTGAAAACAAATCGAATTACGTATTCTTAGTCATATAACCGTGCGCGTCATGTTTTGTTATTCTGATCTAAATGTAACTCCAATTGTTTATACAAAAATTTAACAAAACACCGACATGATAATAGTAATTTAAAATTGAACCAACTTCAAATACCAACAACATGGGCCGTACCAAGGGGAGGGGGGGGGGCAGGGAGGGGTAGCTGCCCCCCTCCCCTGAAATTTGTTTACCTCTACTAATTATGTACTGTTGTGGGTAAAAAATTGCCCCCCCCCCGGCCCAGAATCTGGGTACGCCCATGAATATCAGGTATACTCATATCTCAAAAACTACTGAGTTGTAATGAAACTAGGGCTGTTCCCATAATTGGAATATACCTCATTTATACATCATAGAATTATCTCGATATGGCGTTTAGTTGTCAAGAAATCCGCAGAGAAACATACAAGCACACAGACATACAAATATAGTTCAAACATACATACACTTACGAAATTAAGTATACATATTTGGTATATATACATATTCAAAATTTAAAATGGTCATTAAATTTTATTGTTATTATATTTCATTAAGTTTAATTTGGGATTCTAAATATTATTTTAGGGTTCTAAATTTTCAAAGTTTATTATTATACAAGGAATTGACGGATACAACACTATATATTTATACAGATTGAATAGTTGTTAAAAAAAAGTAGAAATTAAAAGTACTGCTAGAACAAAATAGATTGTGTGATATGCATATGTATCTATGTTTTGCCCTTTTCTTTTTCGAACTTAGTCGACTCACTTCCGTGTACATTACACTGAAATCGTTATTATTTTGTGTAACAAAAAATCTTTTACGGAAATATCTTAGACTAAGGTTTCCCTGAGTAAAAAATATGGAAATTAATATTCTAACTGTAATAATATCCGTTTATTTTAAACATATGAATTTTGCACGTATATAATATGACAGTAAAATAATTTGTTTATTTCAGGAAAATATGTTTTAAACACTAAACACAAGGAACAAAAATAATCTTAAAGTACTCGTGTATTATATAGTATTTCTCTCCGCAGAATAATTAACTTTCTCACGAGCTTCTACATGCTTCTACAACGTAGGTAACGTAGGTTAGGAATTATTACATGGCGCCATCATCTATACATATAATAAAATCGTAGAAAAGTCAAAACTGTACATTGAATATTTTTTTTAAAAGAATACTTGGGGCGTGATCTACAATCGATATCGAAGCCAAAAATATAGTTTTTAGAATTTTTGTCTGTTTGTCTGTATGTGTGTCCGGGGTAAACTCAAAAGTACTGCATGGATTTACTTCAAATTTTGTATGAATATTACTAATAGGTCGGGTCATCATATAGGCTACATATTATCACGCTATCACCTACGGGGGAGGAGCAGTGCGGAGTAAATGAAGTCCGCGCGGACGAAGTCGCTGGCAACAGCTAGTTCTACAACAAACTTACTGATGCTATTCGGGAATTTTTTATCAAAAAAAATCGGCTAAAATTTAATATTAATTAATGTTATTTAAAATGCGAAATTTTGGATGTTTAATGGATGGATGGATGTTTGTTACTCAATCACGCAAAAACTACTAAACGGATTTGAATGAAATTTGGCACACGGGTAGATGATGAGTTGGAATAGCACGTTGGCTATTTTTTATCCCGGAAATATTAGGGAACCCTGTGGGACTTACCAAAAACTTTTATAACGCAGCGGGCTGCACGCTGCGGCTAGCATTTAAGGTTCTTTCGAGGATTTCCTCGAAAATCCATATCTCTATACTAGCTTGGATTCTGATGGTGGTATATTAACATCCCCATGCCTCGGATAAACACGTAAAATTGTCGGCCCCGGTTATAGTTAAAAATAATCAGTAATCGTTATCTGGACGATACAATGCGGTAATGGGGATTACCACTCATCTCACCAGCCGAAGAAGGATTGAATCGTGATGAACTGGAAGATCTATTGACGTCTTGTTTACTCTGCCTATCCCACAAGGGAACCTGCGTGATGATACTATAATTAACCAAAATTATAATTACCCAAACTAAAGCCGCCAAACTTCGGTGTATATTTCAAATTTCAATCATAGGATAGTGTATATCAATTACCCACAGTCCCCCTTTCTACAATTACGGATGTGCAGCACTTCCCCGCTCTACTCACCATGCAAATATACTGGGGCGGCACCTAGGGTTGGCTTTTATTAAAACCCGCCTAAAATTCATGATTTTTTTTCCGAAATATTACAAAGTTGTTAGTTTGATATTTAGGCTTTTTCAGCGTCACCGAAATTGTTGGCAAGCAAAATTCTTAGGTAGAAACTGGTACATTTAAGCTAAGAGTCTACTGTAAGGTCTTTTACTGTAGGATCTTAGTTCAAACCTTGGTTCAGGAAAAAAAATATCTACAAACCATAACCCCGCAACGACGGGTATAATAAAATAAATAAAATGTTTTAGAAAATTATTTTTTTGTTTGGGAGTAGGTATTTAATCCAATTTAATCCCATATAAATATAGTGAAGATCTAATGCGGGGTTCCGCAGATTTGTAGTCTGAATTCAGATTTAAAGTCGGCTCTTGTAGTTCTGTGTTTAAATTACTAGATAGAAATGTTAGTGCCAACCCTATACTGACCGCACTTGACGCTCCCCTCTGAAACTTATGCATGCAGATTCTATCAACTACATTTGAAAATCCCTAATCTATATAAGTAGAGGCTATTTGAAGCTAAAAGTATACTTATACTAGCTATAATATAAGTACACTTTTTGCTATAGCTAGCTATATACAGTCAGCTAAAAAATAACCTACGTTATCTCTGGACAGTGTTGTTTTCTAATGGTGAAATATTTTTTAAAATCGACATCGGGCAAAAGTGCTAGTGGATTTTTCAAGATTTTTTTCGAGTCGCCTTTGTGGTCTAGTGGTGTGGTGGTGAACATTGTGACCATATGAGATACCGGGTTCGATTCCCAGGCCGGGCAATTCAAAAATGTATATCATATTCATTATACTACAGAGGCGATAAAAACTATTAATGCATCTTAATGAAATGACAACTGCCTATCTCGTATTATTGAAGACCTCGCCTGCGGCTTAGCCTTTAAAATCATACCCGACCTGCCATTGAGTATTTGGCGGTCTTTTCAATAATGTACTATTAATAACATTTGAATTTAAAATCGGAATAAAATTAATGTATGGTCATGGATATTCGGATAATAATATTTAAAAGGTTAGGTACCACCGAAATAAATTTATATTTACAGGAGGCTGCACACTAAAAAGCGATTGGTATAACATTAATTTCGAATTCTTAGATATAATGTTTATGAGACTATTGGCCATTTCATCAGTTTCTAGTTTAACTAGTTTCGAAAGTTTAGATTTACGTATTCATACAAACAGCAACTGGTAGAAGCTTGAGCCAGCCAAATCAAGGATTAATTAGCTAGTCGAGTATTTTTAAATATAAATATCAATTATAATGTGGTTTTATCAATTAAGAAGCTATAAAATGTTAACTAAGATTTTTTTTTAAATTTCATACGATAGAAAAATCGATAATTCTCCTGATGGAAAGAGAGCATCACCTATAGATTGCAAAGTTGTGTACGTTGCTATCCGTGTGCCGGGGTTAGAATCCAAACCAGAACATAACGCTGCTGTGGCAGCCGTAGTTAAGGCAGTGGTACCAAACCCGGTCGAGAAGCTTACAGCACAGAATCACTTAGTAATTACGATGATAGAGACACGGGTTTGATACGGGTTTTTGTCAATCAAGGAAGTAAATAAGTCGTAGCATGGCACACTCTACCACCTAGAGTCTGGGTCCTTGACTTATCTTGCCGTATACAAAGATAGGCCATGAGGTCTATCTTGCTTTTCAAGCCCAAAATGTGGTATTTTAATTAACTGATTATTTTTCTAGGATTATGTACCCAAGAGATGGAAACTCTATGCCTCCACTGTCTGCCTGTCACAGTGCTCTATCTCTTAAGCGACAATAAGTAGACACCTAAAATTTTCCCAGAATGCATATTACTGTGGCTACTATCACAACAAATAATAAAAAAATAAAAAAAAAGATCCTAAAGGACCCCATACAAGTAATTTCAGTTAATAATTAATATCGCTCGGTGGTACGGAGTCCTTTGTGTGTGTTTCCTACGTGCATTTAGCCGTTCTTTTTTTCATTTGTGTCACTTTTACGTTAAGGTTCCGCATATCAATAGCAAATGCATAAAAATTAAAAATCCTTCAAATCGTAGCAGACAAGGTCAATGGAACCGCAAAGGAAGACGATAAATTCCAAGCGTCTGATATGTCGGTAACACGAGACGGAAGGGGACCGGGGCCATCTCTGTACGACATGATGGCGCCTTTGCACTTTAACTGTTCATAGTCCGTACAATTATCAAATCGTAGCCGTTAGAAGAAACTAACCAAGTCTAGCGTTAAGAGTAAGAAAAAAATAGCAAATTCTTTACTTGTGATATGACTGATATGGGAGTTAGTCAATGGTAGTAAATAAGTAGTAGTAATACATAGAAATACATCAATACTAGGTAATCTTATATATATATAAAAATCAATTGCTGTTCGTTAGTCTCGCTAAAACTCGAGAACGGCTGAACCGATTTCGCTAATTTTGGTTTTAAATTAATTATCGAAGTCCAGGGAAGGTTTAAAAGGTGAGAAGATATTTAAAAAAAAATAAGAGTAGTCAAAAAGGCAGAACAACCTTTGTCGGGTCAGCCAGTATTGTTATAAAGAAATAGTTTGTCTTTGAAGTCAAATATACAAGGTAAATTATTTAAATAGATAAGACAGGAATAATTAGGAAATAAATACAAAAATACTGGCAGCTCGTCAAACACAACAGAAGGCCAAACGTTTCAAGGCCATCCTTACTGCCTGGTGTGGTAGAGTTCTGCAACGACTTGTCCAGATTTGGTTGGTATCAATATCAGTTGCAATATTCAGGGATTGTCATTGTCGTGTACCAGTTTGGAGTGCTACTATATTTATCAAATAGTATTACATCCCTGCCATACAGATGACAATGCATGTTGGTCCCGGGCTCCTTTGAAGAATAGGCCAACTGCTGTTCTTCTAGGCAGGTCGTAAAAGGCGAACGATTGGCTATACATGTCACTACCATCGTCACTATTAGATGGCAGAGTTCCGCAACGTCTCGCCCGGGTATATCGTATCTATTCCTGCCGCGTCAATGTCTGTCACAGGTGTGTTGCGGTTTGGAGGGTAAGATAGCCGGTAGACTTCTGTATGTGGCGTTGTCATTCCGCCACACGAATAGCAAAGCACTCTTTGGTGTCTATAGGCGATGGTTTCTTTTTCCGTCAGGACAGCCATCTGCTCGTTTGCTCTCTAACGATATAAAAGTGTCATAACTGTTTCGCTTGACAGTTTTAGGATGGATCCTTGTCGACCACGAAATACAGAAAACAACGGAATTGGCAAGTACAAACATTTGTATCAGGACCGCGATCGCCACACTCACACATAAAATAAGCATTATTGCATATAAACTACTAATGCAAACATTGTTTCATTGGTCGTTTTCATTTTAAACAACAATAATCCGAAACACACAAACAGAACCTTTAAAAATATACCAAACTGCGTTACAATAAATTTTATTTTGCTACAAAAAAAGAGTATTGACGTCCTTTTGTAGTCTATTCAAAATAGACTCATCTATTTGTACAATAGTGAAACTTAAGATCGTAATAGTTTCGCTATTCTACAATAGATGGCAGCATTGATTTTTCCGTAGTTTTCAGTTGATCATATTTGAGTAGAGAACTTTCTAGAACGATATACGTAATGACTGTCATTACGTATATATTTCTAGAAAAATTAGGTCAACCTAAAATGAACTTTATATGTAAGGTGTACGGCTGATTTTAGCTTGACTTTCTATTATATCATTAGAGATTATATTAAATCAGGAATTTAATTAAAATAAAATGAAAATTGTACTTTTGAATGATATGAAATATCTCCATTTTTAATCATCTGTATTCTACTATCATTTCTGCATTCAAGGATGGCACAATACGGCATAATTCAGTGTATAATAGATTTTCGCACGACGACTATCTCCTAATGATATGGTAAGTATCACTAAGGCAATTTAGAGTAAAAGCGCATAATAGTGACGCACGCGGCACGCCCACTCTTCACTTCCCCTTGTTTTCTTTATTTCGTGTTGTCGACGGAGGCTCCTTTTTCTACGTGTGGAACTTAAAGGCGATCTAAAAAACCTATTCATATTTATGTAAGTCGGTTAGTGGCTAACCTGTGGCTTGCGAACCTTATACCTAGCATTTATTAACGACAACTGATGAGCATAGTCTTAGAAGCGGCAATTCATACACTTCCTGTTTTTAAATCGGATCGGAAAAACCAAACATTAATCATCAAGCAAAAAAACAAACAAACTTTTAATATTTTAGTACAGACAAATGTTTAAAACTGACATTCACAATATAATTGTGGGATAACGTGCTACCAAATTCAATTCAAATACTAATTAACGAGATTATAGTGTTGTTTGATTAACAATTTAAAAGACCTCAAACTCTGGGAACTATGATAGGCACTTACTTGTATTGTTTAACCGTGATGATATCATAATATGTCTTTGAAGTCAAATATACAAGGTAAATTATTTAAATAGATAAGACAGGAATAATTAGGAAATAAAATTTACAAAAATACTGGCAGCTCGTCAAAAACAACAGAAGACCAAATCTTTCAAGGCCATCCTTACTTCCTGGTGTGGTAGAATTCTGCAATGTCTAGTCCAGATTTGGTTGGCATCAATATCAGTTGCAATTTTCAGTGATTGTCATTGTCGTGTACCAGTTTGTTTTGGAGTGTAGTAGTATCTTCACGCCATTATCCCCGAAGGGGTAGGCAGAGGTACAACAAGTGCACCCACGATTAGCCGAAGATACTTGGTCCCACAAATGTGATAGGTGGCAAGCCTATCGCCAACCGGGCACTTTCCAATCCCGGGCAACTTTGTGTTCCTCAGAAAACTGAAAAAACACTTTTTTTTTATGCCCGACCCGGGAATCGAACCCGAGACCTCGTGTGGTCAACGCCAACGCTGGACCGCTACACCACAGAGGTGGTTTGGAGTGATACTATATTTATCGAATAGTATTACATCACTGCCATACTGATCAAAACGTGTGTTGGTCCCGGGCTTTTTCGAAGAATAAGCCAACTGCTGTTCTTCCAGGCAGGTCGTAAAAAGCGACCGATTGACTATACGAGTCACTAACATCGTAACTATTAGGTGGTAGAGTTCTGCATTGTCTCACCCGGGTCTGGTACCACCACCTTATCTATTCCTGCCGTAATAGCGTCAATGCTTGTCACTGTCGTCACAGTATACTGGAAACTAACAGTAGTCAATCTACATACATGTGATATTAGAGCAACGCACACATAGACACCTCTCACGGACGCGATATCTCGGAATGGTTCGGTACAGTTCATATCGCACCAGTCGGAGATATCGCGTCCCTGAGAGGTGTCTATGTGTGCTGTGCTCGAATATTACTTGTATGTAAGATTGACTTCTGCTAGTCTCTAAGTATTGTGCTGTCGTGTTCCGGTTTGGAGGGTAAGATAGCCGGTAAACTTATATATGTGGCATTAGACCTCACCACAAGATAACAACGCACCATTAACACCTTTGTTATCTATAGGCGATGGTTGACTCTTTCCATCATGAGACCTCGATCAATTTTGTTTGCTATCTTCTATACATATAATAAAATCGTAGGAAAGTCAATGTATGTCCGGGGTAAACTCAAAAAGTACAGCATGGATTTACTTCAAATTTTGCATGAATATTACTAACAGGTCGGGTCAACATATAGGCTACATATTATCACGCTATCACCTACGGGGGAGGGGCTGTGCGGAGTAAACGAAGTCCGCGCGAACGAAATCGCGGGCATCAGATGTGCATTAACATACCTACATACACGAGATAGGGTAACTCCTCCTATCCTATGTAAGATTATAACTGCGAAAATTAGTTTGCTTGTTTGTTTGTTAGGTACGTTTTCACGGCTAAATTTGCCATGGAGATAGTAGAAGATCTGGGGTCTAACATAGGCTACTTTTCTTCAAAATTAACCTCTAAGAGGGTTGGAATAGCAAAACAAAAATCACGTTTGTTTGTTGTACGGGAGCCCCCTGTAAACATTTATTTTATTCTGTTTTTACTAATATTATAATATTGTATATATTGATTGAACAGTAGTGTCAACCAATATAATATTGTATATATTGGTTGACACTACTGTTTATACTAGTCTCAGTGGTTGAAATAGAGTCCAATTGATTCAAGGTTGATACTTGATAGTTACTCCCCCATTTTCCAACCTCAGTACTTTATCGATATTTTCCCATATTAAAAACCTAATTTCCATTACTAACCAAAAACAATCACACGCTGCTCCAAGTATTACGAAATACGATATAATGTAAAAGTGGCTAAGATACAGTTAACCTGAAACATGACCGCTGATTGTGCAAACGCGTCGGCGCGGTCGTGTGACCTTGGTGTTGCGAACTGAAACGCCTCGTCGCATCCTTGGGCGACACTTGCACAAACACGATACCGAATATAGCCTATTGGTTCGTGGTGGTTGATGACGCATTCTCGCATCAATAACACACAACATTATTATACTAAGGGAGCGTCCATAAACCACGTGGTCATATTTTAGCCCTTCTTAGACTCCTCGCTCCCCGCATGTAGCGTAACGTAGCTTTTTCTGTGACCCAATCAGATGGAACCTTAAAAAAACGTTCCTGTACATGCGCTGATTTACGTTTAATAAATGAAACCGGCCTAGTGCGTGTTGAACTCGCGTACGAAGGGTTCCGTACTATCTAAAAAAAACAGCAAAAAAAATCACGCTTGTTGTGTGGGAACCCCCCTTAAATGTTTATTTTATTCTGTTTTTAGTATTTGTTGTTACAATAGCAATAGAAATACATTATCTGGGAAAATTTCAACTGTCTAGCTATCACGGTTCGTGAGATACAGCCTATTGACTAATAGACGGACAAAGGATGGACAACGGAGTCTTAATAATAGGGTTCCGTTTGTACCCTTTGGGTACAGAACCCTAAAAATTAACCGGTAAACGAAAACTGGTTTACTATCCTATGTAGTATTGTGACTCTGCTCTCCATGGAATAGCAAATTTCAATTTAGATGTGGTGATCCGGGCTCATTTAAAGAATAGACTAATTGCTGTTCTGCCAGGCAGGTCATAAAAGGCGACCGATTGGCTATACGTGTCACTATCATCTTGACTACTGGGTGGTAGAGTTCCGCAACAGTTCGTACGAGTAAATAGTACCACCGCCTTACCAATTCCTGCCGCAATAGCGTTAATGTTTGTCATTGTCGTGTTCTGGTTTGGAGGGTAAGTTAACCGGTAGACTTATGCAAGTGGCATTACCATCCCATCACTCGGATAGCAACGCACCATTTCATTTTCGGTGTCTATAGGCAATGGTCGACTCTCCATCAAGAGACCCATGTGCTTGTTTGCTATCTTGTAATATATATATATATATATATATATATATATATATATATATATATATATATATATATATATATATATATATATATATATATATATATATATATATATATATATATAACGCACTATTAACATCTTTGGTGTCTATAGGCAATGGTTTCTCTTTCCATCAGGAGAGCCATCTACTTATTTGCTATCTTATGATATATAAAAAGCATCCAATCTCCTCGCCGTCCATCCAATCGTGGTGACCTAAAGCATCTATTGGCGTTCGGTTCACTTATCTAATTCGCAAGTTCACCAACCTAAAGAGCCTATGAGTATAGAAACAGTTCATCTAACGGGAAGCAAAAATTTTGTACCCCTTTTTAAGACAATCACGCGAAATTTGACACAATTAGAGTTTACATTTCGGAGGACTGCAGACACCTAATATTTTTTACATAACATAGAAAATGTACATTAATTTTAATACACATAAATTACGTGTCAAGTTGTTTGTCCGCTATGGATTCCTAAACTACTGAAATGATTTCAATTATTTTTTTTTTGTATTTTTATTTTATTCGGATTGCCAACATATTATTTTATATGTATACTAGATTTTATATGTATACTAGCGACCTGCCGGCGGTTTTACCCGCGTGGCTTTTGTTCCCGTGGGAATATCTATCTATTAAAAAAAAACCGCATCAAAATCCATTGCGTAATTTTAAAGATTTAAGCATACATAGGGACATAGGGACAGACAGAGAAAGCGACTTTGTTTTATACGACTATGTAGTGATTAGATAATGAGAGGTGGCAGTGCCTTCCCAATTATAGGCCACCACATCTTATACAGTTAGCTTAAAGTTTCAAAATTTCCGCATATGACAATTATTATCGTTATCTAACCGTACAATTTTGTCAATAGTTATATTGGAATCGTAGATAAGATAATACCGTCACACCCACATCCCGGAAGGAGTAGAAAGGAGTTTATTTAATTCACTACAATTTACAAATTTTTATAGAGTTTTATTATATCACAGGACCTAATCGACTAAAAAGGCATAATTTTAGGGAAGTTCTTTTTCAGAAAAATTAAAAATAAAAAAGAATGACTCGACCCAAAAATAGAATCTCATACGCAAAATACCTAAGAGTTGGTTTACTGAGGAAAAAAAATTGCCCTCGCTAGACCAAATAGGAAAGAATTTTCTGTACATTTAATAACACTGACTGATCTATCATCTATGATCTCTACGTGAAATACATAATATTTTAAAAAATATTGCGAGGGATCTTTATTTAGAAATCGAAAATAATTTTTGCATTTTGTCTGTATGTATATTTGGGATCGCATTACGCATAAACAATAACCATTAATATATTACCTTATTTTTTTAAATGATTTTAAATTATTTTTTTTTAATTACAATAGCTGATGGCCTTAAGGATTGTAACAGCAAAACCGGACTTTTGGGGCGATCAGAGGGCTCAGCCGAGTTTAAATTTAAATTTGGGCAATTAACACCCGCGCTAAGGGTTGTCTCCTGCGAGACTGGATTTCGGTTTAGTACGTTGTTTTGACTAATTATTGGGGAAGGTAGTAGTGGTATAACGCTCCGCGCTAGGTGCGAGAAGAAATAGGGGTCTTCGTCGCCGTCCCGACCTGCGGCGGCGACGGTGCGGTAGTGTATTGTGTGTGTTTTTAAAAGATTGGCGGCGATAGCTACCGTTATGCGACCGTCGGAATCGTGACACAATTAGACGATTTTACGGCTGGATAAGGTGAGATGGTAGTCCCAAGCCCAAGCGAGACATTGCAGAACTCTAAATTTTAGTGACTGTGCAATGATACATTTTGCCCTAACTCGAATTTTACTTCTTGTTTGGCGAATACAAATTGCCTATTCTTTAAAAGGACCCTGGAACAGCACTTTTTGAAATTTCTTAAATAACCACTGCGTAGGAAACTTTTTTCAATAATGTTTACATATACATAACTATGACAATTTTGACTTGTCGATATGTTGGACACGTGGCATTACATAGAAATTAACATAGTAATTGTTCGTTAGATATTCATGAATACGCTAACTGCACGTCTGCCTCCGTCTTTGGACATATGGGCATGACGATCAATATTTTATTAACTTCAAAACAATATATTTTTTTAACGCTGTAAAACTGCAGCAACCTACTTCAAATTTTGTAAATTCCGGAATCTTGCATCAAATCTTCACCAAATTAAAATGAGACAACACGTTGACAATAATTGAGAGGGTGTACTCCCCGTACAAAGTTGATTTTTATTAGCACTTTTTTCTTCCGACTGTGATCCCAAAATCCCGATCTTTTGAAATTTTGCTCAGATATTTTAGTTTTCCCATTTGGCAACCCTAGTGCCGACTAAAGTGCAGACACGTTTTTTTTAATGACAATAGCTGATGGCCTTAAGGGTTGTAACAGAAACACGAACACCGGACTTTTGGGGCGAGCAGAAGGCTCGGCCAGAGTTTAAATTTAAAGGACATAAACCACGTTGTATAGACCTTTGGGCTAAATACGGACAGTAAAACCAGGATTTGGTTTTAGTTATTTTAGGTAGCTTGAACTATTGCGATAATATTTGTATACATATTTTTGTGTACAATATTACACTTTTTTTTATTACTATTTATTATAATATTGAACTTTATACCAAATCAATCACTTTGTAAGAAACATTTTTTAAACATTGATAGTACAATACCCATCTCTATTATAATAGATGACAATTAACACACGTACTTAAATATTAAAATAATTTCTTCCTTAAGTAATGTTAGATTCACGATTGATGCAATACACTGATTTGTGTAAAATCGTATCCATCTAAGTATTCATTAGTTTTCGTAAGTCACAACGGGTGCAGTGTCTCGGGCATACGGGACTCGTCAAAAAAAGGAAAATGAGAAATCACCAGGAAAATCTAGTAATAAAAAGGACACCGAAAACAGTAATAACATACACAAGCGCATGTATCTAAGTGAAAATATTTTTTTTTTTTATTTTTGCTGAGTTATGGCTCCGCTAAACTTTTAGCGATTCCGCCAATGTCAAGGTTGATGTATGCACGTTTATTATCAGAAAAGCGATTTTAGTGTTTTCATATATTCCTGTCAAACATAGAGAGCCACTGGAAGACAAAACACTGAAAATATTTAATATAACAATTTAAAAATTGACATTTGATAGCCGTCAACAATTAAAAATGTTGTCATTGTAAAAAAATTCAAACTCGATTCCAGTAATCGAGAAAAAATATTTTATAATAGTTACATACTTCATGTTGATATTTCAGTAATATATAATAAGTAACGGTATAAAAGACGTTTATTTAATGATAACTATTATAATTGCAGTGTTTCAGTATTTATGTTATACTAATTTCGAATGAATGTTTTCTTAATAAAGCAATATGTTTTTTTTTTCAAATGTTACATACTGTATATTATAGGTAAAATGGTATGTGCTGTCTATACATTTTAATCCAGTTTCTACTTACAGGTTCCAGCTACTTTTATTATTTTTTTATTAATAACAGATTAATTAAATTGCTATAAAAATAATATTTTACTTATTTGTATGTAACAGCTACTAGTTATTGTTAGATTCTAGTAAATAAGTAACATACTAATTTACTTGTAGTTGACAGCAGCAAGAAGCATTAAGTAGAAAATAACTTTTTGCGTTATCGCAAAAACGTTTAATATGTTGCAACCGGTAAATATCATTCAAATTCAGAAATACCTCTCCAACAAACGAATATTATAAAAATCTTGATTAGAAATAATATTAACAGTACAGTCTAAGTGAAATATTAGTTAAAACCTAAGAAATAGGACAAAATTATAAGACGTCATGAAAATCGATTTCTGATTGATAAATCGATTTTGATTTATGAACTAAAAGTTTGGCTAGCAACATTGGCAAATAGAATGGTAGTCTATACTCATTACTATTTTGATGAATATCAGTTTATGTCCTTTAAAATAATGATTTTTAATATATCATGTGGTCACTCCATAATTAAGACAATATTTACAAAAAAATATATTACAATTTTTGGCAAATATTACTTTTTCATAGAGTGCTGTTCGCTAAATAGCCCATAATGGCTTTACTCCTTTGAGCAATTAACACCCGTGCTAGTAATCAATTTGACCCTGATTTTTAAAATCGGTTCATACCTGACTGAGATCTGAGATAAAAAATTTAAAAAGGACAGCCAAATTGATAACCTCCTATTTGGAAGTTGATTGATAATTAAACATTTTCAAAAATCGAGAAGTAGTCAATTTAATCCCGATTTTTTAAAGGGTAACGTTACACAAGCGTGGGGACAATGATATTACAAAAAACATATAAATTTTAAATTTTCCAGTGACCAAGCAAACTGTGGGTATGCAGAACACAATAGGTGCATCTTCATTAATATTCCGAATGTAAGAGGAAAAACCCTATATGGTGTTGGGTATAAGCGTACCTACATTTACATTTACGGTGATACTGTAAGGTAATAACACTAAATACGTGTGTCTGCATCTAAACTTGCTGATATCACGACTTTACTCACGTAATGCGCCTAACACATAATATAGGTATCTAGCTAAAACATATTTATACTTACCTATATTGTGTTGTTGTATAAGTTTGTAAGATGGCGCTATGTCACATATTTATAATTTTAGTATTTAGGTAGGACTAGCAGCGCCCTGCAGTCCTCTGCATTTTAACAGTTTTTGGTGAATCCCACGAGATCAACTTATTTTCCCGGGATAAAAGTACCCTATATGCTACTCCAGGTCATCATCTATATGTGTGCCAAAATTCATCCAAATCAGTTCCGCCAGTTTTACGTGAAAGACTAACAAACATCCACCCGTCCATTGAAACATAATTTCGCATTTATAATATTATTAGGATAGGATATGATTCGTATTTAATCCATACTTACCATCCATACTAGTCCATATCCATACTATTATAAATGCGAAAGAAACTGTCTGTCTGTCTATCTCATCTTCACGGATAAACCATCAAACGGATTTGGATGAAATTTTGTACTTAGTTTGAGAGTCGAGAAAGGACATAGGATAGTTTTTATCCCTGATATCCCACGGGAACGGCAACTATGGGGGTAAAACCCCGGGACTTTTATTTTAGTAATTTTTCCACGTGGACGAAGTCGCGGGCACAGCTAGTTAATTATACATTTTCGCAAAATCCCGATTTTATAAATAAAAAAAATGTCTGTGCTTAGATACGAGTATTAAATTCTGTAACAAATTCGTTAATATAGTCGATATAAGAAAAATATTAATAATGTTAACACGTCCCAAAGAGCCCTACAAACTGACTAGCAGGAAGGTAGACACTCTCCATCAGAAGGGTCCTCCGGTTCAAACCATAACTTATAATTGCAATTGAAGTCATATTTTTGGTACTATATCGCCATAAAATTTTAAACGGACGGTTACTGTGTCGAAAGTATTTTACTTCAGAGTGCTAAGTGCGAGTTTTCTTTTCGCATTCGATCGTGAGCGCGTTTCGAGTTTACTAGGCATTTGTATGTGATTTGTACAGCGCCACCTAGTGGTAAACGTGAGAAACCAGTTTACCACTAGGTGGCGCTGTACAAATCACATACAAATTCCTAGTAAACTCAAAACGCGCTCACGATCGAATGCGAAAAGTAAAACTCACACTTAGCACTCTGATACCTATTGTAGGTACGAATTATTCACATGGACGCGAATGCTAAAAGTGAAAATTGCTTATTTATTTCGTTCCCACAATGTTACTTAATACATTGTTTGCCGTCCAATGGTCTAGTTTTAGCGAATCTCGAAAAAACAATTAAACGAGGCTGCATAAAAAAAATAAAGGCGGGTACGTAGTTAAAATTATAAGACAATGCCCATGACACAAACTGAACTCAACGACAGCAGTGCAATACTCGTTAATGATATTATGTACTCGATAAGAAAGTACGTTCTTAGAGTTGAACCAGTGTGAACATTAAATCCAAATAGGTAGGTCCACTTACCAATAAAGACGACGCGACGTAACAAACACCAAAAATGCGATTTTACGAAATAATACTATGCATATATAAGTAAGATTTTTTATAGAAAAAAGGGGTAAACGAGCAGGAGGCTCACCTGATGGTAGGTGATTACCACCGCCCATAGACAGCCACATCACGAAGATCTTGCAGCTGCGTTGCCGGTCTTTTAAGAAGGAGTATGAATAACTCTTTTCTTGAAGGTGCCTAAGTCGTAAATGAATAACTTTTCTTGAAGGTGCCTAAGTCGTATTCGTTCGGAAACACCCCCGCCGGTAATTGATTCCACAGAGGAGTAGTGCGTGGTAAGAAGTGCCTAGAGAATCGCACAGTTACTTGTTATTAGACTAATTATTTTAAATTTGGACACTTGTACTGTTTTCACAAATGTCAAAATTAAAAAAAAAAACGACAGGATGAAATTCCACTAAAGGCGGACAATGGAGAATATAAAATATATAATTGTCATTTAGATTAATGAAGTTCAATGTCTAATGGCTATATACTTATAAGCTTTTCTCTGTCCATAACAAGGGCGGAAAATTGGATGGCCTTTGCCACTCCCCGCATATTCTCAAGTCATGTCTGCATTAAGGGCACAATTTAGAAATTATGCGTTTTTTTTATTTTTAGGCAAAAATTATACTATAAATATTAGTCAGTCTATTTTATGGCTCCATCACACAAAAACTAAACAATCATAAATAAATCGCGGCATATTTAGCAAAACTATTTTTATATCATAGGTTAACAAACAAGCAGATGACTCTACTGATGGAAAAAGACAAGCATTGCCTATAAACACCAACGTTGTTAATGGCGCATTGCTATCTATGTAACGGCTACCTAGATAAATATTTAAAAATATAAATATGTATATCCCCAATCATGTATCTAAATTATCAAAAAGCTTATTACCTAGATATAGGACAACAATGTAAACAAGAATACCAAAAATATTTCACAAATCGAATTAAAGCATATTTATCTATACATATAATAAAATCGTAGGAAAGTCAAAACTGCACATTGAATATTTTTTTTAAAAGAAGACTCGGGGCGTGATCTACATCGATCGAGGCCAAAAATATAGTTTTTAGAATTTTTGTCTGTTTGTATGTATGTATGTCCGGGGTAAACACAAAAAGTACTGCATGGATTTACATAAAATGTTACATTAATATTACTAACAGGTCGGGTCAACATATAGGCTACATATTATCACGCTATCAGCTACGGGGGAGGAGCTGTGCGGAGTACACGAAGTCCGCGCGGACGAAGTTGCGAGCAAAAGCTAGTTAAACATAATAAGAAAGTTGAATAAAACTGTAATAAGAAAAAAGCAACCAGGTTCGGAGAGTTGAACGGGCGTTAACACCGAAATCCAAATACCAATAACAAAGACGACGCAGTGTAACAACAGCTATCGAACATGCGAATATACGCGTTGAATAAGAATAATTGAATTACAAGTTAATCCTAAGCCAATATATCTTCCTGTATTAGAAATTTAATTTCAGCTATTAATTTTTCCTTGTACCTTTCATAGAAAACTTGTGCGGCATAATCTTTTTTTGCCATCCATCATTTAATTCCCGTCTTTTGTACTTTCTGCATCGTGATGCAGAAATTGTCAGTATACAAATCTGCCTCTATACTCTATGATCTCATTGATTTTTTTAGACTACGCTCAATATTAGCCAGTCAATCGACAGCAGATGCTATCATGAGCGTGAAGATCATTTCCAACAAGGTGGTTGCAAACGACAGACTGTTAATATCAGTGTTAATTACAATGCTGATATTGCCTTTAACACTCTGTGTTGGAGCTGCTTCGAAGTGGCACTTAAATATAACCAGGTGCTTCGCTATCTTTGTCGTCTGCGACATACCTGGTTTGTAACATACCTGAGAAGAGGAGAAATTCAGAGGAAATAAGAATTGTTCTGAATGAATCGGTCCAGGATGTTATCATGTAGAACGGGAACGACTGGGTATTGCGGGTCTCGGTTTCTTGCCACTGATAAAAGCAACAATCACAGGAAGATCCCGCAGACTTAGCAGTGTAGTAGGGAGTCCTGGTGAGTCTTAAAATCGCACTAAATAATGGGAATCTCTCTGGTTTCAGGGGTCGAGAGTTGTGCCACCCTCTAATGATGCGCCGTGTCCTATACGAAGTCGCTGGAAAATAGCTCTGGTTCCCAACCATCATCAGGGTTGAAAGCGAAGAGTCCAGGCTGTCTTGGACCTTCTGTGAGGATGTGATGTGTCAAAAAGGATGGAGATGTGAGGACCGGTGAGATATGGCACAGAGAACAAGACAGCGAGAAAGGGTTCATATCACCTATCTTCACTCACCATTAGCGGGCACTCACTACTCATTACACACAAGACTCCAGGGACTTAGTGATGTGCAGCGGCGTGCACAGAGTTATGACACTGGGTATGCACTATGCGGAGGGGTACTCGGTCACAAAAACTTTCTTTTATAGATTTTTAGTATAGCCAAAGCCACGCTACGGATCTCTAAGTCGGAAACCATGACAACAGAACAAGTCTTAGATGTGCTGATGTGTTTCAGAACATTACTTCGTGTAAGGTTCTTTTAAAGGTTGGATATGCGTTGAAGCCGAGTTCTCCCTTCAAATAATATAAACAGTGTGGGGTTTAAGTTAGTTCGCCCCTTCTGAAGCAGTTAACTTTTTAAGGTCCCTACAAGTAGTTCCCTACAAGGTATCCCCCAGAATTATTTTACGTAAAAAAATTGTTAGAGCTTTATGTGATTTTTACGCATTTATATATTTTAATACATAAAATTCTCGTGTCACCGTTTTATTAAATATACTGCTCCGAAACGGCTTAACTGATTTTGATGAAATTAGGTCTGAGAATAGGTTGTTATCTATTTTTATACCCAAGTGATAAGGCTGGTCCACGCTTTATTTTTTAACGATATTAGTAATTCAATAATTTATGTGACAAAACAACGTTTGCCGGGTCAGCTAGTAATCTTAAAATACTCGTAGGTATTTAAATTACGTTGTTTGTCCGCGATGGACTCCGAAAATACTGAACCGATTTCAATGAAATATTGTAGATATCTACTATTTGGTCTAACTTAAAAAAATAGTATAGTTTTAGTCCCAATTACCCCCTCAACCCTCCCTCAATATATGCTAATTTAATATTTAGTTTTCAGTTTAGATTACTCGTACATATATATTAATCTGTGGTTTAGATCAGAAAAGAGTTTCTGGTGGAAATTAAGAAAAAGTGGGTTGAATGTAACCAAGTGGTTACTGAAGGATTGATCTACAAGTTGTGTTTACATTAAATTGCCGACATTTGGACATTTTACCTATATTTTTCTAGGTATGTACGAAACGTGCAATCATTGTGATTCGGGGTTTAAAATTGTACAATTCTACCGTAATTAATTTGACCTTTGTATGCCCTCACCAATCGTGGTGTTGTAATAATGTATTCCGTAACTTGATGATCTACCATTAAAATCTTATCTTAAATCATAAAATTAAAAATAACCGATAAACATCATTAGCTAATTACCCCATCTATTATCGTTTCCGAACGTTAAGTTTACAAAATAGCCAAGATAAACATTTAATATGTAGGTAATTAAAAAAATATATTTTCTTATGTTTATACTGCAGCAAAATAAAATTTATATGTAAACATGTTTTATATTGGAAAAGTAAGTTATAATTTTATATTAAACACATATCTATTTGTACAATTACAACTCATGTCAAAAACTCATGTTAAAACCGTAGATTGCAAAACTAAGTCTTAAATCTCATTATAAATTTTTAAATCGAGATATTAGATTTAGATTAATGAACAGAAATGATAACTTTTAACTTTCACACACTTTGTAAGTATATATATATAAGATAGAAGTCAATACAGTATAGTCTGTAAAATTAAGCTTACTCGAGAAAGTGAAACAACAAGACACCAAGAAAGATTAATGTGTTACACTGAATCCAAACGGTAGACACTTAACACAGAGAACACAAAGTAAACACCACAAAATTAAAAGTAGCTTCAACAACTTTTACACTGGTTTTAAACGCACCATTTTATAAATGTTCGTTTCGTTTTTTTTATATTCGAATAACAAAAAACCGGCGAACAGGACACGTCCGCGACCAACCGTGGCAAACAAACTTGCTGGTTCTCAAAAGCTAGCTAGTCTTGCATTTCTTTCTATAATCCAACAAAGTCCAAGAGATTTGATTTGATTCGATTACGTTTTAATACAACGGCTTTTCATAAAAGTAGTATTATAACACGATGAAAACATTGCCTAAGTGCGAAAGAGATACGTATTAAATTAAATAGGCGTTTTGATCCAGAAGTGTAAAAGAGATAGCTGATAGTTCAAGAGGTAGTTACTTCGGCAAAAAACCTCGTCACGTGTGATTCAAGTTATTGTCTTTATTTAAAGTTTAGCAAAATAGTGCCTTAGTTGTAAAGAAACAGAATAAAAATTTATATAATCAATTTTTTGTAAGATCGCGGTTGCACGTACACAAGTTGATTGGCGCGAGAAACGAATTTCTAAATAGGTAGTACATTCCAACAATGATGCTCTTTTTAATACAAAATCAATTCCTGAAAATATCGAATAGTGTCTTTATGGCGATGGTAATGTTATAGTTTTATATATACACAAATACATAATAATATGTATTATATACGTAGGTTACTTCAGTTCAGTCACTGCAAAGTGCAAACACGACATTCGGACATGAGGACAATAAAGCAGATACAATTATACATGTAACTTTACCTTCCAGTCCCAAGGGCAGCGATGTATCATTTACATCATAGATAAATATGTGTATTACTATAGGTAAATTACATCTTTAATTCTAATATATGCCGGTTATCTTTTACCACTAGGAGAATTAGCTGCTTATTGAAAACCTGGTGCTTTAGAAAAGGAAGTTAAATATTAATATTCCTTAAATAAAAGCCAAGTATTTTTTGCAAGGAATATTAGTACCTATTCATGTTAAATTCCAAATAAAATAATAACACTTAAATTACACATGACTTACCGAATATTCAAAAATGGAACCTTTTTTCCAGTTTTAACCACATTCGCATTTTTCCACAAATTATTATTATTGATATATTTTTCTTCTTTATTTAATCTTTCCGGCTTTGGTTTTAATGTTGGTGGTAAGATACTATGGGGCTTTTGTTCTGGGGTAGGAGGTGCTGGTGACTTTTTTATAATCTTCAAGACATTGGTACTTAAATCTTTTTTAGCTTTATCGACCGCGTTTTTGGAACTTTGAGGATCTGGTGTAGTTGGTTTATTTCTTAGTGGCCGTGAAGGTTCAAGTTTTTCAGTTCTTAAAGATAAGGTTTTTTCGCTATTTCTTCTTTTTAGTCTTGACTCCGTTTGTGGCGCTAAAAAAATTTGATAAGTTATATCATAATGTTTTAACAGTAACAGGCCTCTGTTTGATGTGAATTGTTCATATCATGCACTTTATTATTATACACTATATGTATGTTAAAAATAAAAATCAATTACCAGTTCTAGGACGATTTCTTGTTACCGGTTTTGTCTCTGCACTACCTATTTTGGTTGTTTCTTCTATCGAGTAAGACGAAGCGGGTGGTACTGCTTTACTGCGCGAGCTGAAAGTTGCCTTGAAGAAGTTCGCAGCTAGCCCTCTTTTTGTAACTTGCGAACACTTCGGTTGTCTAAAAAAAAACAAAAATAGGAGTCAGGGGACACCCGGGTTTGAACCGGGGACCTCTCGATCTGCAGTCGAATGCTCTACCACTGAGCTATATCCCCGACGACGAAACGATCGAATATTGTGTAGGCACTAAACTACAGCGTCTTTGCTATGAAGTTCAACGTAATTATAATAGTTTAAGAATCTTTACAGAGATGGCGCTAGTTGTATAAAATTTATTAATATCAGAGTTTTTAAATAACAATTTGTAATAGGTATTATTTGCCATGCAAACCAAAAAATAAATAACGGAAGTTATAAGAATAGAAGCAACAAATATAAGGACTTACTCAAGTTTGATATTACTAGGCACCCTTGGCACCTTCTGCTGCATAACCTCCTCGATCTGAAAGCAATAAAATTTAATTTAAAAAAAACCACAGCTGTTAACTCAATACAAACAAAATTCGTTTTTATAAAATCGAAATTCATATATCTCTAATATTCGTACACTTTCACAACTCATAGTTTTCCACACAAAAAACACAGATGCACTAGAAAAATTGCACCTTATTAAATTTTACCCACAATTTCTTATCGCACACGGTCATATCATTATTGATTAGTTGTTTATTTACCACGATAAAATTATATTCTCTTGTTCTCCTTGTTCTTGACCACATCATACCTAACGAATATCTAACAAAGTAATGTAATTTTTTTACAGAAGTGATAACGACAGTTTAATAAGTAATTACCTACTACTTTAGTACATAATATTTAAAATTAGTTTATACAGTGATTAAAGGTATTTATTTTTCATCACGACATAATGTTACCCTTATTTCAGCCAATAATTTTAAGATTTTTTAAGAAGTAGGTATCTATTCATGTAACAGATTGATTCAGCAAAGTACGCCGCTCTAAATAAGCCAAAAGACGTTAGGCTAAATTATTTAAATTGCCGCCCATGTATATTACATTGATATTTACTTATATGAATTTGTAAAACAGCACATACAGGTAAGTTTATCAGTGTAGATAATAGATGAAATTTCACGAGGTACCAACGATAAAAAATATACAAAATTTTAAATAAACTATGCGAAAATATTCGAAACGGCATCCTTATCTGAATCGTATTGTATCAATATTATTCAATTCAATTTATTATTAATGGCGTTGTAATAGGTACATGATATTAATTTTATTTAATTTCTGAATTATTTTTATCACTCTCGATGGCTGTCAGTAAAAACGTGACAGGTTTTTTTTTTAAACGGGAAGACGAAAAAACTAAATCCATAACTTCACGGCTTAAAAAGTAGCTTTTTCTGATTGGAAATTAATAATTTTATTATAAAGCTTCTCGAAGGAAGTTTTGTATATAATAAGATAGCAAAAAAGGAGATAGTTTTCCTGATGGGAAGACATAACCTCGTCCCATCAAGACATCAAGAGAAATATTTGGTTGTTCGCCTATAGTCTACAAAGATGTTAATGATTCATAGTCCATTGCTATCCGTGTGGTAGGTTGAAATGCCAAGTGGTTAATTACACTGTTTACCTTATCCTCCAAACTTGAATACGATAGCAATAAGCACCGTCACCATTGCAGTAGGGTTAGGTGTGGTAGTGGTACCAAACGTCTACCACCTAATTATTAGTCACGGTTTTGAGTGACACGTTTGCCCTTTTTTCGCCTCTACAGTTGATCTACTCTTCGAAACGGACTCGATAACTATACAGAATTGCTTACCTATTTGTTGTTATTTTATGAATGACTAGCGACCTGCCCGCGATTTCACCCGCGTAGATATTGTTCCCGTGAGAATATCGGAATGGTTTATATACTAAAACCTTCCTCAAGATTCAATCTATCTATTAAAAAAACCGCATCAAAATCCGTTGCGTAGTTTTAAAGATTTAAGCATACATAGGGACAAACAAAAAAAGCGACTTTGTTTTATACTATGTAGTGATATACCACCAATCTTCTTACCAAAATAACAGTAATTAATATACTCGAGGAAACAGAAACGGATGAAGAAAACACCGGTTAAGCGATTGGTGTAAGTATGAGAATGGGAGAACCATGGTAGAGAAGAAGAATTAGAGTGTAATGAAGAAGGAACATAAGACAAAACGTAGCTGATAGAACTGACGATTTGTTAGTCACTTTAACTATTTACTATAGTAAACTTTAAATTGTTTCATAATTTTCTAAATTTAAGATAAACAATTTTTATTTTCGTTTTCATAAAGAAAAGATTTTAGAATTTTTGTCTGTTTGTCTGTTTGTCTATATGTATGTCCGGGGTAAACTCAAAAAGTACTGCATGGATTTACTTCAAATTTTGCGTGAATATTACTAACAGGTCGGGTCAACATAGGCTACATATCACGCTATCACCTACGGGGGAGGTGCTGTGCGGAGTAAACGAAGTCCGCGCGGACGAAGTCGCTGGCAACAGCTAGTAGATATATAATACGTATACGATTTAGCCGACGTCGAAAGAATAAGATATAATACATTTCAGTATTTTATATTTAAGATATGATCTATTTACAGAAATTATCTATAATCTTTACATATAATAAAATCGTAGGAAAGTCAAAACTGCACATTGAATATTGTTTTAAAAGAATACTTGGGGCGTGATCTACAATCGATATCGATAATGTCTGTTTGTCTGTATGTATGTCCGGGGTAAACTCAAAAAGCACTGCATGGATTTACTTCAAATTTTGCATGAATATTACTAAAAGGTCGGGTCAACATATAAGCTACATATTATAACGCTATCACCTACAGGGGAGGGGCTGTGCGGAGTAAACGAAGTCCGCGCAGACGAAGTCGCAGGTAACAGCTAGTATACATATAATAAAATCGTAGGAAAGTCATGTATGTCCGGGGTAAACTTAAAAAGTACTACATGGATTTATTTCAAATTTTGCATGAATATTACTAACAAGTCGGGTCAACATATAGGCTACATATTATCACACTATCACCTACGTGGGAGGAGCTGTGCGGAGTAAACGAAGTCTGCGTGGACGAAGTCGCGGGCAACAGCTAGTAATGAATAATTCTGTCATTTAATGGCTCCAACGTTAACCAGATACAGACCGTTCATCAAGAGATTTTACTGCAACTTTTATTTCTAAAATATTGAAAACCTTTTTCCTCCTTCTTTCTTAAGGGAATCTTTAATTTATCTCACTCTCAATCGTTCTTTCCTACTTTAATCAAAAGTTTCATTTCTATCGCGTGTGAGCTCATATTCGAATTTTTTATTCCTTTATACATACGTATAGAGGTTGACTTGTAAACTGAAGATGGGTGTTCAGTACTCGGTTCTGATACCAAATATTATGTAAAAAATAGGTACTTTAACCTAATTATTCAATAAAAATGTTTAGTTGGGAGTAGTGGTGTGCCAGATCGTTAAAAATGTATATCCGCGGATACGGATCTGATTACGGAGAGTAAGTTCTTGAATCCGCGGATTCGGATACGAATACGGATATGCATCTTAACTTTTTTTAACAGTCAGTGTCGATGCGCTTGACCTTACATGAATAGTTGGCTCTTTACATTTGCATACAATAGGACTAATGCTGCTGAGTTACACTTTATTTAAATAACGATTTACCTTGACTAAATTTTAATAATAACATACAAGTTTTCTTGTAGGAACTTCGAAGTTCCTATAAGAAAGCTTGTATTACCTGATGTTAGTAGTACTTACTTATTTTTTAAATTACAAAATCAAGAACATTTAAGGTTTGATTTCATTTTAAAGGAAAATTCATTAATAATCGCCTCTGTGGTCTATTGGTCCGGTGTCGGGTTAACCATATGAGGTCCCGGGTTCGATTTCTGGGTCGGTCAATTCAAAAATGTGTTTATTCAGTTTTCTGATAAAAACAACGTTGCCCGGGATTGGAAAGTGCCCGGTTGGCGATAGGCTTGCCACCTATCACATTGTGGGACTAAGTACGAGTATCTTCGGCTAATCGTGAGTGCACTTGTTGTACCTCTGCCTACCTCTTCAGGGATATGGGCGTGAAAATACTTCTTCTTCATTAATAACTCATTAAGTTCTTTAATAAATATTGCAGAAAGCATTATTTTAAAATCATGGTTTTTTAGATTTAATATTATTTTAATAACTACCTAATAGTTTGCACTTTATAATAACTTACTATATTAATGAAATAAATAAAAAATATATGTAATATAAATGAGATTTTAGGAATGAAAAATATTTCAATTTTATTTAAGAGGATTTCATATAATAGCTACCTACTACCAACACTATAAGCATTACATATGCAATGAAGTATAATAATAAAACGATCTGATTAATATCCGCCAAAAAGTTACGGACATGGTTACGGTTACAGATATTTTTCAACCTCGGATATCCACAAATACGGATACAGAAATCCGAAGCATCACTAGTACGGACACCTATTGTGTGACACGGCGCATTAAAGTTCATTGTTTATCAACAGCGACTTACCGAACTCACGACTAGACTCGTGAGTAATACACTCAACTGGGTCAATTTTAATAGTATCTAAATACTAAATTTCATCAAACTATCTAAATACTAAATTTCATCAAAATCGTTAGAGCCGTTAAGAAGAAACCAATTACACACAAATATTGACATAAAAGAATTGCTCCTTTAAAGTATAGGATTAAGGAAAAATTTAAAAGTTTAAGCTTGATTCGTATTACAAGTATTTGTTCACTAATAAAGCTTGATACAGCAATGCCAATTACGTTATACTCTTAGGTTTGGTCCAAACTTTAAGCTGACTATTGTTATTAATTTTTATAGTTCCACTTTTACAGATTGCCAGGATTTACACGCGTAATTTTTTTTAAATATTCGTTTACGAATATGTCACGCGATTCACAATCACGAATATTTAGTTCGCGTAAATTGAAATTCTGTCTATAGTCAATATTATGTTCTGCTTTGGCGCTATAGCATACCTACTTACTACTGCAAAGTTTTGAAAAATCACGGGATATTTTGTTAGGGAAAGATTCTCTACCTTTTGGAAGAAACAACCAACGGCCTTTTTGCCAAGCAGCCCATCACAGGCGAGTAATGGCTAAATAAATCTCTACCATTGTAGGTAGTAATTTGTCTATGAACGGAGAGCTAATCTTTTTAATTATTGTTTTTTTCATCAGCTATTTGCTTTTTTGTAGCAATCCTATGATACAAAAAAAGTGTGTGTGCGACTCACACACGATAGAAGTGAAACTATAGAGACCGATAATATAAAATAGTATGTATATTTCTGTCTCATTCTTTACCGGCTTCATTCTACAATTTTTGTATTTGTGTCTCTTACCTGTCGTTTTTTCCGTTGCATCAGATTTGAAATCACAACGATTCTAAAGAAGTTTCACTTCAAAAATAAATTTAGTAGTTTTTGTAGAAAATATTAGCAAACGTCTTTTACACATCGGCTGATATAAAACCATCGCTATTTCCATAGAAAAATTCCTTCGTGCATGCTATTTTCTAAACAGTTAACCAAAATCCTGTAATTTGAGTAATTAAGAGAATACCTGTCGTTTATTTCATGTTCATTTCGAAAGTGTTATATAACTTCTTTTACGGTAAGATAGAAAAAGTAGGTATTTTAAAACTTACTTCTACTAACGCATTTACCTCTTTAAGGCTGAGATTTAGCTACATATAAAAACTTAACACCTGTCGTGGTATTGAAGCTTAAAGAAGAAAATGACAGAAACAGTTCAGTAGAAACTCGTCAATGCTTAAACTCAAGCAGGGTTGTCCGAGTAAATATAAATTTTGCGTTTTGGCCAGTAACCTGAAGCTTTAAGTTTTAAAGAGAAAAAGGCGTTTCTATTTTCGAACCATTGTGTTACCAGTCTAAATCTATTTACCTATCAGTTATTTCCACGCCAGGTTTATTATTGAATTACGTTTTAAAAACTTATTCAGCTTAGGATAAACAGTGTGTGATTATCGCTCGTGAAAGAAAAGAGATTTGACGAATAAGAAGAATAATATCTCGCTTATCCTAATTCTAGCCGCACCGTGCAGCCGGATGTATAATAAAAGTTTTTACTGAATACCGCTCACTGATGCCATTCATATTCTTTATTAAGGAATATATCTACACTCGTTTTCAAATCAAAAACCGCCATAGCTTATAAATTGTTCGCAACACTACGTAATGCGCCACCCACACCCCTTTGCCACGAACAGCCGATGAACCCTCCCCCAATGATATCATTTCACAATCCACGTGGGTGAGAACCGGCACAGGGCCGTATTTACATACAGGGCAGGCGGACTATTTGTCAGCTCGCCAGAATTACCGTTTCTTTCTTGAACTACCTGATTAGTAATGCGCCTCTCACAATCTTCAACCTGAACAGCCAAGACAGAACAGGTCCGTATTTTTATAAAAAAGAGGCTATAAAAGGCTTCATTTAATTGGTTCTAGCCCATGATTGATACTTATGATAGCACAAGATCAACAAAGAGCGCAAGTATTATATTCCTCAAAGCACAGAACTTTGAGGAATACCAAGATTAATTATTTCCGCCTTTTAGCATGCACCGCCAACTAGGATTATGATGCTGCAGTGATCCAAAAAACTGGAGATCCACGTTTGCAGTTTCGTGAGCCACCCGTAAGATAGCAGTCTCGATGAAGTGTCCTATGCCAAAACCTTTCAAAGCTCTTAGTAAGATCGAGACTGACTGCAAGTATTCCTCCTTGCCCTCAATGGCTGCAGTTTAGCGACGGATAAGATAGACCTGCCTGCTTGGAATAAACGTGTGATATGTCGCCCGCGAAATAAGAGCAATTTGACGAATAGGAAGAACTTATATCTTGCTTAATTTTAACATGTATACAAACGTTTTCTCATGATAAAAACGAAATATTAGTCCTTATTATGTAATTAATGACATACCTACACAATTAAAAGAGTTCTAAATATTCTTCTCAATCCTAAAAGTTTTGCTGTACCTTACGGGATCCAAAATAATTTACGATATTTAGATTTATAATTTACATAAATAGCATTATGGAAAGCAAATTTGTATACATATATAAAAAGATAAAACCTGTCTGACTGACTGACATATCAACGCACAGCCTATACACCCGGACCGAGAAGACTAATTTTTTTACAGAGGTGAAGGTATAAGAAAGGATTTTTTGTCATTCATCCCCTACGATGGTGAAATGGGGGGTGAAAGTTTGTATGATGTATTGTTAATTTGCTTAGTTTGGAGTTAGTTATATTCTGATACATAATGTATGTTTGTTCATTGATGTTCATGTTTACGTTTGCTTTTATTTTGGTCGAAGGGAAAAGTTTGCGTGAAGCAGCCAAAATCAAATTTTCGGTCGGATGCTAGGTACATTGAGTAATAACAAGGTAAACTTAAGCTATTTATAAATAAATAAATATCGTTAGACAAATTACACGAATTGATCTAACAAAGTAAGCGAATTATTTTTTTTGTGACGTTTAGATTTCAAGGGAAAAGCCTAAAAAAACCTAAATAACACTTATACGTAGGTCACACTATAAGTTTTGCGTAACTTAAAAAAACATGTTATAACCAAAATATTATGTTTATTGCTTTACAAAATAATCTCCTTTACATTTTAAACATTTTTTCATGCGATCGAAACATTTTTTAAAACAGGAGGACCACAGATCTGAAGGCATGTTTTCTATGTGCTGATTGAACGCTATCACTGCCTCTTCGGAGTTGGTAAAAGTAAAACCCCTCATCAAATTTTTGATTTTGGGGAAAATACAGAAATCACAGGATGCTAGGTCGGGGCTATGCGCAGGATGAGTGACGCGATGTACTTTTTCGGAAGCAAAAATGACTTTGTTTTATTGGCCGTGTGTGAAGAAGCGTTATCATGGTGTAGGAGAATGCGGCTTTTGGGTCGTCTTTCGCGAACTTTTTCTAACACCCTGGGTAAACAGATGGTAGAATACCACTCGGCATTAACACTCTTTTGATCTTAAAGTGGAATTGTACAGATGGGACCCGTAGCTGGGAAAAAAACGCGATCATTTTTTTACCAACGTTTCTCGCCTGTCTCACTTTTGTTGGCCTGTTCTCATTTTCAAACACCCATTCACAAGATTGCTGTTTTTTTTCGGGTTCAAAACAATAAATGCACGTTTCGTCTCCTATGACAATGTCATAAACAGCATTAGAATGTCCGTGGTCGTACTTTGGTAGCATCTGTGAGCACCATTCCACGCGAGTCCGCTTCTGCTCCGCTGTCAGTTCATGAGGGATCCAACGACAACAAAGTTTCCGAACTTTCAATTCTTCGTGTAAAATTTTCTGAATTTGGCTTATACCAATCCCCAATAGGCTTCGAATTGTCTCATAGGTAATCCGGGGGTTTTCTTCAATTAACCGCTTAACAGTAGCCACATTATTTTCGTTGGCGGCAGTTGAAGGCCGCCCTTTACGAAATTCGTCATGTAAAGAAACTCGACCTCTCTCAAATCCAGCAAACCATCGCCTCACGGTGCTCAAACAAGGTTCTTCTCTCCCAATAGCATTTTGAAGACGAGCGGCACAGTCTTGCGGAGAAAGAGAACTTTTAAAATCATCAAAAATCATCGTTCTAAAACCTTTTCGACTTAATTCCATTTTCGTTGCGTACGTAGAACTTTGATGTGTGATAAAAAACAATTGACAAATCATTTCCCGCCAATTGTTTTTTTTATTACTAAGAAGGTTGCAACGTTTTAAAAATATAACATTCGAAATTCAAATAGTTCCGGTTAGCTAGAAGTGCAAAACTTTTAGTGTGCCCCATGTACGTGACCCAAGGATCAAACCCGGGACCTCGTGATCAGAACCATAGAAACGACACACCAGATTAATAGGCTAACAACTATCAGTAGGTACCTACTAAAAATAAAAAACGTTATGTGCCTTGCGCAGTTTAGTAAAATGTAAACCAATTTAATTTTAATGGTGCCATTGGATACATTATTCTACTAACTGATGACCTTCCATCCTTATCTTATCAAGGCAAAACAACACTTTTTAACGCTCATCAATCTTTTCATAAATACTCCTAACTACTTAGTACTACGTTCTATTTACTGAGTTTGCCTTATAAAAACTGTTAGTACAGGGTGTATAAGACGCAAAAGGATAGTTCTCCGGATGGTTATAAATGTCATAAATGCGTATTCATACGTTAGGATAGAATACCCTATTTGCAGTTTTTTAACTACTGTAAACAGTAGCGTATACAGGGGGAGGGACTAGGGGGGCTCAAACCCCCCATAAAAATTTCCCCGTGTTGGTCCCGGGTTCCTTTGAAGAATAGGCCAACTGCCGTTTTGCCAGGCAGATCGTAAAAGGCGACCAAGTCAATGCTATGCATGTCAAACCATCGTGACTACTAGGTGATAGAATTTTGCATCGGCTCAACCGGGTCTGGTACCACCGCCTTACCTATTCCTGCCGCAATAGCGTCAGTGCTAGTCACTGTCGTGTTCCGGTTTGGAGGGTAAGTTGGCCGGTAAACTTATGCATGTGGCATTAGACCTCGCCACAAGATAGCAACGCACCATTAACATCTTTGGTGTCTATAGGCGATGGTTGACTCTTTCCATCAGGAGACCCATCTGCTTGTTTGCTATCTTATGATATAAAAAAAATCAAACTGATAAATTTGATGATTAACTTGATAAAATCTAGCCTCAGTTTAATCAAGCCCCCACAATAATAATTCGCTGAATCAAGCCTTCTCTCCCCCAAACAAATATTCTGGATCCGGCACTTGCTGTAAATGCCAAACCAGAAAAATGCATTGGCAAAATCAAAATTATTGAAAAATAATTTATAAAATTGGAAAATAATTGTTTTTGGTGTAGTTCCACCATAACAATGAATATTTTCATAGAATTGTATATTTTTATTAGAATTGTATATATTTTTTATTCTGTTTGTTTCTGTTGTCAAATGCATCTATTTATAAACGATTTTATAACATGGTTAAAAGGTATTTATTTATCTGTATTTTAAGCTTCAGCGAACTAAGCGCAGTCTCTTAAAGAGGCTATGATGTAGCAGATACATTACAGACGGTCTTTGTACAGTTTAACAACAGCAAAACTAAATCCTGCCAAAAGAACTTTTTTATCTTAGCTCCGATTTTTAAGGATATATCGTTAAGCATAACAGACCATCAGTAAGAAATAAGCATTGAACTGTCCTCAACACTTGATTCAGAAAAGTTTTTTTTTTTTTATTGAGACTAAAAGCATAAGGAGCAAGGAATCTCGGCATAATTGTTAAGGTGAGGTGGTATTTCAGACTTAGATAAGCTACTTTTTATCTACAAAGTGCGCAAGTCCGTATTGCTGTCAACTTTGGCCCACATCGGCCCATTGCCCACTATTTTCTGGAGGCTGTCTTCTGGCTACTGGCTCAATGGATCGGTGCGCTAAGAAACTTGTTATTGAGTTCGGTCTCTGCTCAACTAAATTTTTTTTATATCATAAGATAGCAAACAAGCAGATGGGTCTCCTGATGCAAAGAGTCAACCATCGCTTATAGACACCAAAGGTGTTAATGGTGCGTTGCTATCTCGTGGCGAGGTCTAATGCCACATGCATAAGTTTCCCGGCTACCTTACCTTCCAAACCGGAACACGTCAGTGACAAGCACCGACCCTATTACGGCAGGAATAGGTAAGGCTGTGGTACCAGACCCGGGCGAGACAATGCAGAACTCTACCACCTAGTAGCCACGATGGTAGTGACTCGCATAGCCAATCGGTCGCCTTTTACGACCTGCCTGGCAGAACGGCAGTTGGCCTATTCTTCAAAGAACAACACGGGAGCCCGGCCTAACCTTTGTTGCCTCCTCATAAGCGGAGCGCCGAAGTGGTGCTGCGAGTCAAGCATTTTGTTGGACTAAAAGTCACAAATTAGGGGATTTTCGGGTCAAGGAATCGATTTATCAAGGTTCCAGGTCCAAGAAAAGTTCGGTTCCCAAGATATGGGTATGTGAAAAACCGAGCAAAGCTCGGTCAACCAGATATTTTCATTAATACAATAATGTAAGAACTTAGAACATAAAGAATAACAGTTTTATGAACATACTAACTGACCCGGCAAACTTTGTTTTGCCATACAAATTACTTGTATTGAATATTTTGGTGAGGTTCTTGAAAGGGGAGTTAGGGGGTTAATTGAGATAAAAACTGTCCTATCTTTTAAGTTAGACCAAACAGTAGATAACTATAAAATTTCATTAAAATCGAAGTCTGAAAATCTGGACAATCGCTTTTGTGAGGGAAAGAAAATGTAACTAACCAATTAACGCATGAGATTTCAAAACAATATCCCGGCTACCTCAATATAACATAAATATTTCATGATTAATCAAAATCTACTATAAGAGAAACCTAGACCAGTCCTTTTCGATACTATGATCCCATAACCGTTCACACACACAACACACAAGTTTTATCTCGCAAACATTTGACACTGGTCAAGAGTTAATAACGAGCCGAAATTCTGATGTCACTTACTCTCCTATTAATCGTTAAAATACTGCCCTAAAGCCCCGTTTTCACTTTCATTAGTAGCAGCGTGAGTATTTAATGCAGGTGCTTAGTATTAAGATAAAAATACGTGAAGACAGCCGTTGATCAGTGCGAGTGATAAGTAATCAGCATCTATTCACTTTTACTACGCTGATTATGAATCACTCGCACTGATCCACGGCTATCTTCACGTATTTTTATCTTAATACTAAGCACCTACATTAAACACGCACACTCGCACTAATCAAAGTGAAAACGGGGCTTAAGCCGAAGTTCGGTCTCACAGGAGACACATTTAGAGCAGCCTTTAAGCCCAGCATACTTAAACAGGGGCTAAGCATTACATAGGCACGCCACAAAATCTCAGTCTTGCAGTAACGGTAATACAAACAAAGCGTAAATTCAAAAAAAAAAAACCAACGCAGTCTTAGTGTTAATATTCAAATCAATTGATTAACATATAAAATTGAACAAAATATATCGCAATCGGAAACCCATATGCAATTTTGATGACGATGCAATTAACTCCGTTCGCTCAAAAAGCTTCGCTTTGCACTAACTCTCATACAGACAAAAGCCTAAGTTCATTTCGAAAATAAACAGCGCAGTCGAAGTGTTAATACTTATACGAAGCGATTGATTAACATAAAACAAAATATATCGCAAACCAAATGCAATTTCGATGTTGTTAAAATTGACTCCGTTCGCTCAAAAAGCTCAATTTTTATACACCGCAGTCATACTGTTAATACTCGTACTTATACAAAGCAATTGATTAACTTATAACATTAAACAAAATATAACGCAAACGGAAACCCAGATGTAATTTCGATGTTGAAATCGACTCCGTTCGTTCATAAAGCTCAGTTTCACAATAACCATCATAAGAACAAACTTTAGGCAGTTTGAAATAACTGTCATACGGACAAACATACTAAGTTCACTTCGAAAATAAACACCGCAGTCGTACTGTTAATACTTATACCTACAAAACAATTGATTAACATAAAACATTGAACTAAAAATATGATATTGAAATTGACTCCGTTCGCTCAAAAAGATTTTTGCAATAACCATCATACAAAGCAACCGGAAACCCAGATGCAATTTCAATTTTGATGCAATCGAACGGAGTCAGTTCGCTCATAAAGCTCAGTTTCGCAATAACCATCATACGAACAAATAAGCAATTTGTTCGTTTTAAAAATAAACAGCAGTCGAAATATTAATAGTTGTATAAAGCAATCGATTAATATAATACATAGAACAAAAAACATCGCAACCGGAAACCCATATGCAATTAATTCCGATCGCTAAAAACTCAGTTTTGCAATAACTGTCATACGGACAAACAGTCTAAGTTCATTTCGAAAATAAACGCCGCAGTCGTAGTGTTAATACTTATACAAAGCAATTGATTAACATAAAACATTGAACAAAATATATCGCAACCGGAAACCCATATGCAATTTTGATATTGTAACAAGGCCAGGACATTTCATTCACAAAAACGGTGAAATACTAATTAACCATATCCGGCGAATGGCGGCGATAACGAAATTAAGTATACATAAAATAAAATTCGTCAATTGACATACGTTTATATAGTCTAAGATCCTACTACATAACGACCTTCACCGAGCTAGTTAATGAATGAAAAGTATTTAATATCCAATTAAATATGTCAATAAATGTATTGCAAATGAGTAGACTAAAAAATTTCAGTCCAAAAAAAATTTAAAACATTTCATACAACATAGTTTGGGAAAGTCATCCCGTCCTAGGGAAAATAAAGAAAATTAAATTTGATACTTATTTCTCTATATTACCAAGTATTTATATCAACCAAGCGGGAGAGCCTCACATTACCACGAAGAGACCAGTTTCTTATGAATTGCAACAAACTATTTGTTGTGTCAGATTAATTAAAAACTAATTTAAAGAGATACGTCTCGTCTATAGACACCAAAAATTTATTTGTATTACAGGAAAAAAACAAGCGGTTGGTCCACCTTTCCATTAGAAAAAGATGTTAATCGCGTATAGAAAACATAGAGACTAATATGTTAATCGCCCTATGGCGAGGATATAATGCAACACGCACAGTTTTACCGAGTTTTTACTCCCAATTAGAACCTATTTAACGTCAATGACGGATATATCCGCACCGCTGGTTTACCGGCTGTAAAAAATTCTCCGAGTACATTTTAAGTTGGCGACTATTGCTCAAAAACTTGTAATGCCTTTTAAGCCGTGATAGATTTTTTTCTAATTTCATTATATTTACTTCTACCGTAAATTTTTTCTCACCTAAAATCAGCCGTTTAACTAGCAGAGGCGGGGCAAACTTGACTCTAACAAAAATTAGCAATTTAAAGTTTAATATTTCACAAATGTGGCCCTTAATCGGAAAATATGCTTTCACAAACCTACAATATTTATTAAAAACCTATCCAATGATACACCATACTACGGGTTACACAATAAAAAAAGTTAATATCCCCACTTAACATGTAGGTGAGCTGTCCTAAAGAAATATTTTTCAAGACTTTATGTTACCACTTTGTTGCCATAAAAAATGTGTATATTCATGCCAAATTACATATTTCTTGTACAAAGGATCTCTGAACTAGACTGCGGACGGACGGATTGACGGACGGACGGATGGACGAATGCACAGCTGACATAGCAAAACTATAAGGATTCCTACTTCCTAGTTAACTTCAAAACCCTAAAAAGGGTATGTTAGTAAAAATACCTGCTAAAATAGTTATTAAGAAAACGTTTATTAACATTGTATGGGATGAAATTTCCGAAATAAATTAATTAATTAAATTAATAATTAGGTAAGTATATATTTTATACTAGCTGTTGCCTGCGACTTCGTCCGCGCGGACTTCGTTTACTCCGCACTGCTCCTCCCCTGTAGGTGATAGCGTGATAATATGTAGCCTATGTGTTGACCCGACCTATCAGTAATATTCATGCAAAATTTGAAGTAAATCCATGCAGTACTTTTTGAGTTTACCCCGGACATACATACAGGCAAACAGACAAACAGATAAACAGACAAACAGACGAAAATTCTAAAAACTATATTTTTGGCTTCGGTATCGATTGTAGATCACGCCCCAAGTATTCTTTTAAAAAAATATTCAATGTACAGTTTTGACTTTCCTACGACTATTACATGTACCTTTATTATATGTATAGATATGACTAGCCATCCGCCCGTTTCGCTATTGATGAGAAGAAAAATGATGCACGGTCTATCACTTGTTCGCAATCGTGTGTTCTCACTCGCACTATCAATACAAATACCAATATGTATCAAGATCGTTCTAGCATTCTTGGCTTATAACGGGACACACAGACATATAAACATTTAGACAAAAAAAATATCTTAAATTTTCCGTTTACGAACTGCCTGACAAAATGGCACATGGCCTATTCTTCATAGGGGGCCCGGACCAAGATGAGGTAAAACTGGTTATCGCTTCTAGCCTAATAGGGTACCAAACATCCATTTGTCCAACCTTTAACATGTACAATTTTCATTTCGCATTTTGCGTATCAGCGCATCCTCATGGTTACAAAATACAAAGTAGTAAAGTTTTAATAATATGAAAAAAATCAGTATTTAATGTAATTTTTTATAGATATCATAAACAAGCAGATGCTTCTTCTGATGGAAAAGATCAATTGGAACGCGGTAGTTATAAGCACTGACGCTATCGGCAGCAGAAGAAAGGCAGTGAAGAAACCAAGACGAGACGTTAAAGTACTTTAGAATAGCTTCCTTTAGAATTTAGCTGTAATACCTTCCAAATCTGAACTTCGTTTCAATTATTGATTTTAGACGGGACTGGAACCATTCAACCAATTTTATTGTAATTCATTCGATAGTAAACAAGAAGGTGGTTCTTCTGATGGAAAGAGAAACTATCGTATATGGACACCAATAATGTTAATGGTGCGTTGTTATGCATGAGGCGGGGTAGAAATACCACGTGCATATATCTCCCGGGAAACTTAGTCTCCAAACCTGCTCCGGTTTGGAGAAGGTCCGGTCTGCAACAGCGAGAAGCAACGAGGCTATTGCGATTGGAATTTAATGGTAATCTATACATATAATAAAATCGTAGGAAAGTCAATGTATGTCCGGGGTAAACTCAAAAAGTACTGCATGGATTTACTTCAAATTCTGCATGAATATTACTAACAGGTCGGGTCAACATATAGGCTACATATTATTACGCTATCACCTTCGGGGGAGGAGCTATGCGGAGTAAACAAAGTCCGCGCAAACGAAGTAGCGGGCAATAGCTAGTTAGTAATAACTATGAGCAACACAGCTCCTTTATGTAAAGACGGAATCTGTCAAACATCAACAATTATAAAGTAAAAGGGACACGATGAACAGTAAGTTGCAATGTTGCTCAAACACGTTATCTTATCTAGTGGCACATAATTCAATGGTTAATGCAATCTAAAGTAACGTTCTCGTAAAATGCAGTTTCTCAAGTGTGCTAGAATCTCGCTGGCCGTTCCTATGACCACCGTGCCAAAGGGGTCACGTCATGTTAGTAAAATGAAGTTGTTTAATTAAGCTCACTCACTGCCAAGGAATATACAAACAAACTCTGTCCTTAATTGGAATTAGTAGTCTGACTATACTAGGAAAATATTTATTTCACAACTTATGCTTAGCTAGAGAGTGCCCTACGTACGAAAAATCGTTTACTCCTTTTTTTATATCATAAAATAGCAAACAAGCAGATGGCTCTCCTGATGGAAAGAGAAACCATTACCTATGGACACCAGATCTTAATGGTGCGTAGCTATCGGTGTGGAGGAATAGCAATACCACAAGCATAAGTTTACTTTACTACCTTAGCCTCCAAACCGGAACACAATGACAAGCATTGACGATATTACGGCAGAAATAATTAGGGTAGTGGTAACAAATACCCGGGCAAAACTTTTCGGAAGTCTACCTCATCTTTCTGCAATGCTTGCTATTGTAATACTCTTGTTGCTATACAGAATCTAAATACTTAATTTATACTATACATATCATTTTAATCGCGATTTATTCGGATATTTTTTTTCAAAAATTAATTTAGTGTAACAGAAACGAGAAATTCATTAAAATAATCTATACATATAATAAAATCGTAGGAAAGTCAAAACTGTACATTGAATATTTTTTTAAAAGAATATTTGGGGCGTGATCTACCATCGATACCGAAGCCAAAAATATAGTTTTTAGAATTTTTGTCTGTTTGTCTGTTTATCTGTTTGTCTGTTTGTTTGTATGTATGTCCGGGGTAAACTCAAAAAGTACTGCATGGATTTACTTAAAATTTTGCATGAATATTACTAACAGGTCGGGTCAACATATAGGCTACATATTATCACGCTACGCTAAGCGGTTAATTGAAGAAAACCCCAGGATTACCTATGGGACAATTCGAGGACTATTGGGGATTGGTATGAGACAAATTCAGAAAATTTTACTTTAACTTTGTTGTCGTTGGATCCCTCATGACCTGACAGCGGAGCAGAAGCGGGCTCGCGTGGAATGGTGCTCACAAATGCTACTGAAGTACGACCACGGACAATCTAATGCTGTTTATGACATTATTTATTATTATGACATTGACACAGGAGACGAAACGTGGATTTATTGTTTTGAACCCGAAAAAAAACAGCAATCTTGTGAATGGGTGTTTGAAAGTGAGAACAGGCCAACAAAAGTAAGACAGGCGAGAAACGTTAGTAAAAAAATGCTCGCGTTTTTTTCTCAGCTACGGGTCCCATCTGTACAATTCCACTTGAAGATCAAAAGAGTATTAATGCCGAGTAGTATTTTACCATTTGTTTAGGGTGTTAGAAAAAGTTCGCGAAAGACGACCCAAAAGCCGCATTCTCCTACACCATGATAACGCTTCTTCACACACGGCCAACAAAACAAACTCATTTTTAGCTTTCGAAAAAGGTCATCTCGTCACTTATCCTGCGCATAGCCCTGACCTAGCACCCTGTGATTTCTGTATTTTCCCCAAAATCAAAGATTTGATGAGAGGTTTTACTTTTACCAACTCCGAAGAGGCAGTGATAGCGTTCAATCAGCACATAGAAAACATGCCTTCAGATCTGTGGTCCTCCTGTTTTAAAAAATGTTTCGATCGCATGAAAAAATGTTTAAAATGTAAAGGAGATTATTTTGAAAAGCAATAAACATAATATTTTGGTTATAACATGTTTTTTTAAGTTACGCAAAACTTATAGTGTGACCTACGTATATATGCAAAACATGTTTGAAAACATGTGTTTTCAATATCTATAACTACTTATCTAAAAATTAGCGACAGTTTTGAATGTCAGTTTTGTTCGGGATTGTGCATCTTGGATTTTTTACATCAATGGATATTTCGATTTAACATGCTTCACTGGTTTGTATATTGGCGAGATAAAAGGTCAGCATCGTCACTTTTTTATATATCATAAGATAGCAAATAAACAGATGGCTCTACCGATGGAAAGAGACAGCGAATGCGTAGGCACCAGGATGTTAATGGTGCGTTGCTATCCTTGCGATTTAATGCCACATACATAAGTTTTACGGCTACCTAACCCTCCAAACCGGAACACGACAGTGAGAAGCACTGATGCTGTTGCAGCAGAAATAAGTAATGCGGTGATACCAATAACCAGACCCTAGAAAATATTGCAGAACTCTTCCACCTAGTATCCACAATGGATGTGACTCGTATAAATGTGATTTATCCAATGGTTTTCATTGGATATATCCAACGTTTCCATCTTACGAACTGCCTGGTAGAACGGCAGATGATCTTTATTTCAAAAGGGTTCGGATTAACAGAAACCACTTTGTTTAAGGCCAGCGAAAGTCACTTGTTTTTGCGATAATCGTTATCGAGAGCTTTATTTGTGCTCATTCAGAGCATGTCTTCCTCAACCCCTACACATTTAACGGAGAACCGTTCCCCGCTTTGTTTCCCGTGCTGATTCGGGCCCCTTTTAGAATATGTCAACGGCCTTACTGTTGAGCATCTCGTAAATGACGAGAAAAGGCTAATAATTGTCTCTAACATCGTGGCTACTATTCTGTGGTGTTAGAGTTATGCACAGAAAACATATATATTGCAATTTTTTATCCCCGTTTTAATCCGGGATTCCTTTGAAGAATAGACCAACTGCCATTTTGATAGGCAGGCCTTAAATTATGACTGATTGATTATATATGTCACTACCATCGTGACTACTTGGTGGTAGAGTTCCATAATGGCTCGCCCGGGTATTTGGTAACGGTGTTACCAAATATCCGCCTTTACCTATTCCCGCCAAAATAGCGTCAATGTTTGTCATTGTCGTCTACTGGTTGGAAGAATAAAGTAGCGGGTAGCATTGCCATTCTACCACATGGATAGCAACGCACCATTAACATCTGTGGTGTCTATAGCGATCGTTTCTCTTTCAATCAGGAGAGCCATTTGCTTGTTTGTTATCTAGATAAAAATGGTAATGGTCTACTGTAGGTAAACTTATGCGTGCCTTCTCTGCATCTCTAGTGTATAGACGCGATGGAGACACTTTACATCAGAGTGCTAAGTGTGAGTTTTTCTTTTCGCATTCGATCGTGAGCGCGTTTATAGTTTACTAGGATTTTGTATGTGATTTGTACAGCGCCACCTAGTGGTAAACGTGAGAAACCAGTTTACCGCTAGGTGGCGCTGTACAAATCACATACAAATTCCTAGTAAACTCGAAACGCGCTCACGATCGAATGCGAAAAGAAAAACTCACACTTAGCACTCAGGATAACCAACAGCTTCTTTGTTATCCTATGATCTAAAAACAAGATCATCAAACTCTGATCTGCTGCTGGAATTTAATTTTCTGAGAATAACCTCGAAAACACCTCAAAATTGTTAAGTACTTTTGTCCGACTCAGAGATCGAACCTTGGACTTTATAAACCGAGACAACCAAGCTTCCATTAGACTACGAGGTACTTACTCATCGAGGAATATTTTTTTAATGTTTTATTGTTTTGGCACTGTATAGAAAGTAAGGCTCAGATTAAATGTCATTATAGCTAGTTGCAGGTTTAGAGGTCGCATCTGTTGGGCGTTGCGCTTGTGTAACGAGTGGGTGGGTTTTGCAAGGCGTACCAGATTGGGATCGATGGCGCTCTCTCTCAGATACAATAATTTGTTCATCGTTAATGCTGATTTACATATTGATACAAGGAACTTAACAAACAAACATTGATTTTTATTTTCGCTGTCCGTAGGTAGTAATTTGCGCTGTCATGCAATCCCATAGAATAGCAATGTTTATCAAGAGCAGTCAAGCCATTTTTCTATACCTATATTAATAATTCGGTCAAGGGGTACGGTTGACTCGATTGAAATTTTACCTGAGTAATAAAACATAAAAAATAACGATTTCGAATCGACAACATAATATATCCGTAAAATTCTGATTGTCGAGTATTTTGTTAGATATAATTTAAGGCCCCATTCCCTAAAATTACTAAAACGAGTGTTGCGGTTTTCATAATTTCTTAATAAATAATATCTGGTTGACCGAGCTTTGCTCGGTTTGTCACATACCCATATCTTGGGAACGGAGCTTTTCTTGGACCTGGAACCTTGATAAATCGATTCCTATAGAATAATTTTTTTTTTCTGAACCTGGTTGACTGAACTTTGCTCGGTTTTTCACATACCCATATCTTGGGAACCGAGCTTTTCTTGGACCTGTAACCTTGATAAATCGATTCCTTGACCCGAAAACCCCTAATTTGTGACTTTCATGAAAATCGTTGGAGCCGATTCCGAGATTCCAATTATATATATACAAGAATTGCTCGTTTAAAGGTATTAGATATGGAATTGCTTTTTAGAAAAATTCAGTGGTAATCTTAATTAAACTGTTAACAGTTTTACTGAGACATATTTTCAAAATAATTCTTAACTTTATAGAAAAAAAAATCGTAAACTTCATCCAAAACCTCGAAATCGACCTTTTCAATTTGCAAAAATTACAGTATTTCTTGTTTGTAATAAAAAAGGGAAAGATTTGATTGTTCATAAAATTGTTTGTAATGGACGAATTGAACAACTGCATATCCGTTTACTTTAAAAATTATTTCACATATGAAAAGCTACATCATTCCGAATTCGGATGTAAATCAATAACAACTCTTTACTCGACTAAATCAATACTTGCTATTCTAAGTTAAAAATCTTTATTGTTTTAAAATTATGACCGTTTTGCGTCTGGGGCTGCGGTAGTAAACACTGTGTTACAGTCTCCAGTTCTTTTCCCTTAATACAGACAGTATTTTGATATTAATTAATTTTCACATAATAGAAAATAAGCTGATGGGTATTATTGTTGCTAAAGATTCACTTCGTCCAATGCTCGAACGTGTGCTCGTCACTGAGGCAACCGCCATTTTTATTGGTTTTAGTCGACGTATGTATGCACTTGTCTACGTTGCTGAAGAGTAACGATGTAATATATATTTGTGACACTCCTACAGCGCTGCTATAATACGAAAGGCGGCTGGCGAATTGCCAAACATAAAGGGTACGTGCTCCACTTCACAATTCGAGTATCAGGTTTCTAGAGTATCGTTGAAACTATTTACTCACGGTTTAACATCTATTCTATCTTTAATGCCCTTATTTCGCAAAAAAATACGCAAATTGTAATAAAAATAAAATAAATATCTATCACCATCACGCGGAGCCGTTTTCCTTGCGGGGTAGGGTGTTTTAACGAACCCCCAAAAACACTCCGTATTCACTACAATTACGAGTATTTCCCAGAGACCAACATATCAGACGGGCAATACGGGTGTGACTACGATGATGGTGATTACGCCGCATTTCGACAAGTGTCGCTTATTCCTTGTGACAAACGCGACCAAAAGTTTTAACTGTAGGTATTGTCCCTACACATTTAATTGATAATTTTGATTAAATTATCGAATCAGAGACCACATGTTCTAGGACAAAAGACTCACTACTGGACAACGATGTGATTCAAGTCATGATTTTTGTAGAACTTATTTTGGACTAAACCGTCACTAGAGATTAGGGCCCACATAAGATGAAATATGGATTGTGTTTTAACGAATTCAGCTCTAAACATACGAAACTTTATGAATTCAGAAATCAGAAGTACTTTATTCAATAAAACTTTTTACAAGTTATTTTGACGCGTCAACATTTTTTTAAACTACTACCGGATCGGAAATACGGCCACACACTGAGAAAGTCCGGCAGAAGAAACTCAGCGGGCTTGTCTTTTGTGCACTCGGCTGTCGGCCATCCTATCCTTCTATCCGGACACGGCAACGACAAACACTGGCGTTATTGCAGATGACAAAGCGGTGTTGCCAAATCCGCGAGAAACTCATCGTTTCTCGCGGATTTGGCGGCGGCGGACTGCGGAAGTCTACCATCTACTAGTCACGATGGTAGTGACAGTTTGACCAGTCGTTTGCTTTTACGAACTGTCAGAAAAGTCTGAAAGTACGAACTGTCTGAAAGACTCAACCACCCATTGATATATAAAAACCCCCGCCTCTAATCACTAAATATGTTAAATTCGTATATCAAGATGGTACTGTCACATTCATAAGTTTTTGAATGTAATAATAACATAATTATGGAATTTATAAATTCTATAATTATGGAATTTGACAGTAAAAAGCATTGACTCTATTGCAGCAGGAATAGACAAAGCGATAGTACCAAGCGAGACGTTGTGGAACTCTACCATCTACTGACTTTAGAATCTGGACTGCAGAAGACTACACCAAGAATTGCCTTTGAATTTCACTCACAGAGTGAAAACAAGTTATAGCGACGTGGAACTTTTACTTTGTGGGAAAGTCCCGTCACTTGTGAGAACATTTACAACCCTAACTTACCCCGTATTGGTCCAGGTCTCTTTGGAGAATAGACCAACTGCTGTTCTACCAGATAGCTCGTAAGAGGTGACTGTTTGGCTATGCATGTCACTACCATCGTGACTGCTTGTTGGTAAAGTTCCGCAACGCCTAGCCTGGGTATATGGTACCACAGCCTTACTTATTTCTGCCGCAATAGCGTCAATGCTCATCATTGTCGTGTTCCGGTTTATAGAATAAGTGAGCCGGTAAACTTAAGCACATATGACCCCTGCAACAAGGAAAGCAACGCATCAATCATTAAGGGTGTAGACAGACGGACTGCATTTCAACTGCAATCCGACTGCTAAATGGCAGTTCAGATGCAGTTTGAATGCAGTTGACACGACTGCAATTGAACTGCAAACCAACGGAGTCGGTTGCAATTCACGCGACTGCACAATGACTGCAATTGAACTGCAATCGGATTTGATTTGCAGTTCAATTGCAGTCGTGTCAACTGCATTCAAAACGCATCTGAACTGCCATTTAGCAGTTGCATTCCAGTTAAAATGCAGTCCGTCTGTCTACACCCTAACACTTTTGATGTCTTTAGGCAAAGGTTTCTTCTTTCCATCAGGAGAACCATCTGCTTAATTGCTATTCTATGATATAAAAAATAACTTTAGGTGCCTTAGCTAGTCTATATTCCATTCTCGGTCCTCCTATCCATTTTATTGATCCGGGTACCATCAGAAGATCACTCTTACGGTGGAGGTGGATGTATAAATCTTATGGATTTTCGATAGGGTGCCATACTGCCAGACATGCTCTTTAAAGGCGAGAGAAGACTGAAGATGTCACTACCATAATGACTGTTAAATGTGCGGTAGAGTTCTAAACCTCTTGTTTGGGTATGGTACCACCGTCATAGCTATTCCTGATTTAAATTTTCTCCCGTGTTGGACCCCTTTGAATGGGCCCCAGACCAACATGGGCCATCTACCATTTAGTAAGGCAACTTGTAAATGACAATCGATTGGCTTTACGTGTTACTACCATCATGACTACTGGATGGTAGAGTTCCGCAACAGCGTTGTCTATTACTGCCTCAATAGCGTCAGTAATTGACACTGTCGTGTTTCTGTTCGGAGGGTAAGGTAGCCGGTTCACTTATGCATGTAACATTACCTACCTGCCACGCCGATTGCAATGTCTATTTGCGATGGTTATCTCTTTCCATTACGAGAGCTATCAGCTTAGTTACTATCTTATTAAACTTTGAACACTGAATATCGTCGGCACTTGGTAAAACTCCATGTTAACTTATATTTATATCGTATTAAAAGCACTTGTACTGTTGATACAGGCCCTGATGATGCGTTAAAACGCGAAACCGGTTGGTTTTAATAATTAAAAAGTCAAGTAAAACAGTACAAGTGCTTTTAATACGATATAAATATAAGTTATCTTATTAAAAATGATAACTATTGCTGTTTTTTTTTTGTTGGAAGGTCAAGGTTGTCGGTCAATGTATAGGTATAATACGACTATATGAAGATAAGATTTATTTGTTATAATCCCAATCGACCCAATCCTATGTATATCTTATACATATAATAAAATAGTAGAAAAGTCAAAACTGTACATTGAATATTTTTTAAAAAGAATACTTGGGGCGTGATCTACAATCGATATTGAAGCCAAAAATATAGTTTTTAGAATTTTTGTCTGTTTGTCTGTATGTATGTTCGGGGTAAACTCAAAAAGTACTGCATGGATTTACTTCAAATTTTGGATGAATATTACTAACAAGACGGGTCAACATATAGGCTACATATTATCACGCTATCACCTACCCCCCGTAGGCTAGGGGCTGTTTGGAGTAAACGAAGTCCGCGCGGACAAGTCGCAGGCAACAGCTAGTTATAAATGTGAAAGTTGTATGTTTGGATATTTGTTACTCAATTACACAAAAATAGCTAGACTAAAAATAGATTTGGATGAAATATGGCACACAGATAGACACAAAAGTGTTTTCGTGTGATTCGCCAAAAACTTTCAGCCAATAAATTGCCACTATATAAGTAACATAGTTTACATTTTTACCCGACTAATTAAAAGGAAGTGATGTATAAGAGTCATGCGAAGTCGCGAAGACAGCTAGTTTAAAGTATTTAGTTAATATGTTTCAATTATACCTGCTTAGTTCGTCTTCAATAAAATAATAAGCAAGTTAGTCTGATTCAACTGAATCATCTGGGGAAAATCCCTACGTTTCCCAACAAACTGGGGACTCACTTAAATAATCAACAAAAATACTCAATACCAACCTTCAGGAATTAAAATAACACAAAATGTTGTAATTTTTAAATTAAAAAAAAAAAACTTTTTGTAAATTAAAAGTAACGGAATACGACACAAACACTTGTAATCAACTAAGTGGATTTAATATCACAAACTCTTATCAGAGGCCCGTTCTGATAAGGAATCTCAAATCTGATTCATAGGCATTTTTAACGTATATTTTTAATCTGTCGTGTTCCGCGCGCGCTCTTGACGTTACTGCGCGCGAACGCTGGATTGGTTACGTCAACAGACTGTTGTGGGAGTGATAACAATTCGCTAATGAATGCATAATGAGTGTTTAATCGTTTTTTTTAATAAAGCAAGAGATACATAACATCTTTAAGATTTATCAAAATTCATCGGATTGTTGGTTAACAAAATTGGTGGCGAATAGCTAATGCCTAGGGTTTCCATCCGTCCCGCGAAAAGAGGGACGTTCCGCCGCTTAAAAATGTGTTCCGCGATTAATGTTGAATTTTCCCCGTGTTGGTCCCGGGCTCCTTTGAAGAACAGGCCAACTACCGTTCTGCCAGGCAGGTCGTAAAAGGCGACCGATTGGCTATGCGAATCACTACCATCGTGGCTACTAAGTGGTAGAGTTCTGCATTGTCTCGCCCGGGTCTGGTACCACCGCCTTACCTATTCCTGCCGCAATAGCGTCAGTGCTTGTCATTGTCGTGTTGCGGTTTGGAGGGTAAGGTAGCCGGTAAACTTATACGTGTGGCATTAGACCTCGCCACAAGATAGCAACGCACCATTAACATCTTTGGTGTCTATAGGCGATGGTTGACTCTTTTCATCAGGAGACCCATCTGCTTGTTTGCTATAAATAAGCTAAAGGATAACTATACAAACAAATATACAATGCTAATGTGGCAGGATGTATGAATCATATTTCTGAACGGGTGGTAACTCCATTATTTGACGACATAATTTATATACTGTTTAGAAATTTACATGGATAGACAAACGATTATGATTTCGGTAAATCGATTCCTTATCAATGCCGGCTTTAGGGTGGGGCAACCCAGGCGGTGTCCTAGGGCGCTCGGGCACAGGGGGATAAATGTCTAAAAAAACTCAAAAATATAAATATAGTGCGCGCGGAACTAGTTGGCCGCGCCATACGTAATACGTAATACGTAAGGCGCGGCCAACTAGTTCCGTGCGCACTATAGTAAAAATTTCTAATGTGTGACTCGCCCGGGGCGTCTGGATAGTTAAGGATGTGCTTAAGGTCTCTACGCCCGTTCCTAATCCTAGGCCTAAAAACCATATACCTAATTGAATTTGTCGTTGAAACCATCTGAGCTGTTTTTGGAAAAACCAAATTCTACATATATATGTACACATGCACACAAAAATAAATTTTGAAACGTAAAAATCCCTGCGGGCGAAGACACGGATGTTAGCTAGTTTTGTAGTAATCGTTTATGCATAGAAATTATCATAACATTGAAATAACGTTGCCAAATTATATCATGTTGGTAATGACGCGGTAATGACCAATGATTAATGATCTACGATAGCAAAATTATAATCCACACATCCATACTTGTACTCTAATCTAATATAATACTAATAATATAAACGTGAATGTCTCTCTGTTTGTCTGTTACACTTTCATGGCAAAACAGCTTAACCGATTTCTATGAAATTTGGCATGGAGATGGTTGAAGATCCGGAGTCAAATATTGACTGACTTTTATTTCAATAACAAACCCCTAAAGTGCTGCAAAAGAGGATGAAAGATTATATAAAAAACTAAAGGTACGAGGTGCAAATGTATATTTTACGGGCGAAGCTGCGCGGGTCAGCTAGCAATATTATAAATATGAAAATCTGTCTATTACGTTTTCACAGCAAAATTGCTTAACCAATTTTCTGTTTCGATCAGGGCCCTAATTCTCGTAATCAAGCAGCAATCGAGTCGACGCGTTTAGGACTCTTACACATTTTCTTACATATTATGTCTCGTTGTGGCACGTCTCCACGTTGTATCGTGTTTCTGTACGTGAGAGCCCTAAGCGCATTGACTCAATTACGTGAATTGAGGTGCTGGAATACCATACCTATACGCTAATTTTTATCCCGGAAAAGTGAACAGTTCTCCTAGGATCCGGCAATTACTCTTATAATGCAGTATGCTGTAAGGTGCAGCTAGTAGAGTTAAAAATGTGAAAAGATGGTACGTTTGGTCACAATTTACACAAATACGTCAGCGGCCCACTGTTTCGGCCCGAAAAAACTCGAGACCGTCAAGCAAAAGTAATTAAAGAGTCGAATTCCTGATGCCACGTACTCTGCTACTTATCATCAATATAATCGGCTTTAAAAACTTGAATTCTGGCGCTCTGCTTGCTCAAAAGGGGCCGTTCAAATTAATCTGTGGTTCAAATATTACGTAAGCATATTTTTTACAATTAATACCTTCCCCCTCCCCCATGTCAGCAAAAGTAAGCAAATCACTTATTCCTGCCGCCTTGCTTACGTAAACATTTGTAAATTTATTTTTTAATCTGTCCCTCAGATTTGTGATGATTCATGAGTAGCAGTTTTTATTAGGAGCAGTAGGTAAGATAAAAAGAGTTTAATGCAAACATTTAATGTAGCAAGCAGTAAACATATAGATATCTCGAAAGGTAAAAAAATGATTTTTGCTGACGTAGTCACTATATAGACCCCGTCATTCCCCTTTTCATTAAAAATAAGCAAAGGGAAGACCCCCCCTTTTAGTGCTTATGTAATACTTGAATGGCCTCAAAGACCGGTTTCGTAATACAAGAAGCAAATAGCTTTCCTAACGGATAATTGCCTATAAATACCAAAAATGTTAATGGTACGTTGCTATCGGTGTGGCGGGATGGCAATGCTACATACATAAGTCTACCAGCTACCTCATAGCCTCCAAACACGACAATAACAAGTATCAATACTATTACGGCTAGATTAGGCAATGTAACGGTACCATATACTCGAGCTAGATATAGCAGAACTCTACCACTTAGTATAGTCACGATGGTAATGACACGAATAGCCAATCGTTTGGGGGGAGGGGGAGGGGGGTGGACCAACACAGGCCATGAGACACCTACCTAAATACCTAATTGCGAAAAACAATGTAGGTATGCTTTGATATTTATCACACATTCATAAATAACTGAAAATGTGCAAAAAGTAAGTGCCCATATCTACCACATAGGGTACTATTTGTCCCAAAAATATGCATTAATCCCACGGAATCTACATAAAAGTGATCATGCGATGTTGCGGGGCGTAACTTGTTAAAAATATATTAAAATGATATGTAAATCATGAGCAGGTAATTTAAAGCAAATATGGGTTATTGAATCGTAATCCGAACGCGTAGGCCGCAGCCGGTGACATGTTGTATTTCCACGAATATTTACCGGCCATTAATATTTAATACCTTATAATCATAATAGTCCAGTAAAAAGTTTAATGAAACCATGATCAACCAGTTTTGGGCGCAATGAGTAAAAATGTGTTCATTAATACCTAATAAATGTGTTAATTAATAACGATATTATGAAATAAATTTTGATTTAAAATTAGGGGAAAGGTATAAAAAAAATAAAAAAAAGGGTTGAAAAATGCCTTTTTTTAAATAACTTAATAACGGTAGGAAATACAAAAAAAAGTTTCAAGTAAAAGTTGTAGAGAAAAAAAATCGGTTGTCTGTAAAGTTGGTTTACAGACGATAGTTGAACGTGACAACGTCTTAAGCTCTCGCTTGTACTCCAAGCCTTAAACGGAACGCCTCAGAGCGAGGTAAAGCCGCATGAGTCATGTTTTTTCGTGCGTGCAGCCAGCTCTATCGAATTATAAGACGTTGTCACGTCAAAAAATTCTACACAAAAAGTTCCTCTTCATTTTTTTGTTATCTACTTTAGTTTAGCTCCAAAAAATAAAAATTAAATTTGCTTTGTAATTAATTATAAAACCTTACCAGAATTATTACGGCCCTGTACCATGCAGCGCGCGCATCACATAAATATGTACTAACACTACTACACATGTATTCCCATATTTATATATTTTTACATATTTTACTACAAATTTAATTTTTATTTTTTGTAGCTAAACTAAAGCAGATAACAAAAAAATGAAGAGGAACTTTTTGTGTAGAATTTTTTTCTCTACAACTTTTACTTGAAACTTTTTTTTGTATTTCCTACCCTTTTCAACCCTTTTTTCAACCCTTTTTTTATTTTTTTCATACCTTTCCCCTAATTTTAAATCAAAATTTATTTCATAATATCATTATTTAAGTATTAATGAACACATTTTTACTCATTGCGCCAAAACTGGTTGATCATGGTTTCATTAAACTTTTTACTGGACTATAAACAGTTTTACATCTACTAGCTGGGCAACCGAGCCTTTTATATCATAAGATAGCAAACAAGCAGGTAGCTTTCCTGATGGAAAGAGATACCATTGCTTATAGACACCAAACGTAACGTAAACGTAACACCACCTAACGTAAACGTAGACCAATTACCGTTCTGCCAGGCAGGTCGTAAAAAGCGACCGATTGGCTATGCAGTCACTACCATCGTGACTACTAGGTGATAGAGTTCTGCATTGTCTCGCCCGGGTCTGGTACCACCGCCTTACCTATTCCTGCCGCAATAGCGTCAGTGCTTGTCACTGTCGTGTTCCGGTTTGGAGGGTAAGGTATCCGGTTAACTTATGCATGTGGCATTAGACCTCGCCACAAGATAGCAATGCACCATAAACATCTTTGGTGTCTATAGGCGATGGTTGACTCTTACCATCAAGAGAGCCATATGCTTGTTTGCTATCTTGTGATATAAAAAATAAATAAAAAAAACGTATTATTGGTGCGTTGTTACCTTTATGGCGGTGTCTTAATGCCGCATGCATATTGGATAGGTTTACCCACTGGTGGATTTACCCATAGGCCCGTGAGGCCCAGGCCTAGGACGGCATAATTCTAGGGGCGGCAAAATTTTCGAGATGACAAAAATTGAAAGGCGACAGAAGTCAAGGTCAATAGGGGAATTCAAATATCATTAATGATAAAGTGTTAAAATAAACTGATTTTAAAAATCCCTTTATCTAATGGAATTCTACATTATTCCCGGGGTAACATAGGCTACTTTTTTACAGGATTAAATGAAAAGAAGGGATATTTTTGGGTCACACGAACGAAGTCGCGGGCAACAGCTAGTGTATGGTAAGTTATAAAAAAATTAATAATATTTTTTTGGTATTTTATAAAATTTTATCTATAAAAATTAAAGTATTTATAAATTAAATATATAATTTCAATAATCTCCATCACTAAGAAAAAGGCAGCATATCAGTCGGGGCCTAGGGCGGGATCAAGCGTAAATCCGCCACTGGGTTTACCGGCTATCTTACTCTCCAAACTGGAACTCGACAACGATAAGCACTGACGCTTTTGAGGTAGGAATAAGTAAGGCGGTGATACCAGTGGCCTAATTCACGTAATCAAGCGGCAAGCGAGTCGAAGCATTTAAGACACTTACACATTTTCTTACATATTATGCCGCGTCGTAGCACGTCTCGACGTTCTATCGTGTTTAGGTGTGTGAGAGCCCTTTGATTCAATTACGTGAATTAGGGGGCAGGCCCGCGAGAGACAATGAAGCACTCTACCATCTAGTAGCCACGATGACTCGCATAGCCAACCGTTCGCCTCTTTACGAATTGCCTGGCATAACAGCAGATGTTTTATGCTTCAAAGGGAGCTTGGACTGACATAGGGCGTAGCTTTGTTCGGATGATATTGTTTCATGGAAAAAAGGATTATCACTGAGATGACACTTAAATCATTTTTAATAGTTAATGACTATCTAAATACAAAATTTCGTTAAAATAAAAAAGTATTACTAACTTTTGTTCGCTTGACTCGGCTTGAACACTTTTGATGTAGTCATGACTGGTGGTAATCAGTGATCACTTATCTACCGTTAGTTGATTGTTGACAATCCTGACCGCTCTTCTATAAAAATGTTTAAATTGTTCACCACATCGTCCGAGCTCTGCAAAATCTGACCTGGGTAGTACAATTATCACGGTCTTACTAATTTCTACCGCAATAGTTATGATGTTGCGAATAGCTGCAAAATGTTCCGATTTAAAGGGTATGGTAGCCGGCAAACTTGTGAAACATATGGCGAAGTCTCCGCGGGTAAAAATGCAAAAGTATTAACAAAGTTTAGTACAGTCTCAGTAATTTCGATAGCCAGCAGCTAAGTTTCTTTTGCTGGTGTATTAACATCCCCATTACTCAGAAAATAGGCAAAACTAAATACTAGCAATATACCTATAGTCGTTTTATTTCTTTGTATCATAAAATTATGGTATATAGCCATCCCGCCACACTTATAGCAATGCACCATTAATATTTTTAGTGGCTATAGACGGTGGGTATCACTTTACCTCAGAAGAACCATCTGTTTATTTGCTATCTTATGACATAAAAAAGTTATGTTTACTATATCACGGAAACAGCACGTTTAAAAGTATCACTACGTCTTTTATTAGACCCTTAACAACGTGAATGTAAAATTTTATGATGATTGGTAACTAGTGTAAACGTGAAAGCGTAACGAATAAAAACTCACTTTCGCATTTCTAAATAAAGGCCCCCTGCGCTTTTTGCCACGAAATGGTCTTTCAAATATATTTAGCTGTATGATACGCGAGCCTCCTATAATTGTAATAGTACTATGCCTATAAACAGTGCCGGATCTTAGCACCTTGATGCCCTAAAAGCCCCGATCGATGGGCGAGTTAAAACGCGGTTTTATGGCTCGTCGGTAAAGCTCGCCGGCCGGCGCGGCGGGCGGTGTATTATTGAAATACCGCTTTTTTATACACCGACAAGTCTGACTCGCAGCTCGTCATGTTTGCAACATTTTTTCCACGATTCTTCAGACACGATACTTATACTAGCTTGTAAGAGTAACCAACAAATAACAGCACACCAGCAAGCCGCGATTAAGCCTTCGTTGTTTAAAACCGCGGTAGGTATAAGCTCGTACGTCGCGTTAATCAGTGTCCAAATCACAAGTACGCGTGTATATCCATAAGTAAATTAGTATTGGTCTTTAAAAATAGATAACGAATACGTTATAATAAAAAAATATTGAATGTACAGTTTTGACTTTTCTACGATTTTATTATATGTACAGATAATAATCTGTACATATAATAAAATCGTAGAAAAGTCAAAACTGTACATTCAATATTTTTTTTAAAGAATACTTGGAGCGTGATCTACAATTGATATCGAAGCCAAAAATATAGTTTTTAGAATTTTTGTCTGTTTGTCTGTATGTATGTCCGAGGTAAACTCAAAAAGTGCTGCATGGATATACTTCAAATTTTGCATAAATATTACTAACAGGTCGAGTCAACATATAGGCTACATATTATCCCGCTATCACCTACGGGGGAGAAGCTGTGTGAAGTAAACGAAGTCCGCGCGTACGAAGTCGCTGGCAACAGCTAGTAAGTTATAACTACGGGATAGATAATATTTAGGTGACCCTAAACATCAACGTTTAATTTAAAGCACATGAATAGACAACAAAATCGCGCGGATTTTCAAAGAGTCTAACCCTTCGGCCTTCAGTGCTGTTTTTGTGGCCATTCATAGCGTAATGGTAATGCCCAGTCATAATTATATCTATAAGCTTTTGATTAATTTGCATAAAATGCGTTTTATGTCCGGTTATCCGGTTTAATCTTAATAACATGAACGGTTAGGCAGTGTATTAAATACGAAAATACGAACTACTAGAAAATTGACTTTGATTAAAAATGTTGATTTTTAAATATGTATACGTAGGTACATAATTTCTAAAAATTACTCGAGTTAAGCTAACACCGAAGTCAAACAAAGCGATTCCCTTTTAATAAAGGTGTAAGTTAACGATACATTACATAATCTTTATTCTTTATCTTTATATCAAAAATATTAGATTCTGGACTCCTCTTCAATGTAAACTTTCATAAAGCGTGCAAAGTTTCAAACCCGGTCTGTATTAATTCTAACGGAGCTCTTTACTTGTTTCAAAGTTACGTGATGGTGTAAATGCAAGTTGTTTACAAAGCAGAAAACTATTATTTTATACTAGCTGTTGCCAGCGACTTCGTCCTCGCGGACTTCGTTTACTCCGCACTGCTCCTCCCCCGTAGGTGTAGCGTGATAATATGTAGCCTATATGTTGACCCGACCTGTTAGTAATATTCATGCAAAAAGTAAATCCATGCAATACTTTTTGAGTTAACCCCGGACATACATACAGACAAACACAAAAATTCTAAAAACTATATTTTTGGCTGCGATATTGATTGTAGATCACGCCCCAAGTATTCTTTTAAAAAAATATTCAATGTACAGTTTTGACTTTCCTACGATTTTATTATATGTATAGATTTTAAACTAACCTGTGAACTTCGTTCCGCCTAACAGTAAATGAAAAAGCAGATTTAGAAAAAAAAATATTACAAAATTATAAGTTCATTTTTTCCTTCGAACTTTTATTTCTTTGTTTGCTAATATGAATACCTACATTTAGAAATGCTATAACATTCACAATGAACACCCAAACCCAGAACCACAAACATTTATGCTCATCAAAAAAATGTTTCTCCCTGTCGGGAATCAAAGCCCTATCGATTCTACTAATTTTAACAACAGCAACTTAACAGAATTTGGTATAGATGTACGTTTTCGGAAATTTTCGGTAATCTCTTATTTATTTTCGCTTGGTAAATATGCATATTTATTAGTAAACAAACATGCCTATAGACAACAATTATGATGTTATTGATTCGGTGTCATCCTTGTGGTGGGGATGAAATGCCTCATGCGTAACTTTATCAGCTAACTTATCCTTTAAACGAAAACGCGACAGTGATAAGCATTCCCGTAATGCAACAGATTTTTTAAAACGGTGGTACCAAATCTGAACAAGACGTTGCACAAATCTACCATCAGTTGTTGCAATCTCTACGTCAGATGTTGCAATCTTTACATCAGACTAGGGATGGGAGATAGCTAAATTCATTTCACTATCATGTCGTGAAGTTATTTGCTTTTTGTCACTGTTACATCACGGGTGATATATCACGACCGTTATATTTTATTAGTAACGATTATTGTCACATAGGGTGCATTTTATACCGAGTGTTACATCGCCGCGCAGTGATTACAATTTATAAATGATTATTGAAGTGAAATAACATATTAAACATGTTCTCTCTTTTAGCTGGTGGCACGGTGTTGCTCAAATGTTGTTGTTTTGTCTCTTTCGCACGATGGATTTCCGCGAATTATAAGCTTCTGCTACTGCAGAAGCTTATAATTCGCGGAAATCCAGCTTGGCCCGCGTGAAATTAAATCACACTTGCTTTATATATGACAGATGGTTTCGATGCATATAACTAGTGTAATATAATATGTGAATTATGTTATACCGAGTGATACCATGTATAACCTTTTGATGCGTGAAACGTACCCTAGATCAGACGTTGTAATCTCTACCATGAGTACGTAGTGACGATGGTAGAGTCACGTTTGGCTATATCGTTTGTCTTTTACGAATTACCTATCAAGATGGATGATGACTGATGTAATCTTCTAAAGGGGCCCGGAATCTGGACCGACACAGGTAACAAGCTATCCATTCCAGCCTCATGAATCTATCAAGTTGACAGTTCTCTGAATCGCGGCTTGGCTCGCAGCATATTTTATGAAACCCGGCGACCCTGTCGGCACACGCGCGTCGGCGTTACATTCGGGTCACACGGCACACCGCACGTGGGTTATTGCAATTCATATTGGTGTACATTAGTTCAAATTATGTTTTTACTGAATACGCGAAGAAAGGGTAATGTATTTTTAGCTACTTTCCAAAAGGAGGAGTTATCGATTCGGCTGTATGTTTCCTCCCGCTACGTATGTAGATAAGGAAGTTACTGATTTTGCTCCGATTTTCGAAAAACGAGTTTTCACCAGATCTCCACGCTTTGAATTCCTAGGAATATATTCCTAATATATTCACAATGACGCCAATATGGCTGTATGTATGAATGTCTGTGTATGTGTATGGAAACATCTCATAACTTTCTGAAAATTTGAACCAATTCGGTCCAGGAGCTTCTGAGAAGTTTTGAAAAAACCTCAAAAAAGCTTTTGGCGAAACAGTATTTTTTCAATATAACTTCCAGATTAATGCTCCGTTTGAGTACAAAATCTAATCAGCTCTTTTCCTCAAAAAACTGGGCCAAATGCATACGTAAATTGCATCAAAATCGGTTTATCCGTTCGGGAGTAATCGTTGACGAAAAATTTTGAAAAAGCGTTTTTCGACATAATTTTGAGATTTTTAACAGGATGGCCTGCAGGTTCAAAATGTTTATATTTTTTTAATATCTGTTACGTCAAAACTCGCTTATTTATGAACCGATTTTGAACATTAATCGCGGGTGCACTTGTACCTCTGCCTAACCCTTTGGGGATATGGGCGTGAAGATACTTTGATTTTGAAAATTCCGTTTCTGTTTGAGAGAAAATACTCCCCGTGTGGTTTTATTTTAATTTGGTAAAGAGCGTTTCGGAGATACAGGAAACGGGATATCATGTCGGTTTCACTGCTTTAAAAAAATATTTTGTTTGTTACCTCTGAACTCAGTTATTTATTAACCACTTTGAAAAACCATTTTTTGTTTAAGGAGTACATATACCTTTTTTCCAAGCCAATTTTTTAATCCAAGCTCAGCTTAGTAGTTTTATTATATTAGTTTACATTTAACATTGTTTCCAATCACATATCGTCAAAAGTGACATGCAAAAAATATAGATTACTAGATATTTAAAAACATAATATTTAAAATCTATTCGTTATTAACTGATCATTTTTATGATAAATTTAATATTCCGTAGTAGAATCTGTTACCTACTCATTAAAAATATAATATTGCTAAAGTGATGTAGTACTGTATATAGGGTCACTAGCTGCAGCGTGCAGCCCGCTGCATTATAAGTTTTTGGTGAATCCCGCGGGATCACCTAATTTTCCGGGATAAAAAATAGCCTATGTGCTATTCCAGATCATTATCTACCTGTGTGCCAAATTTCATTCAAATCCGTTCAGTAGTTTTTGCGCGATTGAGAAACAAACATCCATCCAAACATCTAAACTTTCGCATTTATAATATTTATATAGATTATATAGATTTCATAATAGGTGAAAATATTTTAACCCAGCATTTGGTACGTGTAACCAAAGTTATCCAGCTAAAAACAAACGTCATTCATGTAAAACTTGTATGTTTTATTCGTATACGAAATTTTATTCGTACAAATCAAAAAGTTTTGCACTCTTGAATGACATTTGTTTTTAGCTGGATATCTTTAATTAGACGTACCGAATGCTGGGTTGAAATATTTTCACCTATCATGGAATGACCCTATATAAATTTATATAAATTTTCTGGCCAGAGATTCAAACTTAAAACCCATTGCCTCATAGTCGGCTTACCATTGCATAGTAGGTCTGCGAAACAGCTTTAATATTAAGGTTAGCGATTTTTATGCAGATCATGTTAGGCGTGATATTTTCAGGTCAAACATTGCTAAACCAAAAAGGAAGTTCCGTTTACAAAGCCATAATTAATAAGTACGTGCGACTCGTGAGCGATAGTGATTCCGAGCATAGAAACAGCAAAAACTTCGAGTTAATCGGGGCCCATTTTGATAAATAGGACATTTGTCATCTACCAGGCAAGTCGTTAAAGACGAACAACTTATCAAACCGTCACTACCATTATGACTATTAGGTGGTAGAGTTCTGCAGCCTCTCGAGGTGCGCAACTTTTTACACGGATTTTGTACTACCGTCTTATCTATTCCTACTGCAATAGCATCAGTGTTTGTCATGTTTTGGTTTGGAGAGTAAGGTAGCCGGTAAACCACATCACATGGATGGCAACGCGTCATTTATATTTCTGGTATCTATAGGCGATAGTTATCTTTTTTTATCAGGAAAGCCATTTATTATCCTATTAAATAAAAATAAAATAATATAAATTAGACTCGTATCCAATATCCAGTTTCGGGCAAGTTGATTCAAAGAAAAGTTGGCAAGACCAAGCGGGCAAGTTATATTCCCGTGTTGGTCCCAGGCTCCTTTGAAGAATAGGCCAACAGCCGTTCTGCTAGGCAGATCTAAAAGGCGACCTATTGGCTATGCGAGTCACTACCATCGTGGTTACTATATGGTAGAGATCTGCTTTGTCTCGCCCGGGTCTGCACCACCTTGCTTATTTCTGCCGCAATAGCGTCAGTTCTATTGCGGCAGAAATAAGTAAGGCTGTTGTCGTGTGCTGTCGTGTTCTGGTTTGGAGGGTAAGGTAGCCGTTAAACTTATGCATGGGCATTAGACCTCGTCACAAGATAGCAACGTATCATTAACATCTTTTGTATCTATAGGCGACGGTTGACTCTTTCCATCAGGAGACCAATCTGCTTGTTTGCTATCTTATGATATAAAAAAGCTAAAAAAATAAATAACGAACTGTAATTAAATGACTCGACCCAGAACCCGAATTGAGGACTTTATACATCTATACTGAAGCCGTACTGCTAGATCACTGAGAAGCGAGATAACAAGCGAATTCACATCTCTGAACATTTTGTTCCAGTTTACTTTGCATTTGTGGAGGATTTTACTTTAGGACGATAATAACTATTATATTGCTACGTAATTCGGGTTCGTAATAGTAAGAAAACACCACTTATATTAAATCCGTGTATTTATAATACAGATACACAAAACAACACAACGAAATACACAAATACCCTGATTAACACTAGGAACTCACTGTACTATCTCCATACTTAACTAACTACACAATAAAACACATCTCGCTTCGCACGGGTCACTTCAAGTATCGCTCTCGATCGCTTGATAAAAACTGCCCTGTATTTGTCAACACATCTCTATTTATACCCAGGATAAAGTTCTACCTAGATCCAGAAAAATCTAAAAGTATCGGGAAACAATGAATCACTTCTTATTACTTCTTATTGTAAACAAGTTATGAATCATAAATCTTTGTACACGCTATTTTCAACTTTATGCCATATACCACAAAGTCCATTATGGCATAGCTTAGGTCAACTATTTGTTTGTCAATAGAAGTAGCTATATCTCTTTCTTTTATTTCTAGATCTCTCCAACGTTCCAATTCTACACGTTTCTAGATTATTCATAACAATATTATAATCTGTGCTATAGCAGGCAGTACACAAGAAAAAGCTCAAGGAAGTACTGCAAAATATTTAAAACTATCTTTTCCGCTACATCGTCCGCGTGGATAATTTCTGAAATAAAAGTGCCGTGGGATTTCCAGGATAAAAACATCCTATCCTGTGTTCTTTCTCGGGTCTCAAACTGTCTTTGTACCAAATTTCATTCAAATCGGTTCAGTGACTTAGGCGTGAAAAAGAAGCAGACAGAGTTACTTTCGTATTTATAATATTATTATGGATTAAACTAAACTACTATATACCTAACTTCCGGGCAAACAAATAATAATAATAATTATAATAATAATTTATTTAATTATAATAAGATTTTAAAATTCCACAATAAATCACTTTAACTTCGATAAAACTTGGATATCGTTTACATTTGGTATACAATTGTATTATCTATACATATAATAAAATCGTTGGAAAGTCAATGTATGTCCGGGGTAAACTCAAAAAGTACTGCATGGATTTACTTCAAATTTTGCATGAATATTACTAACAGGTCGGGTCAACATATAGGCTACATATCACGCTATCACATACGGGGAAGGAGCTGTACGGAGTAAACAAAATCCGCGCGAAGGAAGTCACGAGCAACACCTAGTACATAAATAATAATATTGTTTCACACTGTTAGAATAAAACAGAGGTTCCCAAACTAAGCGTCACCTGTATTTTTGGATGACCATATAATAATACGTATATTTTTTTATTCTATCTACCTAATAAAAGCAATGTAAACTACAAAAAGGGTACCATACCGTATTATTTCAATATTATGAGCAAAACGACAAAAACTACTCGAGTACAAAATGAACTTATAGACATAAATATTTCCAAACAAGTATCTAATCAGTTTTTTCGACAAAAAGAAATTATGTGATCCATACAACCTTTGTATATTTCACCAGAACATTGCAGGATTTTGTTCAAAAAGGGACCTACTGAATATAGCCTTAGAATATGTAATAAATAATAATACAACTTGTATAACTAATATTGACATTATCTGTCTTTGTGAAACGTTTGTACCTCAGTCAGGAGTAAATGCACTTAATCTAGAAAACTATCATCTAGCCACATCTTTTAGCAGAAAAAAACAGAAACGTGGAGGGGTTTGTATTTTTGTAAATAAATTTTTAGATTTTCGCGTCCTAGATATAAAAAGATTTGCAGTTGAAAAATACTTTGAATGTTGCGGTATAGAAATTAACAATATTATAGTAATTTGTATATATAGAATACCTGCTTCTGACAGTAAATTTTTTTTTATCAAACTCCAGCTCTTATTACATGAACTTGCCAAAAAAAATAAGAAAGTTGTATTAACGGGGGATTTTAACATAGATTTACTTAAAAAAACAAAATATTCCTCCGAACTACAAACAATTTTAAGAAATTTCAATCTAACATTACATATAAACACACCAACAAGACAAACTGCATGTCTGGACTTATTTATCAGCAACATAAATGACGCTGTAGGGAATACTCATGAATTAGGTCTATCGGATCATAATACTGGCCAAACCCTTCAAGTTAAAATTAAAAATAAGAAAGAACGCTATAAATACTGGTTTGTTTTTCGCCGTGATCTGTCACAAGAAAATATTTTAAAATTTAAAAATCACATAAAGAGTTTGTCCTGGACGAATGTATTTCTGTGTGAAAATGTTAATGATGCTTTCAATGAATTCCATGACTTATTTACGTTACTTTATAATCTTTGCTTTCCAGTATATAAAACTAAAATAATACAAACGCGTAGGAGACTAAATTAGCTAACAAAGGGCTTAAAAAAGTCTTGTCGGACTAAGCGATTCTTAAGATTTAATTATTATAAAAATAAAACAATAACAAATAAAAATACTTATAAAATGTATTCAAAGGTACTTAAGCAATGTATAGAAACTTCACATAGGAATATAAACAAACTAAAATTATCTAGAGCGAAAAATAAAAATAAAGCTACATGGGATATAATAAAAAATTACGACAAACAAAAATTAATTAATCCGCAGGTTATATCAAAAGTTACCATAGAAAATAGAGATATAAGTAACCCACAATTGATTGCAGAGAAATTTAATCAATTTTACATTAATTTACCAACAAATATATTGAATCGAAATACAAATACTTACAGTTTACTGAACCATCAGAGTCAAAGCATGTTTTTGTCCCCGTTTGATGAAATGGAAATATATAGAATAATACAGTCCCTCAAAAATACACCTGCTACGGGTTATGATGGTATATTAACAAGTATTCTTAAAACTGTTTCACCCTTTATTTTAAATGTAGTCACTTATTTAATAAACCTTTCTTTTGAACAAGGAATTTATCCTGATAAACTCAAAATATCGGTAGTCAAACCATTATATAAAGGCGGAGAAAAAACAATATTAAATAATTATAGACCTATCACATTAATCCCTGTTATTGCCAAAATATTCGAAAAATCGTTCTATAATCGGCTGTTACATTATTTAAATAAATTTAATATTATAACCAAAGATCAGAATGGTTTCCAAAAAAATAAATCTACTACATTAACATCATTTAATCTGATTAAGTATATAATACAAAACATAAGTAGATTTAAAACGACTGTAGTACTATATTTTGATATGACAAAAGCCTTCGATTTTGTAGATCATAATTTACTGTTAGATAAATGTCAGTATTATGGTATACGGGGCCTAGTCCTAAATTGGGTAAAAAGTTATATTACATCAAGAAAGCAGTATGTAGAAATACAAAAATTGGACCACAACATGCAAATGAGATCATACAGATCTTCATACAAAATAGTTAAATATGGTGTGCCACAAGGTAGTATTTTAGGGCCTATATTTTTCATCGTCGGGATAAATGATTTGCCTAAAATTACAACACATCAATGCTATCTTTACGCAGATGATATATCTATTGTAGTAACAAATAACAAGGCACAAATAGAGTCTGATTGCAATGAGACGGTGAAATCAGTAGTTGAATGGTTAAATTCCAATAATTTAAAAGTAAATTTCAATAAAACGACATACATAAACTTTCAAAATTATAGAACATCTCCGACAAACTTAACTATCACATATAATAATAATACGTTAAAAGAAACAAATACTTTTAAATTTTTGGGAGTTATCTTAGATAAACACTGTAATTGGAAAGAACATGTAGAAAAACTGTGTAATAAAGTAAATTCTTATGTTTATGCTCTTTATAGATTAAGACAGATATCTGGCGAAAGAATAGCGTTAACCTCATATCATGGATTTGTAGCGTCTAAATTAAGATATGGTTTGATACTTTGGGGAAACTCTACAGATATCAGTAAGGTATTTATAGCCCAAAAAAAGTGTATTCGAGCTATATGTAATATAACCCCCACAACATCTTGTAAATATTATTTCAAAAAGTTGAATTTGTTGACATTGTCTAGTATGTACATTTTTGAGTCTGCTGTATTTGTAAGAAAACACCCTGATCTCTTTCCTAGAATAGGAGACTCTGTTCATTTTAATATCAGGGATAAGGACAAAATAATAATTCCAAAGATGCGTAATGTAATGTTCGCAAAAAATTGTTATGCGATGTGTATAAAAATCTATAACAGAATACCTAAAGAAATAAGAGAGCTAAGAAATAATAACTTCAAGAAAGAATTGCACACATACCTAGTAGAAAAAGCATATTATAAGGTTAACGATTTTTTGAGAAATTAATTGATTATATTAAATGTAAATTCTAAAAAGTAAAAAAATAATAAAAGAAAAATAATATGATTGAAAAAATTTTAAATTGATTTAAAAAATATGTGATGGTTTAAAAAAAATATTATAATATAAATGTAACATTATTTTTTTACAGAATCCAAAAATGATAATATTGTGCAAAAAAATGAATATATAAAATATACTAATAATTTATTAAGATAATAATAATGTTATAAATTAAATAATATATAGTTTTTTTATATGTATAAATTTTACTTATTTTTACAGCTATTGCATGCCATAAGGTGAAATATGTTGAACAAACTTAATTAAGAACAACTTTATGTATACCATATTTGTTGCAATAAATGATTATGATTATGATTATGATATGATATATTACTATATTATTGTATTAAAATCAAATAACATTTTATTATTATAATTGAATTACAAAATTAGATTAGATTATTAAATACTATAAAGTTATTTCATATATCTCAAGATAAAAGAATAAAAATTAAAATTAAAATATAAAATACTAGCGGCCCGCCCCGGCTTCGCACGGGAAAAAATGATTAAAATCGATCCAGTAGTTTTGATTTATTCATTAATACCCATGGCCCGCACGCGTTAAATTTGGAGTAAAACGATTCCCCTTTCCCTATGAAGATTTCCTGCTATCTTTGGAATATCTAAATTCATATAGGTACTACATTTTTAGTTTGTACATTTTTACTTATTTCTTTTATTTTTACAATTAATATATTACAGAATTTCTTTATATACAACGTTCACAGCTTTCTTGCCATTAGACAATACAAATATGTTTTCTTTAGAGGTTACTCTTGAAAGAGCGATATATAGTTAGCCATGTGAAAAGCAGTCAACGCTCAAATCTAAGCCTGCAACGTTGAAAGCTTGACCCTGCGATTTATTAAAGCGAGGCATCAGGACAAACGGGAAAAAATGTGTAAATAGTTGACCCTACGGGCTATCCCTGAAACTTCTCACTAAAAGGTATTTTAAGCTCAAGAGTAAAAAATATAAGCATAGATTTTTCAGTTCTAACATCTATTTTGTTAAAAATGACAGTATTATTAATTTTTGAAAAGCTGTATATTTGAAAACGATGATGGCATTCAACTCAATTTTTGAGATCTAAAATATTGTTTTACCTAAATAATCGGTAGGTTGAAAAATTTCGATGCTATGTCAAAAAATATTTTATTTTTAATTTTCTTTTGATTATTTTTTTTTGATTTGATTTTGATTTTTGAAACGACATTTGACGTAGTTTTTTTAAGTACTAAAATATCGTAGAACACCAAAAAATGATTGGTTGAAAAATTTCGAAGCTATGTCGAAAAACACCTTTTCAAAATTTTTCGTCAACGATTACTCTCAAAAGGATAAACCGATTTTGATGCAATTTATTTATTAGACATAGATTTTTGATGAATAGAGCTGATTAGTTTTTCTACTCAATCGGTACATAAATCTGGAAGTTATATTAAAAAAATACTGTTTCGTCAAAATTTTTTTGGTGTTTTTTCAAAATTTCTCAAAATCTCCTGGACCGAATCGGTTCAAATTTTCAGGAAATCTAAGTTGAGCAGAATCCAACCACGTTTCGATCGGTCTAGCCGTTCAAAAGTTATGAGATGTTTACATACACACCTACACACACACACACACACACACACACACACATACATACATACATACATACATACATACATACATACATACATACAGACAGACAGACATACTGACGTCATCGTGAAAATAGTCGGAAAAGATTGCTAGGACCTCTAAACGTGGACATCTGGTAAAAACTCGATTTTCGAAAACCGGGGTAAAATCAGTAACTTCCTTATCTACATACGTAGTGGGAAGTTTTTTTTTTCAAATAACATACATCATTTAATGAAAAAAAATGAAAAGTAAGTAAGTAAAGTAGTAAAAAACTGGTTTGCTAAATCACGTTTTTTTACATTGATTGTTAAATAACAATTTTACAAAAATTATACGATATACCTGAAGATATTATCTAAGGAATGTGCTAAGTTATTACGTGATAGAATGTACTTTACTTGATCATATAAAATTCCGAAAACAGGAAAAATAATTTGTTAATACTATTTCTAATCATCCACATAATTTTTATATGCTGATATTTAGTTAAAAATAGGAATGTACTAAATTTTGATTTTCAGCTGAAGTCCTATATTTATTTATCCGAAAATAAACACGTTACCCAGCGGTTCCGCGGCGGCGCGCGACGCCCGAACGGCCGGTAACCTCGCAACCGCTATGCCCCTGCATTTTAAATCTGTAATATCTTCGAAAATATTCATTTAAATTACATGCTGTAAACGGCCATATTGATCTATATTAAGTCAACAATATATTTAAGGTATTTAATTGGATAAGGATTAGTGCTGTATTGTTTAAAATTGCTTTGAAAAAAAGCCATTATTTCTCGTAAAAAGTAAGTGACAAAAAATTGCTTTATCCATAAGAGCTAGACATATACCATCGCGGACTTTTCTGTAGACCTTTTTAAGGTGTACAAATACTTAGTACATTATTTTGATAAATCTCGTAGGGTTTAGCCTGCGTTTGCAATATAAGCGGAAAAATATATAATTATTTACGACATGACATCAGAAAACTCAAAAATTGCAGTATTTCTCTACAATATATTAAATGTTATTATACACATAAACCTTCCTCTTTAATCACTCTATCTACTACACAAAACCGCATCATAATCCGTTGCGTAGTTTTAAAGATTTAAGCATACATAGGGACATAGGGACATAGGGACAGACAGAGAAAGCGACTTTGTTTTATACTATGTAGTGATGTTCTCAATTTTTCCCAGTTGGCTCGGGCCATTTCATTGATAAAGCAGGCAGTTCGTAAATAACGAACGATAAGAGTGAGTGATGTACATGATAGAGTTCTGCGACGACTCGCCCAGTGGCGTTATCACGTATCTCGCAATGCAAAATTATCGTAATTGTTTAATTACCTATTGCAAGTCTTGTTTATTAGTGGCAGTTATTGTCACTTGATTATTTTTACTCCTATGACATCGCAACAAATGCATTCAGCGATCAGCAAGCAATTGGCGACGTTTCTGATGATATTTTGTTGCGTTTAACGTCATCGCTGATCGCTGCTGGCTGGCTGGCGGATTGTAAATCTGAAGTAATACGCCTACTGGTTGGGTTTGACTTTGGTGGCGTCAAGGCCTGCCACTGTCGTGTTTCTGTTTAGCCCTTGCTCGGCCTTAACAGCCAATAAACTTGTACTAATTAGATTACATCCGCCACGGCACAGCAATACACCAAAAATAAAGAAATCTATCGATAGAATCTATTGAAAGGTTACAATTTTTAAACGAACGTTACTAGTCGTAGGTTAAACGAATGCAAAGTTGTTGCTACGTTGGTAGTAAAAATAAGCCTAAAATTATAATAAAATTTAGTACATGCTCGTATTCACTTACCCATTTTTTATTTTTTCTTTTTAATCACTGAACAACTTGAAGAAACAGTTTAATAACACAGTTCACACATTTTCGTTGAAATCACAAAATGTTGCTGTTTTTGTATAACTATTAATCACATATTATATAAAGTCCAAAACACTAGTCTTGTTTTAATCTGTGGAAAAATAAAAATAAATAAAAATTAGATTTCGTCCCCAACTTTAATTTTTTTACTCGATTTGTTTAAGGACATTAAATTTTATATATAGGCTTTATTATAATCTTTTAAAATATTTAATTCAATAAAGGCAATATTTTTTAAATATAGAACAGGTTTAACGTTTTTTCAATTTAAGTTGAAGCTTGTTCTATATTTGAAAAATTCTGCGTCCATGTTTTTTTCAGCTTAAAATTGTTACAATTTTGAGATATATAATAACAAGAATAAATTATAATATTTTAATTAAATTACCTATCGTTATGTAATACGTAATATTTGTATTGAAACGAGTATTGTGTTGTGTAGCTGTACAGCTGACGTTCTAAGCCGATGGTTGAGCGGTAATGCAGTTTCTATTAGTAGGATGACAATCATTTTATTATTTCAAGACATTAATTAAATTATAAAAATCCGATTTACTTATATACGACGTGCTACATTATATAAATAGATAAACCAAGTACACAGAATAATCAGCCCAAATTAAAGTTTATGTTTATTTAGCACCACAGATTGCTTTAGTAGCATGTCTTGATATAAACTTTAAAGCCGAAAAAAGATACAAATACCAGTATTATATTATGACAATTTTTTTTATCCGGGAATAAAACAAAAGCGCTCGGCGCTAACACGGAAACTCAGAAGATGAATAAAGTGAAATACCAATATCAATATGTAAGTATACATATTGGTAATTCACTCTATTGATCTTCTGATTGTAAAATAATATTAAATATAAGTCGAAAAGACTTAAGACATTCGGTTTACTCTGCCTATTCCGCAAGGAAGTCGAGCGTAATAATTGATCAAATAAATTAGTAAGAAATTCACAGAGAGCTTCAAATTGAATTTGATAAATTATTCCTCAAAAAAGATGGATTTGTTTTTGACGCACAAATACCGCAAGCCTGCCCTCCTAGCATTACCATGATGTGTCACAAGCATGGGCGTACCCAGGTTCTGGGCCAGGGGGGGCAGCCGTAACATTTTAAGACTATTTTCATCATAATATCTACAACAGTAGATAGTAGAGAGGTAAACAAACTCCAGGGAAGGAGCAGCTGCCCCTACCTGCCCCCCCCACCCCACCCCCCCTCGGTACGCTCATGGTCACAAGTACATTATTATAAAATTAATATACACACGGATCTGTTTGAGAACTTAAAATGAAGCATATTTTATTAAAATATAATCCCTTAAACACACTTTAATGATTCAACTTTTTTTAATGTTATTACGGAATCGGAAAGGTGACCACACAGCTTCTAACGTATATGCGTAAGTACACATATTTATATAAATTAGCTAATTATTGTATCTAAAGGATAATAATTGTATGTAACTATACGTAGTGTTTCCGTGTGTGTAACGCGGTGCGGTACAATAGTAGATTAGTTTTTTACAATTAAAGTACTGTAACATTATGATAGCAGTAAGCATTGAATAAAATATATTGTTTGAACGTGATATGATATTTTAATTACTTTGTGATGTGTCAAAAATAAAAATAATTTAATATACCACTTGCAGCAGTACTGTTTTAACAGTACTGTCATAAGCGATCATGGTACATTATGGTAACGGTTTATAGCGCAACTAGCTGACCCCTAAGCTTCCCCCACGAGAAAATTGATACGTCATCAATGTAAGACATTTCATACATCATATATTTCACCCGCTATTTCACTATCTTAAGGGATGAATATCGAAAAATCCTTTATTATTCCTCGTCTTCATTGTAAGAACAACCCCTGCGAAAATTTTCAGCCTTTTCGGGCCAAAGGTTCAGGCTGAGCTTTGATATGACAGTCTGCTGACTGACAAACTTAATAAACTTACTTGTCTAGGACTTATATTTTTATACATGTAATATACCTACATATTATGTCAGTTTTTTAAATAATCCTTTGCACGTGTGAATTTATAAAACATATTTCATCTGTACCAATAATAGCAAATAGTTTTATTAAGTAAGCTTAGACATAATTAGTTAATTTTTATTTTAATAGTATAACTTTATACTTACTTGAATGCATATAAATATACACCTCATGGATGGCGCTGCTACCCGTGATATCCGTAATACAGGTAATCTTTACCGAGTATGGGTATCAACGTGCACATTGTGATGTCGTAATATATTTCAAGTCATATTATAATTTTAAGTCGGTTATGTAACAATCTCAATTAAAGTGGTAAATAAAGATATTATTATTATCATTCTAAGTGACTAGTTGACCCGCGCAGCGTCACCTGCGAGTGGAGTAGCAGGTCATCGACGTAATCTATACATATAATAAAATCGTAGCAAAGTCAAAACTGTACATTGAATATTTTTTTAAAAGAATACTTGGGGCGTGATCTACAATCAATATCGAAGCATAAAATATAGTTTTTAGATTTTTGTCTGTTTGTCTGTATGTATGTCCGGGTTAAACTCAAAAAGTACTGCATGGATTTACTTCAAATTTTGCATGAATATTAACAGGTCGGGTCAACATATAGGCTACATATTATCACACTATCACCTACAGGGGGCAGTGCGGAGTAAACGAAGTCCGCGCGGACGAAGTCGCAGGCAACAGCAAGTTTTTAATAAAATACATCCATACAACATTACAAATGATATCCCCTTAAGATAATGAAAGAGCGGGTGAAATATATGAAATTTATGTATGAAATATCAGCCAACAAGCAGATGACTTCCCTGATGGAAAGAGACAACCACTTTCTATAATCGCCAGAGATGTTAATGATGCGTTGCTATAGTCGTGTGGCGGGATAGTGATGCATAAGTTGTGTTTAGCGTCAACTGTGATTCTAACTCAATCCTATTATTTGGTATAAAGACGTCTAATTTAAAGTACCTATTACTTCGGAAAACTACTGCCATAAAAACGCGTACATATTACACGAGCTTCCTTGCGTTACGCACTGGAAACGTTTGTTTCCATTCACATGCCCTCTGAAAAGAGATAACCATCGCGTATAGACATCAAAGCTTATCCATACGTCATGCGTTATGCACTGGAAACGTTTGTTTCCATTCACATGCCCTCTGAAAAGAGATAACCATCGCGTATAAACATCAAAGATTATTCATGCGTCGGGGTTTTTTTATATAATAAGATAGCAAACAAGCAGATGACTCTCCTGATAGAAAGAGACAACATCGCTTATAGACAGTAGACACCAAACCAAAGGTGTTATCGGCGCATTGCTATCCGAGTGGCGAAGCGTTAATGGCACTTGCATTAGTTTACCGGTTACCTTACCCTCCAAACCAGAACACGAGTGATAAGCACTGACGCCACTGTGGCAGGAACAGGTAAGGCGGTGGTACTACATCCGGGCGAGACACTGCAGAATAGCCAGACGTTCGCCTCTGAGGAACTGTCTAGCAGAACAGTAGATAGTCTATTCTTTAAAGGAGCCCGGACAAATTCAGGGGGAAAGACCCCCTTTTTTATATTATGAGATAGCAAACAAGCAGATGGGTCTCCTGATGGAAAGAGTCAACCATCGCCTATAGACACCAAAGGTGTTAATGGTGCGTTGCTATCTTGTGGCGAGGTCTAAAGCCACATGCATAAGTTTACCGGCTACCTTACCCTCCAAACCGGAACACGACAGTGACAAGCACTGACGCTATTGCGGCAGGAATAGGTAAGGCGGTGGTACCTGACCCGGGCGAGACAATGCAGAACTCTACCACTTAGTAGTCACGATGGTAGTGACTCGTATAGCCAATCAGTCGCCTTATACGACCTGCGAGGCAGAACAGCAGTTGGCCTATTCTTCAAAGAAGCCCAGGACCAACACGGGGAAAACTGGATTGATAATCCCAGGGCCAAACTGGTTTGTTTTGCCAGAAGCATAAGTGTACTGAATACCTTATCCTTTAATAAACATAACAATTGCAAGCACTGACGCTACTGCAGTAGGAATAATACAACTCGTATTTTACAAAGCTCTAGCACCTAGCCACGGTGACAGTGAGTACTCATACCTTTGGTAAACCATTCGCCTTTTAAGAACCACCTGGCAGGATGACACAGGTCTATCACAAGAAAAATTGCTGCTCAGTAAAAATAAATCTAACTAGTCCTGCAAGATGAATAAACGCACGAATCTACTTACGAGCGGCAGACTTATCTGAAATTTAATGTATACTAGCTGTTGCCTGCGACTTCGTTCGCGCGGACTTAGTTTACTCCGCACAGCTCCTCCCCCGTAGGTGATAGCGTGATAATATGTAGCCTATATGTTGATCCGACCTGTTAGTAATATTTATGCAAAATTTGAAGTAAATCCATGCAGTACTTTTTGAGTTTAGCCCGGACATACATTGACTTTCCTACAATTTTATTATACGTATAGATTGAGCAACTCATAATAATAATAAATATATAGTAATAAATAATAATATCGGTGCACAAATTACATGAATTGATCGAACCCCGAAGTAAGCAAATTATTTGATTGTGTTTTTTATATACTAGCTGTGACTATTCTAATATATATCAACTAATTAAATCGTATTTAGAAAACGGTCACTTGAAATTACAGCTAGGGCATTACGCTGCATCTAAACGCCTTACTCTGGGCTGCCCACAGGGATCAGTACTTTCGCCATATCTATGGAACTTAGGATTTGATGATTTATTTTCACTAGCCTTGCCTGAAGGATGCTCACTTATAGGTTATGCGGACGACGTTGCTTTAATAATACAAGCAAACACACGAGCACAGATAGAGTCACTGGCTTATACTAGTCTTAATTTAATATCCAACTGGGGATTCAGAAATCATTTAAAATTTGCGCCTCATAAAACGTTCTACTTAATACTAAAAGGTTCGCTTCTATCGTCTCCTAGCATAAAATTAAATAATAGCACAGTAAAGAGAAAGGAGTCCGTAACATATTTAGGTTTAGTTTTAGAGAAAAATTATACTTTTATAAATCATATTAACTATATCAGTGAAAAAGCTAAACGGAATTACTTGTCCTTTGCCGGCATATCTACCTCAACGTGGGGTTTAACCTTTAACACTTTAAAGATAATTTATAACGCAACTTATTTAGGTTGTATTACTTATGCATGTTCAGCATGGGCTGATAAAGTTACAAGCGGCGCGACCCGGCGTAAATTACTTCAAAATCAGCGTTTGGCTTTAATATTCCTGTGTAAAGCATATCGCACTGTAAGCTCTGAAGCTTTACCCGTTTTATCAGGTGTATTTCCATTAGATTTAGAAATTCAGCATCGGTCCTCAATGTACTATAATTCTAAAAACTTTACTAGCCCAGAATTTATTAATCCGCAAGCTCAAACAAAAATACGTCGCCTCTTTAATCCCGTGATGGATGTTAAATTAATAAATGAATGGCAGTCACGTTGGTGCTGCTCACCTAAAGGACGGCATTTATATAACTTTTTCCCCTGCGTCCGGGAACGATTAAGTAAAACGTGGATAGAAATAGATCATTGTGTTGCGCAGTTCCTTACTAGTCATGGTAATTTTAAAGCTAAATTATTCTCGTTCAAATTAGTTCCTTCTCCATTTTGCGAATGTTCCACCATAAACTGTAAATATGAACAAACTGCACATCATATTCTTTGGGAGTGTAATCTCTGGCAAAATGAACGTAGCCAAATGCTTGATAGTATACGATGTATATCCGGGGTAATCTACTATTCCGACCTTGTAGCAACACGTGGGAATTTCCGTGCCTTCAAGCGATTTTGTCATACATACTACTGGAAGCAGAATTAAGTAGGCCATTTTCGTAGGTCCTCAAATACCTAAACTACCGTGGTGCAATAGCAATCAGGCTTAACCTGATTGTAAACGTCTCATTTCTTAGCAGTTTTTGCTTTATCTTACGCTGTCTCCTGCTGTAAAGGGAGGGAAACTGGATGTATTTTCCTACTCCTCCTATACTCTTCTGATTAAATTCGATGCGGGTTCCAAGACAGCTTAGCTTTTCCCCCAGGGCACCCTGAGCTCGCAACTCAGAGGTTATCAGGAAGGTTGCCGCTGTTGATTCTGGTTTACAGAAATTACAGTGGTGGGAACGAGAGGTGGGCCCATTGCCCTTTTAGCTGTGACCGCGACTTCGTCCGCGTGGAAAAATCTAAAATAAAAGTAGCTAAAAGTTACTTTTTGTTACCGTGGTTTAAAAGATAGATAATCCCGGGGTTTTATCTACTTAGTTCCGATTCCCGTGCGATATCCGGGATTAAAACAATCCTGTCCTTTCTCGGGTCTCAAACTGTCTCTATACCAAATTTATTTCAAATCGGTTCCGTGGTTTATGCATTAAAGAGCGACAGACAAACGAAGTTACTTTCGCATTTATAACATTAGTATGGAAGTATAGTAGATTTTACAGTATTCATATATTCATTCAAACCCAGAAATACAAACATTTATGCTTATCACATAAAAAATATTAATTGGAAATCACATATAGAAAAAATAAAATCTAAACTATCACAATTTATTTATTTCCTGAGGGAACTCAAAAAGTCAACAGATATTAAAACTGCTACCACAGCGTACTATGCATATGCTTACGCATGGCTAAGCTACGGCACTATACTGTGGGGTAACAATGTTGATGTCCACGACATATTGGTACTACAGAAAAAATGCATCTGTATTCTAGCTAACATACAATACAACGAATCATGTAAACCCCATTTTAAAAACTTAAAAATCTTAACTCAACCTTGTATATATATATTGGAACTTTGCAAATTTGTTAGGAAAAATAACCACTTATATACAAAATTAGGACAAATACCTCGTCGCTATGAATCACGTTCAAAAAATAATTTATATCAAATAACCTCGAAGTTAAAGTTACATAGTTCCGGGCCATACCCCATGTCTGTAAAAGTATATAATAAATTACCAGAAAATCTGAAAAGCGAATATAACTATAATAAATTCAAAAATAGTATAAATAAACTTTTAATTGAAAAAGCCTATTAAATATTTAGAAGACAAATCACTCTAATAAGAAGTTGCTACCCCATTGCCATTCCAGTTGCTGCGCCTGACAAGGTACATAATATTATGTAAATCGTCTTATGCACGTGAAGTGAAAAATATTATGTAATGCAACTGTACAATAATAAATAAATAAATAAATGTTTGTTCCTGTCGAAATTCAAACCCAAGCCCCATCGATTTGTAGTTAAGTTCGCTAACCACTTGACCAACGGGGCGGTTATTGAAATAATGGAAAAATCCTACCAAAAATACATGTAGAACAAACAGCCACAGCTAACCAGCAATAGTAAGAGTAAATGATGGTGAAAGTGACTTTCTATGACTTCTGCTTGATTAAAGGACGGACTCTGTCGGCAGTTCAAGGAAACTTAATGTACGTTATAGTATTGGCCAGTATATCTCGAGTTACGGAAATAGATGTTACATTATGAACATTCTTTTGCTTCCTGGTTTAGTGATAAACCTTAGCTTGGATCACGACGTCCCATAGTAGTTCCCCGGGTGGGGCAAAAAGAAATGTTATTGAAGCTTTTTCGAGAAAATATGCTAAAAGCAACTTTGAGTCTGTTTACAGACAAAGAATTAAGTAGGTCACTTTGGTAGATCTTCATTTTCTGAATTATCGTGGTGCAATAGCAATTTGGCTTAACCTGACTAAAAGTCTTATTTCGTAGCATTTTTTATGCTTTTACCATTTTGCTGTCTCCTGCTGAAAAGGGAAGGGAAACAAGATATATTTTCCCACTCCTCCAATATACTTTTGATTAAAATCGGTTGCGGTTTTCAAAACAACTTAGCTTTTCCCCAGTGTCATCATGAAAGTTTAGTTACTTTACAGAAAAGAACATTGAATACTTTTCATCCGGAAAAAGTGCAATTCCGGAAAGATAGAAAAATAATTTTAGCGTGAGTGTAGTCGCTTACTAAAGCTAGCTGGACATAATATAATATGTATTTTTGGAACGAAGTTCCTTATCGCGCGTTGTGAAAAGGGGCTAGACGGAAAAAATTCTTACGAAAAGTTGTCGCGACACTTTTTGCTATAGTAAGCTATTGTAAACTGTGCGGCGTGCGCATGTTTCTCTCTTATAGAAAACAAGCCAGATATTTTCTATTTCGCATTGAACAGTGTGGTGTTGCGACGATTATTTTTGTTGAGTGTATACAGGTTTTTTGTAAATTAATCGAAAGGAACTTCGTTCCATTCGGGTGTTCCTTGATACCTCTCAAGTTTTTCTCCGTGTTGGTCCCGGGCTTCGGTGTAGACTAAGCCAACTGCCGTTCTGCTAGGCAGGTCGTAAAAGGCGAACGATTGGCTTCGCGAGTCACTACCATCGTGGCTACTACCTAGTACTCTACCACCTAGTAGAGTTCTGCATTCTCTCGCCCGAGTCTGGTCCCACCGCCTTACCTAATCCTACCAAAATAGCGTCATTGCTTGTCACTATCGTATTCCGGTTTGGAGGGTAAGGTAGCTGGTAAACTTGTGCATGTGGCATTAGACCTCGCCACAAGATAGCTAGGCGCCTATAGGGGATGGTTGAATCTTTCCATCTAGACCCATCTGCTTGTTTGCTATCTAAAAAAGATAGCAAACAAGCATAATAATAAAGCATAATCTTTCCATCGGGAGACCCATCTGCTTGTTTGCTATCTTATGAAATTAAAAAGTATTACGCACGAAGTCGTAAACCACTTGACGAACAACGCTGAGCATTAATTGGAATTCCCATTTATTAATGGGAATTCCAATTTATGTACACTATTGTGTACGAGCAGCAATAGGGCTAAGGTCCGAATGTTTAACATTAAAAGTAATAAATTTAGCGCCCTTAATAACTGTTAATTATTTTCATAACATCATTTATAAGTTGAATCAATGTGAATATTGACTTTATACATGTTGCTTTAGGGTATAGTATTGCGTGTGCGTAAGTAAACTGTGTACGAAATTCCTACATATATAGAAATTTATCGCAGTTTTATGGTTTCACTAGCCATTTCCCGCGGTTTAATTCGTCTAGTTCCCGATCCCACGACAAAATTGGGATTGGGAATATAGTCTATGACAAACTCTGAAAAACAAAAAACTAACACACTTTATAATACATATTAATATAGTTTTAATTAACATAAAACATATTTTAATAAAAATATTTTCTTTTATTCCTTTTTGGAAAAAAAAAAACTTAAAAAGGAGGTTGGAAATAAAAGTGGATACTTTTCTATTCAACTTTATTACATTCTTTTTGTTTTGATCTCTTTATTTGTATTTTATGCAGCTCATCTACAGTTAAGGATTTTAATCATCGATCCCGGTATCAGATGGAATTAGCCACGGCTATGCCTGCCATCCTCTGGCTCAGATCGTGAGATCCGGGGCTTTATCCCCAGGACGGATTATAATAGAAGTTTGAAGACGCTCGAAAAATAAAATCTCAGTAACAGATTGGGATTTGATGTTGTCATATTAACAACACACCCTCAGATAAACGCATAAAACCGTCGCACACACACACACACACACATCGATTACTAAATAGATAACCGTCGGTCCCGGTTATTACAAGAAATAGGCGATAGTGAGCTAGCAAGCGATATAGTCCGGTTGGTAATAGCGACATGGATTTTTTTATTTATATTGTAAGATAGCACACCAGAAGATGGCTTTCCTGACGGAAAGATAAACCATCGCCTATATACATACAACAACAATGACGAGTATTAACACTGTTGAGGCAGGATTAGGTAAAGCAGTCGTACCAAATACCACAGGTGAGACGTTGCGCACCTCTACCATCTACTAGTCACAATGGTAGTGACACGTATAGCCAATAGTTGTGGATCCTTTACAGAATGGTCGAATTCTTCATGTAATTGAAAAATATACCAATATACGCGCGCTTTACAATATCTTATTTCTCGCTATCTCTGCCTGATAGCCGTCATCATCAAAAAGGAATCGACAAAGGATAATTCACCGGTACACAAAAAAAATTGTCTGTACACCGGGCGCCACCTATCTACGGGCATGTTTTTCGACCCGCTGAATACGGTTAAAATTTCAAAATAGCGAACATTCGATATTTCGGGAATAAAAAAATTTTGGGATCTGAAGCAAGCATGTTTTTCATGTATTTGGATCTGTTAAATACTAATTTGATCGTACTTTAATCATGAACTTTTTTGATTCTAAAAAAATTGTAAAATATCCTTAAAATTGCAAAAATCGTGAAAAATTGGGATTATCTTGGTACAAAAAATTTTGTGGACCCGGATTGACGAAGATTTTCATGTAATTTAATCTACTTGATCTGATTCGTCAATAAATTTAGCTCATAGACCCCTCAAACATTCAGAGAACTGCAAAAAACCGATAAAGTAGCAGAAAATTGCTGCTGTAAAAATGGAAAAAAAATTATTTCATTGCATGATCGCTTGTACTTGTAACCAGGGCACCTCTTCGGGGTGACCGTGACTCGTGAGTGCGCAAAAACCTGCACTCCCGAAAGTACACGCGTAGGTGCAGACACACAACATGCAGCGTAATGCGTGGCACTTGGCAGTGTGATAATGGCCTAAATGTATTTACCTAAATTTGGCAGCAAGATTTTCTGGGACATCTCTCAGTAAACGCAAGTAGAAAATCGTTAATATTATTCAAAGATAATGAAATGTAATGCTTAAAGGTCTAAAGTTCTCGATCTTATACTAGGTCAAATATTATTAACAAACATTGCACATAGAGGTTATCAAATGTTAATAATTATAGGTTATATTTTGTTAACATTATAATATCTGTCAATTAGTGCTTACCAACCAAAACAAGTAACATATAGGTAGGTATCTACATAATGAATATATTAGTTGCAACTTGCCTCCATCTCATTAAAATGTTATGTTCCAACTTGGAATGACGTTGAGGCAACATATCTCTCTGATTATGGTGTTATCGCGACAAAACTTAGTGGTAGTATATTTTATACTTTTTATCGTCGGCACTTGGTGAAACTCCATTTGTAATTATGTAAATACACTTGTACTGTTTCACTTCGTGGTAGAGCTGTGGCAAACTAGGTGGCCCCATATTAGAACTGTCACGAATATTCAATTACTTGTCGCTGTTCGGCCTATTCGGCTACTTTCTTCGGTATTCGATGTTCCGTCGATTGCTATTCGCCGAATACCCAATATCAAGCCATGAGAAAAAGTCACACATATTACTCAAAAAATATATTTGATCAATAAAAATCACAATGTTTAAATAGGTACTGAAAATTTATCTCAGGTAAATTGCTACGAATAAATCATTTTTTTCAGCATTTCTTGATACAAATCCTATTTCGACAATCTGATACTGATAGACAATATTTTTAGCAATACAGTACAGAAAGACTATTAGTTCCTTGCAAAAAACAAATACGCCGACGAATATTCGGTAGGTAACTATTCGGTAAAGGGCCTCGTCGGCTATTCGGTATTCGGCATAATCACGATTCGTGGAATCTTTACCCCATATACTCTTAACGAAAGTCTGTCTGAGACTTAGATAATGGAAACTACTAAGGTCTGAGATTATCGTTAACAGAGTATATGGGATAAAGATAGAGCGACTCGCGCTGATGCAAAAGAGAGAGACAGAAAGCTGACAGAAATCCCAAGATTAACAGTACAGCGAAGTAGATGGTCACACATATCACGACAACGTAAAAGTAAAACTACACGATAGGGAGATAATGTAGCTAGAGCATTACTGACAAAAAATATCATCAAGCCGAATTGTTTCCTTTGCAGGATAAACAGAGTGACACGAATCAATATATTAATGTTTAGTATTGATTACGAGTATATTAATTAATCAGTGACCGTATGTTACCTACACGATTTTACTTTCTTACTACTTTCTTCACTCCATGCTGCTACAAAGACATTTATAGACTACTTGCATCCCGTAGCCTGCTACGTGATCAAACTTTATTGAGAATCCTACAGAAACAATATTTTTTCCGAGATGAGCAGTAACGTATGTATTAAGTCTGGTTAAACAGGATTACAAGGTCCGGTCAAATTTTCTGAGGCTGTTCAGAATCGATAATATGTTCGATTTATGTAATAAAAAAAATTAAAAATTTTATTTTTATCCGACACAAAAAACAAAACGCATGGATATAATATGAACAAGGCAAAATTTGAACTAAAATATGTTAGAGCCTTCAACCAAATTAAAAGTGATCTGGGAAAAATGTACTACAGCGACAGATTACCTAATAGTTATTATCGTAATTATAGGTAAATGTAAAATGACACACTGCCAGCCTTACAGAGTTTATTCACAAGACTCGGCGCATCGAATTTATGAATTTAGTAGGATATTTTTAAACGAATATATTAATATTATCTTGTAATAATTTTACAATAAGTAATAATTAAAACGCACTTTCAATTCACCGCAATTTTAGCCGGACCTTTCAAAGTAACCCTGTAGACTCTACCTGTAAACCTAATTATATCCAGCTCAGTTTAAACGTTTTTGCACTATTGATATATATATATATAATATAATATAATATAATATTCACAGGACAAATTACACTTACTGATCTAACCCCAAAGTAAGCAAATTATTTGCTTGTGTAATGGGTGTTAGTCAACGATACTAATACATAGAAATACATATATAAATACTGGAATATATTTAATAAACACCCAAACCCGGAAATACAAACATTTATGCTCATCACGCAAATGCTTGTCCCCGTCGGGGATCGAATCCGAGCCCCGTCGATTGCGTAGTACACATTATCATAGTTATAATAGCAAGATAGAAAAAAGTATTTTTTGCCTTAATTGGGTATCTAACACGGAACATGATAGCCCCTGTAAGCACGTCAAATCCACAAAATGTCTTTTTGTCATCTGTGGACAATTTTGGACCTGAATAACTTTGCCGATTACCCTACGAATGGCCATGCACTAATACCATCCACATCTATAGGTGTCTTTAACACTAAAGATGTTATTGGTGCATAATTATAGTCGATAGTTTCACTTTTAATTGACAGCTATATTATACAAAAAAAATCCAAAACTTTTTAAGCAGTTTCCGAGATACACGATATATATATATATATATATATATATGTATATATCCGGCAAAAAAGTGATTCAATGGCATGAAATCACCACTTTCGTTCGTAATCAACTGCGTTTTTATTGTTCTATTCAATTTAACCCAAACCGCTCGATTTCTTATGCTGGTATTGTGACAATGAGTTCTTAAAATTAAAAAAAAATACCGCTTGATCAAAAGCAACAAAATTTTTATAATAACCAGTAACACCAATATTCCTGTAAATAAAGACCCTTTTCTTTATTTACAAAGGTGACAACTGTGCGGTAGAGTTCGGTAATGTCTCAACTGGGTTTATTACCGCCAGTTTGTGGTACCACTATCTCATATTTTTCTACTGCAACAGTGCCAGTGTTTGTCACTATGGTATTCCAATTTCAAGGGTAAGGTACCCGGTAAACTTTTTTTTTATATCATAAGATAGCCAACAAGCAGATGGGTTCTCCTGATGGAAAGAGTCAACCATCGCCTATAGACACCAAAGGTGTTAATGGTGCGTTGCTATCTTGTGGCGAGGTCTAATGCCACATGCATAAGTTTACTTTTATTCTACTCGCCCCTAATGTCCGGCGTCGCAGTGAAGACTGCAGTATTAACTGTATTTTTTGAACAGAAAATCTTTTTTCTTTGGGAGGGTCCAAAAAATCACTTGATGAGTATAACATAATGTATGGATAACTCTCTATTTTACTAATTATCACTTTCTATGAAGAAAACCATTTGCTTTTTTGCTATTTTATAATATAATAAAAGAACCGTTAGCAAAATATATGTGGGAACCATATTCACACCATCTGGCTTTGTTGTGGGCACCATAGCACCATGCCTAATTACCTGGTCAACGACGTGGAATAAACGGACTTTCGCATTTGTAGCGAGCAACAGGGAAAGTAACATTTATGTAATACGTTAACTCACAATCTAAAGCAATAAAATATCGTAGTTTTAGTTTTACAAAGTGTAACGATGCCAGATGCCATTTAATTTGTTAAATAAACTTCAAACTTTTGATTATGTTTTGTCTTTACTTAAGCTTCAAACATATTTATTTTTAAATGTAGTAAGCCTGTAGTAACCTTCCCATTTCCTGTATCTTGAGAAGTCTGCATCAGTGTTGATTCGGGCTCCTTTGAAGAATAGACCAACTGCTGTTCTGCCAGGCAGGTCGTAAGTGGCGACCGATTGACTATGCGAGTCACTACCATAGCGGCTACTAGGTAATAGAGTTCTGCATTGTCTTATCCGGGTCTAGTACCACCGCCTTACCTATTCCTGCCGCAATAGCGTCAGTGCTTGTCGCTGTCGTGTTCCGGTTTGGAGGGTAAGGTAGCCGGTAAATGTATGCATGTGACATTAGACCTCTCTATAAGATAGCAAGGCACCATTAACACCTTTGGTGTCTATAGGCAATGGTTGACTCTTCCCATCAGGAGACCCATCTGCTTGTTTGCTATCTTTATGCTATCTTATGATATAAAAAACCGAGACCGACAACTTGACGTGCTTTTAACCGGAGTTGTTAAGCACACCATCATCAATATCCAAGTTACTACTGAAACTTGGATTTTCATGACATATATCTAACACGAAAAAACCCTAATAAAATTGTTGCCTGTCCCAGAGATCGAATCCGGAACCAATTAATGGATATTTAAAACCTGCATATAAATTTGAATTGTTATTCATTCTTAAAAAAAATTTTTGATAAAATAAACGGACTTCAAATATCTGTAAACTATCCCCTATATCAAAAACTACTGAATCGATTTTGATGTAATATTTGGACTTTAAGTTCAGGCGAAATTCATGGACAAAACATAGAAACATACAAATATACAAACATACATACCCTTACGAAATTACATACGAACATGTCCTTGGACGCCTTAATAGATCATCATACTCTAATAATGTTATCAAATTCCAACAATATTACATAGCTACATTATGGTGGTCGTTCAAAATTAAATTAATTATTTTTAGATTCTTTATGATTTTAAAACACTGGGTTTTTTTAAACACATGGTTTACATTTACTCTAGTTGATCTATGTAAATGGATAGTAGATATACACTATATCTAGCTATGGTTAACTAATCTAAGTAACATTATGCAACGATATATGATACGCAGCTTTTATTACGTCGATAAATCTTTTGTCTGCAACCAGTATAGGGTTTCCTTGCGTCATTGCCGGTAACGGCATATCTAGATCACAACATATGTACATCATACTTAATATTATGTTAGGAACTCAACATATTATTATGTTGAGTTCCTAACATTAAGAAGTAATTTTAAATAACTGGCTAAGTGTGAGTCAGGTTCGCCTGCGCAATGTTCCGTGCCATTTGAAATATTTAGACGTTTGTGTTTTAACATCAAGCAATAAACACCGAAAAAAAAAACGTTTCTTTTAGGATAACCGCTTTTAATTAATAAATATAAATCAGATAAATAAATACTAGTACGCTGGCAAAAAACAAACGCTAGCAAAATAGGTATAATCTCTTTTGTTAGTTATGGAATCATGAGTAGGTAGGTACCTATATATTGTTCTGTGAATGATCTTTGACAAGGTTTCCTTAATCGAATCGAATTTCTGTCTTCAATAGAAGTTTTAAATTCAATATGCCTAGAAATTCTTAAGGTCAAGTATTCATAAATTCGAACACTTATAGAAAGAATTGGGCACCTGGAAATTGCATCTAGGGTTCTTCGCACAGCAAAAGAAAAAGAATAGATGTAGTCAGTGGACAGTGTTACATGGGTATATTATACAAAGCGAATTTTACTAAAGTAACATACCTATTAGACAAAAGCGAATTTCATGAAATTAAACTAGCTGGCTGACCCGGCAAACGTTGTTATGTTCTGCCATATTTTGTGGCAAATATTTTGGTGGAGTGGGGTATAATGGGAGGTGGGGATAAGAAGGTATCAACTTGTAGTGATTCTTATATTTTTTGATGCCAAATTTAAAAAATCTTTTAAAAAAAGAAAAAATCTAAATAGGGACACCATAACCATCTAGCGGTAAGAAATAATGAAAGACATTTTACATCTACATTTTTTTGTATACCTGTTTTTGAGATATGAGAATAGATACCTCAAAAATAGGTATAAATTCAATCGAGCTATTTCGGAGGATTGCGACCAGAATCATCGTGACACGATATTTTAATACTTAGATTAGAAATAAAATCGCAAGTTTCATTACGTTAAAAACGTGAGCTAATAACGACTTTTAATTCAAACAAAATAATTTAAATGGATTAAAACTGCAACAACTAACTTCCAACTTTTTTTATCTCTGAAACACTACATCAGATCATCACGGAACATGTATGGAACATGAATGGAAGTAAACCCTCCCAAACAAAAAAGAATTTAAACAATCGGTTCATGAATGGCAGCGTTCTGAGGTAACAAGCATAAAACAAGTCAGTTGAAAATATACCTATATTTACACAACAGGTGGTAAGTATATTTAAATTTATAGTAAGCATATTTTTAACAGAAGTTATAATTAAATTTAAAACACTTCTCAACCATCGAACTTAGAAATAGGCTACTTTTTCAATATTCCTAGTTATGGTACTTAAACATAGGTACCTAGTACGTTCAAAAATCGATTAGCCGTTCCTATAATATTACCCGACTATACAGTCCTTGATATATATTACCGAATGTTTAAATTATAGCAAATAAAAACTGGTAGATCCAGTTGGTCGTAAAGAATGCGAGTTCATTATTATAACTATTAATAATAGTTGATCGCGTAGTTTGGAGTTTACCAATATTTTAGTACGAGTTATGGTCTCTTTTATCCTTATACTGTTTATTTTTGATAACTTTATATGCCTATACAAATAATTACCTATTTTGTTAAACGCAGACAATCGTACTACCTACGTAAGTTGATATTATCTCAACACGATATACTTTTCAGTTGCTATTCTATAATTGTAACAAAACCGGCACGACCGGCGACGATGTAAACAAAACACAATTTATAATCACCCTGCAACGGTGCAATGCAGTGGCGACTCGATCAATAAAAACGTACGCACAAAAAATACTCAAGGTTTCCCGCGTTTTTTCTCTTTCAAAACGCAGCCAGAATAATTAAGTTTTTACGAAAACATTCGCACTAAAATCACTTTTCACTGCAGTTGTTATTGGTCACTATACTAAGATACAAATAGTTTTAAATGCTGACATTACAAAACAGACACGACATTTACTACGTTCGTAGCGGAACTGACGACCGGCTGGCCGAGTAGGAAACGGCAGGACGCTAGAGCGCGCGCCTAAACTATAACCTGACAAACGAAATAGTAGGGCGATAGGGAATCAAATGTGGAGAGACAGATGTTAATAGCAGTGGACGGGTTCTTCCCATTCATGCCGTCGTTAGGGACTAGGGGAGCGTATCGACAACGCAGCTTCCGCATTCATAGCCGTAACGGAGTACCGTCGCTCTTGTAATGGAAATGATACAGAGTGGAAGTTTTTATACAAACTTTATTTAAATCAAAAAATAAAATCTACAATATTTCTTTATATAGGTATTTTTTTTCAGCTCTACCCATTTCCGTAGTAAGCTATTCAACATAACCACCATGCATTTCATTACAAGGCAATTATTACCCTCACAAATTCTTTGCTTGCTTACATAAATCCTTAAAAATAACAATTCTGTCACGTAATATTTTGAAAATTAATACGCACAACAAAAAAAGCACTTCAACTAAAGTATGGGAATCATTTATAGTGACAGATTTAAAAAAATCAATTGTATATTTGCACAATATTGATGTACACAACAACACAAATTATTGCTTATTTTACATATTTTTTTACAATTAATAACAGACTTGAAAAATGATTTACCGGATTTTAAATAGGAACAGAATAATCCTATTTACAAACAAAAAAGTCTCCTGTTTTGTAGAAAATTCTCTTACATATAAAAAGCTTTTGATTTAAAAAAAAACCTTTAGCAACAAATAGCTCTTTTTTGAAGTCTGTTATAAAGCGACATTATCTAAAGCAATAAGCTCTACACGATCGAAACCATCCCACAGCTCACTTAATTAATTTTAACATTATTTAGTAAAATGTACAACGTCGCGTAACAAAAATGGTTTAAAACGGTAACGATATATTAAATAATTACTGACAACGTAGTCTGTACCTAGCGCAGTGCAATACTATATCTAATAAGGAAATCTTTAGAAAACTTATCTCGAAATCGTAACAGAACACTTAAATGGTGTTTTAAATTAAATATACTTTACTGACTCCCATACAACATACTGCTGTGTTCAGAGTGAAAATTTACTACCAATCTTAACATAACTTATAACAAATTATATTATATCTTTTACATCTAATTACACTTCATAAAATTTATTTTAATAAAAATACATAATATCTCATTTTATCAAAGAACACTACCTATTTATTTGTTGTTTAGTCGGTAACAGACGAGGCACATAATTTATATTACATTTTATACTTGTACAAGTTATATTTATAAGGACATTTTATAAGTAAACAACATACTTATAAGTTTTTATATAATACTAAAATAGTATCCATGTTTGATAACATTTTCTCATTATATTAAAATTTAATTATTCAACAAAATTGTAGCGCACAAAACCTTTTTTGGTCTTAATAATCAATGGTTCCATAATCACATTAAATTACTTTGATAAATAAAAATAGTGGAGTGGTTTTTTCAGAAGTATAGCGTACAGAAATGTTAAACAAGGGACTACACATATTTGTCAATATTTTTAGCTATTATAGATATAAATTTAAATAATATACATTTCCAATATATTAGATAGAATTTTCCTTGTATAATAGTAATAAATTTAGATTCTCTTGCTAAACACTACATTAGAAAAGAAAACAATAAAAAGATATGCGGTTACAGGTAAAATTAATTAATGCCCGTAATAACAATAAACCAAATGTTAATGAATACTCTTTGATTGCACAAATTAATTAAAGTTTATATAATTTTATAAAATTTGTCTTACAATATTTTTTAAATATAACTAAACAAATATCCATTATGAGACAATGAGACAAAAATATTAAGAAAAATTAAGAGCACACTTGATTTTTTTGTACAATTTAATATGTAGTTTATTTTTAAAAAGTACCAAAGACCATATGCCAGTATGTAAAGATGTAGATAATGTATGTCATAATATTATGTATACCATTATGCATATATTAATACATATATGTATATATCATATTAACAGAACTAGCTTGATTTACACAGAAAACTTATTCTGGGTCTCTATTATATTCATAAAAATTGAAACAGCAAAAAGTTTTAAAGAAGTTATCATTTGTAGTTAATTTTTGTTTAATTTTCATTATTAAATATATCCATGAAAAACCAGCACCTTTTAGCACAATCCTCTTATGAATATAAATTAAAGGCTATCAACTACCTGACTTAAATTTTCTGTAGTATTATTACAATTTTTTAATTACAACAATTCCTTATTTCCAAATTTATGATTTCAAGACATTCCCCGTCGCCTATTTAGGTACTAGACAGCAAAGGAAATTAAATAAAAAACATTCTGAATAAGTTTAAATTCATTTCCATTTCCTTAATAAATGTTTTAAATGGGAGCTTTCGAGACATAATACTAAATGTAAACAATGTAAGTGCATTTGTAAATGTAGTTAGTTTGTAAGTTACATATGTATTTTAAATATGATATGATGGCTATTCAAATATTAATTATTTTTGTAAGTGCATCGAGAACATCTGAAAATAATTTTATTTAATTATATTAATAGGTAGTTTAATATGTTGTGTCAAATAAAAGATTATTATTATTAGATTATTACTACAATAAATAAATTGGAGTGTATGTTTGTAACCGCTTTTTATTAAATGCATATGGATGTATTCACGGTACATATACCAAAATACTATTTTTTAATTTTTGTCTATCTGTTTGATCTCGCTAATCTCTGAAACGGCTGGACCAATTTTGACGGGACTTTCACTGGCAGATAGCTGATGTAATAAGGAGTAACTTAGCCTACTTTTATTTTAGAAATATTTCTACGCGAACAAATTTGCGGGCACAGGTAGCACAATTATATTTAAAAAAAAATACTAACGGTAATTTAAATGTTAATGAAAGCATATTTTTCAATTTTTTTTTCTATAATTGGGTCTCATAGGCCATACTCTACAAGGTGAAACTAAAAATATTTGAAGATACAATAATAGTTTAGTGCATTTTAAAATGTTTGACAAAATATGTACAGTCCCATAGAGACGAATCATAATTGACTTTAGAATGTTAATATTTCACTACCAAAATATTTAAGGAAGTACGTAAATAATTCCTTTTATAAAAGAATAACTTCATAATATACTTAATAGTACATTTGCATAGAAAACATCTTATATGAATAATTTACAGCTATTTTCTTGTCCACTGTACAAAAAATATTTTGCATATACATATATATCTAACTCTTATTTTTTACCTATGATTGCAAAGCACTGACGGTTTTGGCTCAATTGAACTATTTTTCAATTCACTTGTGTCTATTTTAATTTTTCGACGGGAGAAAATGAATTTGTTGTATACTTGACCAGTATTTAATTTGGGTCAATATTGGACACTTTAAAATGTAAAACTTTGATGATGTGTTAAAGATTTGACAATACCAATTTCTTTTTTAAAATATGAATCTTTTTGTTGCGCAAGATCAAGATATGTGTGGGTTTTTAGCCATTGTTATTGCTTAGTCTTATATTTTTCTACCTTATTTATATTAAAAAAATATAAATGTTGATATGCTCCAATACTGACACAGTCTGAAAAAAGTAGTGCACAGAAAATAATGCATTTCCATAGCTTATAGACAATCAAGCAATAATAAATATATTCTAGACATATTTTATTTGTGTTTTTTTAGATGTCTTCATTTCACAGCAAATCCATTTTCTCCTTTATTATGTAGCCTCTACATTGACAAAATGTGAAAATTATATTTTCTTTTTGTCTAGAGTTAAATGCAACATGACGCTATAAATATAGACAAAATAACTATAGTTTATTGGGCTAATTTAACCGCCTGGTCCACGCGTTTTCTATTAGTTATGCATATATTTTTGTACTATTGTTTACCGTCGAATTCGACATGTACAACGCTTATCGTAAGATATTCGCGGTACGAGCGGTCAAGTGCGTTAAAAATAGCGGTATGCTTTATAGTACGTGACGTATATAAGACACCGTTGATCTTTGCTGGCGACAATTTCTCCTTTTAATACATAGTGCAGGGCAGAATTATAGCTAGAAACTTTTAAAATAGGTTATTTGCTTCAATATCTTACTTTAATACAGATGGAGTAAGATTTTTATTATATATATATATATATATATATATATATATATATATATATATATATATATATATATATATATATATATATATATATATATATTGAAATGTTCCAATTGTGGCCTTTTACTGTCTCTAAAGCACTAATGGTCGGGACACATCTCAAGATTTTTATAATCACGAGAAACATAATATTAATTAGAGGTTCTAAACATGAACACTCCTTTAAACAACTTAACTGTCTGATAATTATTAATAAAAAAAATAGTTTTGTAACATGCAGACTTCCATGTCATATTTGAACCCAGATTGACAAGTTAGTTGACATGTAGGCTGCTTCTTAATAATGACATTTTAATTTGCCCATATGATCAAATATGGGATTATTAAATTTAATAAAGTTTGGAAGGGTATTAAAAGAATCAATTGCCCCTTACCATTAAATTTTAACATCTCTTTTTTTGTTGTTAACAACGCCAGATCTATAATACAAAGTTGTTAATTTTACTAAAGGAATGAATACTATACAGTAAAATAGCGTCTTCTGTCTGTCTTTAAAACGCAACGCAAAAGACCGCACAGTAGAATCGTTTCAGCGGTAAAAATATTTAAAAAAACAACAGATATCTAACCGAAGACATACACTATAGATTAGAAGATTCATTAGATTCGTTTCAAAACTTTAAGCGCACAAACATGTCCAATGTTAAAATTGCGTTTAAAGCAACAAGATTGAGGTTATTTTTCATGCATAAATTAGCATATATATTTCTTTAAGATTTTTTAATCTTATATTCATACTGACTAGTTTCTGAGGAATGCCTAGTGATTATCTCTTCGGCTGTAAAACATAAAGTTCTAGGTATAAATTTCAGATTGGGAAAAAAATGTTATGGTGTTTTGCTCTCTAGCACTCTGAATTTTAATTGATGACGTACTGATATGTCTGTATCTTGGAGAGCACCAAAAAATGGAGATGTGGTGAGCCAGTCACCAATTAGGCCAGAACAAGTGAATCGTGGTGAACCCAATTTTATAACAATATTCAGGTCCCTTTGTATAAATAGAAGGTAGACCCTACGAAGTATTTCATTTTGTTATTTTTTATAGATATGTTATTTTCAATAATTTTACTTTGGACACATTTGTACACTACAAACACTTGATGAGATCACATAAATCTATAGTGTATTATCTTTGTAACCGTATACGACGCAGTCATCTTTGGATATACGATACAGATGCGATCACGGTCGCGGTGTACCCTGGCAGTACGGAAGGCACCGTCGGTTGACTCCACCGGCAAGAGCTATGTTAGTTTTCCTAAGGTTTACTTATATTATACATACGGTTTGTTGACACCAGAAATGTTTAGATTATTTTATGCAACATATTAAAAATAACACAAAACTCAAATTTAGTTTTTAGGGATCAATTTTTTAGTTTAAAATATTTTTTTTAGTTTAAAATCAAATTAAACAACTTAACGATAAAGATTATTTTTAAACGAAAATGTATTTTAGTAATGTGTCTTAGTCTATCGATGTTTGAATTGAGCGTATTCTTTCAATTCAACGTGGATCTTTAAATCGATCAGAATAACTATAACACCTAATCTAATCACCTAATCTTACCATCATTTATGAATTTATTAACAATTATTTGTTATTAACAAGTTAGTTAACGTTCTGAGGTATAGTAATATCCTAAAAACACATTGTTTACATAAATCTATAGACCACCACAAATAATACATTATACATACATGTAAATTTACACAATGACACCATACTGATTATGGTTGTAACTGGTAGTTGTTATATTTACATGTAAATAAGCAAAAAGAAAACAGCTCAGTACCATTATCTTGTTCATCAAATGTAGTATGTACTTTAGATGTATATTAATAATAAAAAAATAATAACAACTGTGATCTTTAATATTTTGGACTTTGTGATGAGGCAATAATCGTTTTTATTAGACCTTTTGAAATTATTTATTTATTATAATTTTTTAATAATTAATAATATTCTTTTATCAATTAAATGTATTTTATTTTATTTTATATGATATCAATTTATTTTTAATAACTGTTAATATATTATTTTGATGTGAACTGTAATGTTACCTATTAAATACGTAAATAATGAGTAAATACTAAATACAAATTGTACAATAATAGATAACTAAACATATTATTATTATTACAAAAATTATTAAATTTAATTAGGGTTTGTTACTAATGTCACATATTATTTAAAAAAAAACATTGTGATATCTTGAAGAAATCCTTGAATTCTTTATATCTGTTAATGCACACCCACATAAGATGTTAGATATTCCATTTATGTTCGTAAATATTGAGAATATTTTAGTTTTTATTAAACTTATTTTTAAATTGGATGCGGTAAACACCATATTATTTATAATAAATGACTAGGGGTCAAACTTTATTACTAAGTAACAAATTAACTTTAAAAAAGTGGTCTATAGATTCAAAGTCATGCACACATATTCTATGTGTCAGACATACAATATATGACCGCCCCGTTGGTCAAGCGCTTAGCGGACCTAACTACGAATCGATCAGGCTCAGGTTTGATTCCTGACAAATACAAACATTTATGTGATGAGCATGGACATTTGAATTTCTGGGTTTGGGTGTTTATTATGTATGTTACAGTATTTATATATGTATTTCTAAGTATTAATATTTTTGACTAAACCCATAACACAAGCAAATAAACTGCTTACTTTGGGGTTAGGAAAATTGGTGTAATTTATCCAGTGATATATGCATAAATATAAGTGAACCTTATGAAACTGAACGTAGTGTAAGAGATGTTTACTTATGTCGTCGGCGGAGTCTGTGGCGCGCGGGCCAGGGCGCGGGCGGCGCGTGCGGCTCGCAGCGGGCGCGCTTGGCGGGCGGGGCGGAGGCGTCGTCGTTGCGGCTGCGGAGCGCGCGCTCGGGCCCCGTGGTGGAGTGCACCTCGTCGCTAGCGGGCGGGGCGCGCCGCGCGCCGGCCCGGTTCTCCTTGGAGCCCCCCCGCGCCGCCGGGGCCCGCCGCCGAGGCCCCGGGGCGCGGGGGCAGTTTCCCGAACGAGTACGACGCGCGTCATCCACAACGCGCGACTTTCGACTCAGTATCACGACACGCTCGGCCGGCGGCGCCACATCCGCGGCGGCCGTGAGTCTCGTGCGCGGCCTCGCCGGAGCTTCGTGATGCGACCGTAAAACGCGATCGTGAGGAACGGGATTTACGATCGGTCGGAAACGTCTACGCGCACGCGGTGGTGCTTCTATCGGTGATGATGAGGATACTTCGTTGATTTGTATGTTGTCTACGCGATCTCCACCGGGCTCAGGTGGCGGGTCGACCGTGACCGGTGGCGGTGACGGCTCGTGAGGCTCAGGGTCTGTACTCGCTTGACCGTTTATTATTTCTTCAAAAACTTCTGATAAGGTATTGATTACACAACTACGATTGAGCAATCGCGCCATAAAATATGATTCAGCTGGATTTCCATAATTACTGATGGTTTCTGATTCATTTCCATTCTCATCCTCCTGTGAAACTTCTTCTCGGTGACCAATTGAAAATCTACCATCCAGGGAGGCACAGGGTGGCAAAGGTGTTCGATCTGGTTCATCTGTACTGGGCGTCGTTTTGTCGTCATCTGAGTATCGCGTCATGATTGTTAAGCCATTTTGAGGTACGTGTCGAGACTCAGTTTCAACTGTTGTTTCTGATTTACTATCTTCTACTTTAGCTGGAGTGGTTGAGACACCTATTGAAGCTGAAGGCACAGTAGTCGGTACTGTGGACTGTGGTTTTTGTGCTGATGTTCTCGAGCGCAGTACCGTTGCACGGGGCGGGCCAGGGGGATCTAACATTAACGTTACCACTGATGTATTGTCAGCTCTCATTCGAGTATTTGACCACCTGTAATAAAAAACATAACCTGAATACAAATAGGCAGAACAGAATTGGGTAGACCTACAAATACTATAACTTTATTGTCAAAAGTGTGTAAGATGTGATAGGGAGATGGATGATGATTCTGGTGTTTTAAAAACTTAGAGATTTTTCCAACTAAGGATAAAACCTGCAATTTCATGATCTGAAGCCAACATCCCTAGACCTACCAGGACAAAGTAATAAAAAAATTAAATTACTTTAATACATATCATAGACTATTGCTCACTATGCCAGTAAGCAAAAGGTTGGGTTTAGGTGGTGAATTTGAAAACCTCTATAATAACGTAAGTTACATTGGCATTCTTTGTCAACATCCCCAATTTTATATGAACTAAATTTATATACCAGTAATTATGGATGAAAAACGATTTGATTTGATCATAATTCTTTATTGTACACCAAAAAGGACACACATCGCACCTCCGCTCAAATAGTGTCAAGTCAAAAAAAACAATTCTTGAGTAAAAGGGGTTTAAATTGCTCCCGATTATTTTTTAGCTTTTTCGGCCAACGACCATGAACGTCACTAACGCCGTATAGTATCAAATCATTGAAAACAGTAGTAAATCACCATTCGAGATAAAACTATGGCATAATACGATACAAATGGTACAATAAAAGTGATTTTACGATATTTTGATTGTGACAATATTTGAGCGGAGGTGCGATATAACAAAGAACAAATAATTTTATACAATTTGATGGTCTTATTGCCTTAAGCGATCTCTACCAGACAACCAGCATGTTAAGGATTTCTTGCAAAAGAAGCAAAAACATGCAAGTTGCTGCACAAACTACAAGATAATATATTAATTACAGAATATTAAATTATAGTTACCATAGATACATAAACAATATATTATAATATATATTTAATTGAGTGTATAATGAATTTACATACATAATGAGGTCTGTGTGCAAAGTTTAAAATGTGGATAAGTATTTTTTACTAACTTTTTAAAGGAGAAAAGATAGCCTCTCTAATGGTCAATGGCAGAGAATTCCAGTTTTTTTATTGCTCGAATAGTAAAGGAGGAATTATAAAATTTTGGTAACCGAGAAGGGTACTTTAAAATAAGGTTTTTGTTTAAACATAGTACTTTATCAGATCATCAATCAATATTTTAGTGGTAGTGTGCTTTAAGATTTTTACCTCTCTAGAGCGTGGTCCACTAAACTTTTAGATGGGTTCAGCCAGTCTCTTGGTTGATTACTTCCACCACCAACTAATGCAGCTTCATTATGCTTCTCAGTGGCTTGAACTAAACTAACAGCGCCCTCTGGGGATATCATGTTCCATAGGCCATCTGTGCCAAATATGAGACACCTGTAATAAAAAAAGAACTGATTTTATTTCTTTATTATAATTTATACATATAATAAAGTCGTAGGAAAGTCAATACTGTACATTGAATATTTTTTTGAAAGAATACTTGGGGTGTGATCTACAATCAATATCGAAGCCAAAAATATAATTTCTAGAATTTTAGTCTGTTTGTCCAGTGTATACTCAAAAAGTACTGCATGATTTACTTCAAATTCTGCATGAATATTACTAACAGGTCAGGTCAACATATAGGCTACATATTATCACGCTATCACATACGGAGGAGGAGCTGTGCGGCGTAAACGAAGTCCGCGCGGACGAAGTTGCGGGCAACAGCTAGTTATTAAATAAAGAATCAATTTATGATTCAAATATTTTTACCTAAATTTCAATAATTTTTCAAATTGTCTTTGTTTCCAAGAAATTGGTGGACAAACATACAAAATTTAGTAAATGTGCTTCGACATTTAAATAGTTCACGTAAAGTATTATCAAATTCCAACAATATTTATTACATACATGTCAAACTAATAACCTTTATTTATCGTTACTTGAAATTAACTGTATTTATTTATGCTAAACTTAGTCAAATAAAATGCAGTTATAATTAGTCAAATAAAACTACATTATTCAACAATTGTAACTGCATGTATCATGTACTAGCTGACCCGGCAAACGTTGTTCTGCATTTTTAACTATTCTTTTTTTCTATATTTTCTCACCTTTTAAACCTTCCCTGGACTTCTACAATTAATTCAAAACCAAAATTATTCAAATCGGTTCAGCCATTCCCAAGTTTTAGCGAGACCAACGAACAGGAATTAATTTTTATATATAAGAAGAAGACAAGATATACACTATGTTACATCTATATTATTATTATTATTATAAATGTGAAAGTTTAGAAGTTTGGATGGAAGGATGGATGTTTGTTACTCAATCACGCCAAAACTACTGAATGGTATGGATGAAATTTGGCACAAAGATGACTTAGCATGTAGGCTACTTTTTATCAAATGAGATGTTGGCATTATAAAAATATTTGGTGAATCCCATGGGATTTTTATAATGCAGCAGGCTGCACAGTGCAGTTTGATTTTGGTTGATGTTATTTATTGGAGCTGTGAATATTTGTGACACCATATTAATATGTTTACATAGTTTATGCATAACTAGCTGACTAGCTTCTCACCTTTTAAACCTTCCCTGGACTTCAATAACTAATTCAAAAACCAAAATTAGCCAAATCAGTTCAGCCGTTCTCGAATTTTAGTGAGACTAACGAACAGCAATTGATTTTTATATATATAAATTAACAATACATTAATTCCTTACCGAAATTTAGATGGATCTATTGTTAAAACACCAACATCTGGATCTGGACTAACTATAAATTCATCATTTTGAGGATTATAGCTCCATAGGTCGCCAAGAGATCTTGCCACAGCTAGGAATGGTATTTCATCCATAGGGGTATTTTTCTTTATTGGTCCCTTGTGTCCTAAGCGGGGTCTGTTCCACACCACTCTGGGAACTCCCGCTTTCGATATGACCTTTCCACCACATCTTTGTATTCGCTCTATTTCTGCAGTTGATTCTGGTTTGTGATCTGATGTTAATGGTTTTGCTGCCCATTCTTCACACCCTGTAAATAAGATGATGCTAAAATTTAATCTACAATTTAGATATTTTGCCATATTATGTAGGATTATACTGATGTTTTAAGATGGTAATATTATATACATTACCTATACTGTCACATATGAAAATTTTAGTAACATTTAATGGGAATATTTGAGTAGTTACATATTATATAGATTCAATATTTGTTAGGTATGGGTAAAAATGTATTTTACTTTCAGTTTAACTGAATTTCCACAGCTTGAGGCGAAATTCGATTTAAATGCCGAACTCTCGGCACTAGAACAAAATTAAATACTCGCACTATTTAGACTGACATCTACACTAATATTATGAAGAGGAATAATTTGTTTTTGTGTTTTTATTCTTTCACAGAAACATAATTAATTCTCCCTGAGTAACATAGGCTATATTGTGTTTTCAAAAAAATTAAAGATCCCTACAGAAATTGACAATGTAACCTAAGCATTGATATAAAAAACCCTAGATGCACAGTCCCGAACAAAAGTGGCACTCAAAAATGTCCCTAATTTCTTTTAAGTAGTTATAGATATGGCAAAAACATATGTCTTTGCATATCCAACCTTAAGTGCAAGACTTATAGGTTTTTACAAAGCAATGTATGAAAAAAAAAATTGACAGTGATGCGGCCAACACGATTCTATTTGAAATGATCATTTTTGGAGGATGTTTTTGACACACTGATTGTGTATCTTTGGTTTTTTATATCAATGAACCTAAGGAATCAAAATGTTGCTAAAACATTATTTTGTGTGGACTGCGAAACCCATTAGCGATAAAATAATTTAAGTAACTTCGTAAACAAATCATGACGTGTCACTCTCAAGAAAGCGTGCCAAAATTACCCTCTAAGCCGGAATATGGCAAAGACAAGCATTGACACTATTACGGCAGGAATATGTAAGGTGGTGGTACCAATATCCTGGCAAAATATTGTGGAACTTTACCACCTAATAGTCACAATGGTAGTGACATATATAGCCAATCGGTCACCTTTAACGACCTGCCTGGCAGAACGGCAGTTGGTCTATGTTTCAAAGGAGCCTGGACCAACACAGGGAGAAATGCTATTAGAAGATTGCCACAAGGATGGCAATGCATTATATAGAGTCCAATAACTCTGTAAATCAGCTCCATTCATTAGTCAGTTATTACAATAAGGTCTCTTATATAATTCTAAAATGGCAAATTAGGTATATGGTACAATACAAATCTAGAACCTAGATGCAAATTATAGAATCACAAAAATTTGTCTAACAATTACAGTCAAAATCTGTTATAACGACATCGAAGGGACTACTCATATTGAGACGTAAAAACCGATAGTTGTAACAACCGGTGACAGGTATTAATAGGAAAGATAATATGTATATTCATGTAGGAAATTAAACCGCATTTTGTTTACTTCAATACAAACGTATAGTATAATATAAAAGAACAATATCATTTTTCCATCATTTTTGTATGCATAAAATCTGTAATTTTAGTTTGTTTGAAACATTTCTGTCGTGCATACACATTTTGTAATTCACGGTGGATTTTAATCAGCGTATCTGCGTAGTAATCAACGTAGATTTTTCTTCAATACTGATTTGTTTTCTTTTTTTGCGACATGTTACAATTTTCACAGTTAACTCAACAATAATGTTTTGGTGCGTCTTGTGTAAAGATAAGTAACAAACTGACTTAAGAGATATGACGAAGCGGGCCTTGAGGCTACGGCATGCATGTGCTTTGTTTCTAAGAATTACAAAAGACCCTAAACTTTGTTTACTTTTACGATAATAGCCATTGACTATTATACTGTGCCAGATGTGGATACAGTTACCTATTCAAATTGTTTACAATACAGCTGAGCCGGTCGTTCTACAGATATAATTCTCCAAAAACATTAACCAAATGTGGTCGCTTAATGCGGTATGTCGTAGTAAACAATGTCGTAAAAACCAATGTTTTAGATAAGGCGGTCATATAACATTCAGCCAGGACCTTTGATTTTGGTCAATTTAACTGGTATGTGGTTCTAAACGATGTCGCCATAAACGGTTTTGACTGTATATTCAAAAGAATATATACATATTTAAACCATTAAATTACTTAATGAACATAGAAAGTGAATATTTCTTACCATCTTTTTGATAGCCAAGAACAATAGCAGAGTCCCCAACATGTCCAATATAAATCTTTCCTCGTCGAATAAATGCTACACTAGCAGTAGTCCCAGCTGTGCTTGGCAATCCTGTTACAGTTTTAGGCCATTTTTCTGAAAAAAAAGAAAATTTACATTATCTATACATATAATAAAATTGTAGAAAAGATAAACTGTACATTGAATATTTTTTTAAAAGAATACTTGGGGCATGATCTACAATCGATATAGGAGCCAAAAATATAATTTTTAGAATTTTTTTCTGTTTGTCTGTATATATGTCCGGGGTAAACTCAAAAAGTACTGCATGGATTTACTTCAAATTTTGCATGAATATTACTAACAGGTCGGGTCAACATATATATAGGCTACATATTATCACACTATCACCTACAGGGGAGGAGCCGTGCAGAGTAAACGATGTCCGCGAGGACGAAGTCATTGGCAACAGCTAGTATTAATATAAATTTGAACATTTACAAAGATTGTATGTTACTCTCTCACAAAAATTATTTAATATAACTTGTATGATATATGTCACTTATTGTAGTCAAATGTCTGTATGCCAAAAATATAGAGAGATCATTAGATATTGTGGTGATGTAACAATGCTATTAACTCTGGATATATCAAATAAGTTAAATTATTTATTCTGAGTATAGAGAGATCATTAGATATTGTGGTGATGTAACAATGTTATTAACTCTGGATATATCAAATAAGTTAAATTATTTATTCTGAGTACCAAAATAGTAAAGATGTCTGAAATTTGTCTGGTAACAATATGTGGTATAAGAACATAATGAGTGATAAGTTAGTTTATCACAGTTTATTTACTTTTTATTACTTTTTGTAACAAAATTGACAGATTTAAATAACTATAAAAGTTCAAAATGTCTTAAAATTAGGAGTAGCCTATCATGATTTTTTGTAAGTGTAACTTATTATTTTGATAAATTTGAGAAACTTTAATGTATAATCTTTTTTAAATAATGAAAACAGAATTGACTGGATTTGAGCTTGGGATAGTCTTGCCTAAAAGCCAGGCAACACTCTTACTATTGAACAATATGGAGTCATTAAAGATTTTAGTTTTCCCTTCATAGCTATCTATATTGATATTCTACTGCTAAAACACAAAAATAGTTCAATGTAGGAAGTGTACATTTTTTAACTGATATACAACCTACATAAAAATTAATCTTCTCAAGCATTGAAAATTGCTCCAAATTAAATATTCTAACAGAAGCCAAATGCTAAGGAAGTCTAATTAAACTTCTAATAAATCTTTGTGCCAGAAGCACAAAGATTTATTATACAATGTTTATAACATACAATGTTTATTTACACTCTAAGAACTAAATTATTTTTAAATCAAATAAAACAGAATCCTAAATCAAATATATACAAATGTAAGTAAATTTAGTAGTAAAGTTCTTTATAATATAAATCTGAAAAATAATAACATCAATGTTTGATAGTATAAGCCGTAGCACAAATCTAGACACTTCTTGGGTTTATTTGTTTAGTATTATAAATCAATTTTTGATGAGCTTTTCTTTATGTCACGTAAAATACTGTAAGTGTGTCAACTACTGTTATACATTTTATTGATGACATGCAAGATTTGTCTCGAGTATTTGGTTAATATTGTAACAAATTCTATTTGTTAATAGCATGCTAGGTTTTAGCTGTTGAGTTAATGATGTATGCTTTTCTGCATAATAAATACATGTGTTATTTAGGTACTGTAAAATTTATATGTGAATTCCATTTGTTTTCAAGCTTTTCCATTTGGATTTAAAAAGAAAACAAAATTGCTACAATACACAATCTCATTGTGCAAATGTTTATCACATAAAGATATACATACAGTGCACACTGCAAAGTTTGGTGATTTTTTGGTAAGAGGAAACTTGAACCAATGCAAAATGAAACTGGTAAAACAGCTTTCACTTTGCCCGTAACGTGGGAAACAGCCAAAATTTATGTAATAATTTTCACACAACAAATTTATTATGACAATTTGGATTAGAAATCTTCTGACTTCCATTGTCAAAGCGCACGAAAAAAGTTATGGACACAAGGTCAAGCAAAACACCTTAAACAATCACTTGTTCGACCTCTAGGAAACTGCCAAAGGAGTATAACTATGAAGCTATACCTTATATTATGAATATTACACCCATCAGATTGACATTTACCTACTTCTTTCCACATATTCAAGTGGGTCAACATATAACCATTTCGAATAGCTTTAAGAATATCTTCATCATTATCAGACCAAAACTGCCGCTGTTTTACAATTGAGTCCATCAAATGCTCTTTGGCAAACGCTGCAGCTTCACCTCCACCGTGACCATCATATATTCCAAAAAAAGCATATTCCAAATCCCTCTCATCCTCAGTTTGTTGATACGCTACGGAAAACAAGTCTTCCATATATTTTCTCCCGCCTTGGCTACAGTGGCCCGTCACACGTAAATTAACACCAATTGATGCAGGCATTTTGAAAGCATATCACAACACTTAACCACAAAGTATTAAGATTTTAAAGTTAAACAAACGTTTCAACATTTTGCATTTGCAATTACGCGACTAGTGGAGCCAGATAAATGACTGACGATTGACGACAGGTCACGTGGACATATTGATCTTTCGTCTATCCGTATCTTTATGATAATTTAATGTGTAAAAGAGAGACAGCTATATTTTTACAATACGCTATGAACTTGAATAGAAATAGACGCCATCATGTTTTCCGCCATTTTTATTTCAGATCATGTAAGCATTTTATTTTTAACAGAATCAAATTAATTAAAAATAATAATGTCCCAAGTTTTAATAAAAAAATGTATTTTCGCATAAGGTTACATTACATACATACGAGGTTTTAAAATAATATAACACATTTAAGACGTTTTTCGTTTTGATATTCGTTCAGAAACCTCCTTATAGATCAAATTATATTAATTTAAATTTGAAATCTTTGCAAATAAGATAATTACCAGTTTTTAATATCGACAAAATTAATGCCTAAAATAAGGATAAAGTTACATCAATGACGTGTATGTTACATTATTAAGTTAAGCAATGATTAGAGTTTTACCACATGAGCTATAAACGGGTTTTAATTTTTACCACAGATTTTACTATGATCACTAAAATCACAAACAGATGGCGTTAGCAGAGTTTTTTGGTTGCATTGACCTCTAAATTATTCATATTTCTATGTTTGGTTGTTACTTGTTATGAAATTTTTTACCATGTAGTTCATGAGTGGCTAGCAGGAAACTACAAATCATGATGGTTTGTAGTTTCCTGCTAGTTATAATAGTTCCTGCTAGTTAGCAATAAGTTGTAGTGACCACAAAACAATCCGGTAGGTTACCATAAAAGACGGGTCACATTGCAACTTTTGCAGTGCATTCTACTGCCCTAAGCCACTACAAGCTCTGTACAGGGACGTAGTTACCATCGTCTCTGACGCATCAATTATATGGGGCCCCCGCCAACCGGGGGCCCATAAAGTGCGTAAGCAGAAATTAATAGAAACTTCCTAAATGGCAGAAGTAAAAAAAGGTATTTTATTTTCAAAAAAAGGCAGGAAGAGTGTATATTTAATTTGAATTGTGGAAAAAGTGACACATAGATAATTACCTATGATGAATAAATATTTCTTTTAATTTTATGCAAACATTTTTTTTGAGAAATCTCTACTCTTCATAAGGTCCCCCAAACAAATTTTTATACGGGGCCCCGCCAAGACCGCGCTATGTCACTGGCTCTGTACCTGCGATTTTATACATTCAGGAGTTATATTACTGAAATCCATACTCAAAAAACCGGACAAATGCGAGTCTAGCTGTTGCTCGCGACTTCGTCCGTGCGGATTTGATTACTCCGCACAGCTCCTACCCGTAGCTGATAGCGTGATTATATGTTGACCCAACCTGTTAGTAATATTCATGCAAAATTTGAAGTAAATCCATGCAGTACTTTTTGAGTTTTCCCCGGACATACATACAGACAAACAGATAAACAGACAAACAGACAAAAATTCTAAAAACTATATTTTTGGCTTTAATATCAATAGTAGATCACGCCCCAAGTATTCTTTTAAAAAAATATTCAATGTACAGTTTTGACTTTCCTACGAATTTATTATATGTATAGATATATTGTATAAAGTGGATCTAAACTTTCGTTTTTAAGCTACTATATATAAAAATTGATTTTTATCAATATTAGACTTTAAGAGCGAAGTGGTGGCGCGAGATGGATCTTGAGTTGTTACATATTACAGGTAAACCGTACTATATTATAGGTAGACCAGAATATATGGTGTAAAATTTTAGTAGATAACCTTTATATTTGTTCTGTGTAGATAACATTGATAAAAAATTTTCTTGTAAGTAATAAAAATTCTTGTAGGTAAGTACTAAAAAAACAGTCTTGTAAACATGTTTTTTTATTTTGGTTTTATTTTCCTGCGCCCTCCTAGACCTAAGCCTGACAACGCCTTTGATGCGAATATAATGTTTGGGTTAGATAATTATAAATAAAGTTCATACCTACATTAAAATACTTTCCTAACAATATAACAAGGTAGTATAACTTTGCGAGCCCTTACAAAGCTCTGCTTTTTGCTAGTATAGATAAAATGTTTAGGAATCCAGTTTCGCAGTTTTTCGATTTTTTCCCGAAGTTGTCTCCGAAACCTATGAACCTACTTACTTTAAATGAAGACTTTATTTTTTATTATTTAAATTCGGCGAAAAGGGGGCGGGTTAGATGTCACTCTCCGTCCATTTAATTATTTCCACTTAAAAATCACGACAATTCTTCACTCTGTTTTGCCGTGAAAGACTGACAAACACACATACACTTTCCCAATAATAATATTAGTATGGATGATTTAATTACTAATGCATAGTTATCAGATTTTCCCTGTACTTTTAGTATACAGCAATATTAAAGTTTGCCCATAACTCTAGGTCAACACAAATGCATCCTAAAAATTTTAATTCTTAAAAATGTGGAAATATATATTTTTAGGCGGCATAAACGGTTGTGTCTTTTTCTCATTACATTCAGTTTGCAAATGCAACTGATTTCTTCTAAGTGTCTTACTGTTATATTCTGGCTGGGTAGTAAACTAAGCTTGTTGGCCTAGGCCGAAATTTTGAAGAATGTACCATCTGTCTTCCTACCGGGCCCTGCAGGCAGCCTGTAATGCCGCGTCGGCACGTCTTGCGACTTGCCGCAAACTCCTCTACTCCTCTACAAACATTTGGCTTGACTTTTAGAAACAGACTGCACTATCCACACGCTTGCGAGTTTGAGCTAGTAGGTATGTTCCAAAGATTACAGTGCATATTGTTCTGAAATCTGAAGAGGCAAGCACGTGGACGTACCTATATCTTGCATCGGCGCATTTGGCTTATTTTATTTACTGGCTTATTCAATGAGGTACTAAGGCAACCCACGCATTGGCTATTTTGTTAACGTCCCGTAACTCCTAAAAAGGAGGAGGTTATCGATTCGGTTGTATTTTTCCTCCCGCTACGTATGTAGATAAGGAAGTTACTGTTTTGAGGTCCTAGGAATCTTTACCGACTATTTTCACGATGACGTCGCTATGGCTGTATGTATATGTGTGTGTGTATGTAAACTTCGCCTAAATTTTGAACGACTTGACCGATCGAAACGTAGTTGATGGCATTCTATTGGATTCCGCTTAACTTTGAATTTCTAAAAATTTAAACTAATTCGGTCAAGATTTTTTTATATATTATAAGATAGCAAACAAACAGATGGGTCTTCTGATGGAAATAGTAAACCATCGCCTATAGACACCAAAGGTGTTAATGGTGTGTTGCTATCTTGTGGCGAGGTCTAATGCCACATGCATAAGTTTACCGGCTATCTTACCCTCCAAACCGGAACACGACAGTGACGCTATTGCGGCAGGAATAAGTAAGGCGGTGGTACCAGACCCGGGTGAGACAATGCAGAATCCACCTAGTAGTCACGATAGTAGTAACTCGAACAGCCAATCGGCACCTTTTATGACCTGCCTGACAGAACGGCAGTTGACCTATTCTTCAAAGAAGCCCAGGAACAATACGTGGAAAATTTTAAGAAGTGTTGAATGTTTGTCGAAATTGTATTTTTTTTAATAACTTCTAGGTTAATGTACCAATTGAGTACAAAATTTAACCAGCTCTTTTCCTCAAAAAACTGCGTCTAATGCATAAATTGCATCGAAATCCGTTTATCCGTTCGGGAATTATTGTTGACGAAAACTGTTTAAAAAGCTGTAACAACAGTATGTAATTGATGGAAGTACACCGCTGATATAGAAATGTCCAGTAAAGAGAGTTAATGGAGCATTAAGGAAATTGCTTCATAGCACAATTTTTAAGCCTGGGTGCCGGTATAATTTTGTGCTTATCCCTACATTATTGTTATTGAGTTTGTCACAAAGGGCATGAAAATACGTGTATAATCTTTGCAGATCATATTCGTTATATTTAGTGGGTTATCGGTACTGAAAGTAGATGAATCAAATAAGAAAAAGCATGCTTATTGGTTCGGACATGTAAAAAGAATAGCAAATGAAAGATTAATTAACTAAGCAGATATAAAATATTAATGTGGAAGAATGAAATAACCCACATTTCAGTTAATTCAGCAAACATTTTTGGAATGAAGTTCCTTATCGGACAATTTTAAAGAACAAAACTCATAAAAGAAATAGTCTTAAAAATGGGACATCTGTTGAGATGGAGGGTGTAAGAGACGGAGAAAGGGAGGTGGAGAGTGGGGCAGGGGAGAGATGGAGGGGTGAGGGAGGGTAGCAAGGAGTGGGGCAGAAGAGAAGAGGGGAAGAAGAGGTGGGATGAGGGGATCAGTGGAGGAAAGAGTTCGTTCTAAAAATGTACTAGTACACCTTATTAGTACAATTAGTACCTATTGATATCCAGACTTTTGAATCTAGTAATAAACGGTACCTAGACAAGCAAGTATAATACTGCCAGCAAAACTAAAGGACTTAATAAATAGCAGCTCGAGCACGGAATGAAATAAAATATCTAATATGGTCGATATTATATTATGTCAGATCTCGGTGAATGCAGTACAGTGTACAAATAGCCCAATTGGACATAGTTACACGAAAAAGATCCAATCCACACAAAATCACTTTAGAAATATTGAAGTTTGAAGTTGGATATTTTTTTATTTTTTAACATGCCATGCATGGGGACTAGTTCTGACATTGAATAAAGTAATAAAGAGCTATTTTTGCTTAAATATTTTTTACTGGCCGATAGTATTGATGTTAAGCATCAGTTTGGTGCACTTAACTCATTTTTGACCATATTGTGGATTGGATCCTTTTAACTACGTCCAATTAACGATTGGCATCTGGTAACTTTTCGTAGTATTGAGTATTGTCACCTAACAAAACCTAATACATATACTATCTAAGACTAAAGTTCAGTATGGGGGTGCTCAAACATCTCTTCATACATGGTCTCATCTCTGAGAAACTACGCCCTTAGATAATTTACCTCCATGCATTCCATATGGTGTGGTATCACCAACAGCAGCATTAGAATTTCTGTTGAATCTTAGACCACTGCATCTGGTAATACAACAGGAAGCAGCCAGTGTGGCGCTTCGTTTGAAAACTTTGGGTATGTGGCGCCTTGATAGAGGTATCCCCTATATGAACATTTTAGAAGGAATCATTAAAGAACAACCAATGGTTGAAGCTATAAATGACAGAATCCCAACGACATTGGTATCAAACCGAAGTTACAAAATTAACCTGGATTCAGAACCTGAAGATAAATCGGGAATACATGAACTGAGAATATACACAGACGGGTCCAAGACCCATGCAGGGGCAGGAGTTGGTGTATTTTCCCAGGATCTAAACATTAAAATAATCGAATCATTAGGAATGCACAACACGATATTTCAAGCAGAATGTATCGCTATTAGCAGGGTTGCAATGGAGATTAAAATAAGAGAAATAAAAGATAAAATTATACGCATTATCTCTGACAGCGCATCAGTCCTTGCAGCTCTAAAAGCCAATTGCTTCAATTCAAGCATAGTGCTTGATTGTCACAAATTTTTAGAAGCAGCATCAGAAATCAACCAAATAATCCTGCAATGGATAAAAGGTCATAGCAACTCTCAAGGCAATGATGAAGCTGACAAACTGGCAAGAGATGGAGCTAACAGAAAACCATTAGATCCAGAACCGATAGCCGTCATGCCCTATAGCCAACTAACCACCCACATGGCTAACAGAGAGAACACGCCAACAACATGAAGCGTTGTGGATGGCAACAAATGAATGCAGGCAAACAAAAGAAATTGTGCCGGCCCTCTCCATACACCTGACACATCACATCATGAAACTCAACAGAAGTGACCTGAGAAAAGTTGTGGGCACTATAACAGGGCACTGTCACCTAAACCGACATCTATTCAACATAGGTGTAACAGACAGCCCTTTATGCCGCGGCTGCATGGAGGAACAAGAAACAACCACTCACATTTTCCTTGAGTGCGGGAGCGTGGCCGAACAACGGGCACGCATCCTGAAAAACCCAAAAACTCCAAAAGAAGCTTGTGAAAACATCAGCCGTCTTATAAGTTTCTGGAAGGAGTTAGGATGGCTGGAATAGGTTTAGCCAGCTACATACAAAGGCCCAAGTGGCTAAGTGCAGAAACAAAATGGCTTAAAAAAAAAAATGGTGTGGTATTTCCTCACTCAGCACACTCTACATAAAAGACTGCCCATTAATTCCATCACATGCATGTATGTACAATCAGGTGAGAAGGAATGTATCAAGTGATGGTCAATACCAGATATGTCTGGGGATACACGAAAGTTATTAGAAGTGAATTGCTAATCAAACAAACTAAATCTTAAAACTTCCTATAAGTAAAAACTTTGAAAAATTAAAATGTCACAATGTCAAAACCTAAATAATATTCCTTTATTATAATAATTATTTTATTTGCTATTCAGAGACTTATCAAAACCTAAATAATATTCCTTTATTATAATTATTTTATTTGCTGTTCAGAGACTTGTCAAAACCTAAATAATATTCCTTTATTATAATAATTATTTTATTTGCTATTCAGAGACTTCCCATGGTTTTTCAGGTCTATATTGGTCCCAGGGGTGTGGTTTCTTGTATACATCCATTTCTTGTAATCTAATTCCACCATTTACAACTTCATTTAAAAATTTCTCAATCTTCCCTCCTTCTTTTGGATTTAAATCACAATACATTTCACTTATGCCACATTCTAAACATCTCTGTGCAAATACTCTTCCTAGATTTATATAAGCACTTGTGTCTGTAATACTGTATAATTGTCGACGCAATGCCCATTCTGATGTTTTAGCTTCAATTACAGGTCCATTGATAAAATGAACTACTTCAGCTTTTACAGTTCTATTGCTGGGTGTTAATACAAGCCTGAAATTTAGATGAACAATTAGTTCCTGCCTATATATTGACAATGTTTCAGGTTGTAAAGTACCTATGTTCCTTATTAAACTAGCAGCATAGATTAAATAATAATATTACGTACAGTGGTTGCACTCATTTTGATTTAAAAAAGCTGACACTGTTTATTCCAAATATAAAATATTGGTTAACAACAGCATATGTTAAAGCAAAATTAGATCTCAAAGCAATACATTGTGTGTTTTTTGTCCTCTTGATGTATGATATGTGGAACTGGGTGTCACAAATGAAGTTACAACCCTTTACAATACTGTGTTAATTGAACAATACCTATAACAGAATGTTAACCTTGACCATTTTGCACACACTGGGTACATATTGCGGTAGATATATTGAGATATTTTGCCAAATTACAGGAAGTGATGAAGGCTGTTTTTCACATAATCGATGCCTCTTGTGGTAGTTGTTTATTTTTCCAAAATACAGGGAGTGACGGATGCTTGCTAGCAGATCCAGCAAGGCAGCTTCCGTTCTGCCTGCCTGGTTAATACTTTTCAAACAAAAAGTAGCAAATAACGACTAACGATGTAAATGATTTGTTACTATCAGAGTTGTAATGCTACACCTATATGTTCTATCTTTCTCACTCTAGCAATTGACAGTTCTGAGTGACAGAAGAGGATAGGGAGACTGAAAAAATAATTCCATGCTGACAACTGTAGCTCAAACCCTTACCCTCCCAAATAAGAATACTAATGACAAATAACATAATTACTAAAAGAATAATAGGAGTTGTCAGCATAATTAAAGGTGAAATGTTTTTCTTTACTACCTAAAACTACAATACTAGGGATAAATTTAGGTTTCTTTTTGATTTTTAGCTTCTAAGTACAGGCAGAAAATCTATTCTTCAAACAGAACTTGAACAAACACCTGTCACTGAATCTTGGCCACCTAATCGGCTCAGATAGCTGAGAATTATCAACATTATCGAATAAATAAATAATGCAAAACTTGGTTGGGAAAACTTGAAAAATTAAAAACAACAAATTAAAACTTCAACATGTCAGGATTTGAACCTACGACATTCGCTCAAGCCAAGCACCTCTAACCAACTGAGCCAGTGTCGACTAGTTCAAAGTGGCGAAATTCTTCTTTGCTATTTGATCAACTCCAATGATTGTACTGATCACTAGATATACATGTAAGGTATAACTACACGAACACCGAAGTACTTATTTTTCAATATGGGGCCGTTCATAAAATACGCTCGCATACAAGGGGAGGGAGGGGGTCTGGCTGAGTGTGACAAGATGTGACAAGGGGGGACGGGGGGTATACGGCAACGTGATGTTCGCCGTTTATTATTTTTTGACATGAGATAGCGGCGTTGCGATCCATCACAACGGGTTTCTTTGTTTTTCCAATACTTGAGACAGTAACGTTTCCACGTACCCTGCGCATAATGTTATTATAATAACTAAATAAATATTTTTAATTTTCAGAATTTGTGTACTATCATTTAGAATTTATCATACTCAGCAGGGGGGGGGTCTTAGTTTTTGTGATGAAATATTTCTAGGGGGGGTCACAAAAAGTGTGACACAGCGTGACAATGGGGGGGAGGGGGTCAAAAAAAGCTGACTTTAGTGTGACATATTTTATGAACGGCCCCTATTTTAAATGTGAATTTTGTCAATGAACTCATTCATTGATGAATTCATTCCATCTCTTTCCATAACGAGACCTATCTTCTAATAAACACTTTTATTATATCATGGTTAGTATAACCTAGGCCCCACTTGAGCCCCACTTAGCGGGGCTCCGTCGACATGCTCCTCATACTTGTTTGTTACAGAAATAGGTAATATTTTCTTGCAGTTATACTAATAAAAAATGTGTCATGAATTTATGAAAAAATATGAAAGAATTCTAAAGATTTTGTACAATATGTTATGTATTTATGAAGTGTCTAATTTCTTGGGAATAACTTTATTAATATTTAAATATGACAAATAAAGATTATGATTTAAGTTAGACAAAATAAACTGAAAATAAAAACCTCATAAAAAATAGTGCAAAATAATTTACGATTGATATTTAAAGTGTTTTTATAAGTATTTGCATACATTTTGAGGTTAGGTTAGACTAGTTTTTGGTCTATAACTGTTTCATAAACATTTCCTGGGGGGAGTGTTACTGGGGTAGGCATGGCACATTTCACGCATCACTGGTTATATCACTCATTATAAAATAATTCATATGTCACACTAGTTATATGCATCAAAATCAGCCATTATAAACGTAAGCTTGATTTAATTTCACGTAGCGTAGCTACTACATAAGCATATATTTTGCAGAAATCCATCATGCGAAAGAGACAAAGCAGCACCGTGCCACCAGCTAAAAGAGAGAATATGTTTAATATGTTATCTCACTTCACTAATTACTAATTGTAATCACTGCGCAGCGATATAACATACGAAATAAAATGCACCCACTGTGACAATAATCGTCACTAATATAAGATATAATGGTTGTGATTTATCACCCGTGATATAACAGTGACAAAAAACAAAAACCTTCACAGTGTGATAGTGAAATAAAAGTAGCTATAATTTCCATCGGTATACTGGGAGAAGTACCCCTCCCCCTTTCCCCCTCAACCCCAAATTCGTGCGGCTCGTTTCTAATGCAACCCCGTTTTTTCTCAGCATATCTAATAGGATTTGTGTAGATTTCTATGTACTATTTACAGAATTTAGATACCTAATTGAATAGAGAAAATGGAGAATCATACTTCTAATTTTAGAGCCTTGAACTGGTCTCAAAAAGGAGAATGTATTGGACGGATAAAGGCATCTGTTGAACCTTACAAAGTATTTAAGTATATTACAAATCACAGCTATTTAAACAATAAGTGAGGTGTCGGGACATAATATAATAAAATCTGAAGATCTAAATCTATTCAAAAATGTATACAAACTGAAATTTGGTTATTAATATAGTCCGCTGACCAGGAAAGTAACCTATATTCAATGTAAATTAAATGGATATTCTTACTTGTGCCAAAATTTGCGGCCAGGCTTATCTAAATGATAGCCATCTGGTTTACGAGCTATTCGCATGCGTTCTAAGTTTCGAGGGTTTCTATTTACAAATTCTCCGGGAGCTGATGATATAAATCTACTAAAATTTTTTGAGAGCTGCATATTTTTAACTGATAACATAATATTTTCAGATTTTTTTCAACGCAGCTGACGTGCGGCTGACATATTGAATCAAATCACAAATTATAAAGTATTATGTACTAGTACAGATAGGACAGCTAGTTTGTGAGTAGTCGTAGTGAGTTTGGAGCAAGGATTTAAAACGTTATGATTTCGATATATTTGCGCCGTTGTGATTGGTTATGGTATATGATATTATGACGTTGTGTTCTAGCGCTAGTTGGGGAACCAATTACGAAACAGCATGAAACGCAGGGAACCAATCACGAAACAGCAAAAATATCGAAATTATATCGTTATAAATCCTTGGTTTGGAGGGCAAGCTTTTTTCCGCTTGGTGGCGCCTATGAGCCGACGCGCTGTCAAATTGCGTTTGGATTGATAAAATCAAGTTAAATTTTTTATTCTATTAAGTAATTTTTAAAATATGTAACTAAAATTAATTTACATGTCATTTATTTTGTTGTTTGTATATAGTTCACAATCTATTTTAATCAAACGATAAAATATTTCACTTTTGAATGAAATAGGTACACTACTATAATATATTATTTAGGGGTGACAATAATTAAAAATTGGTTTTTGCCCCAAAGAAGATAAGACTTTATTATTGTTTCTTCTTGATATAAAATATTCTTATTTCCAACTATTCTAAATTACTTACGCTTAAAATAATTTTATTTCCTAATAGTGTTATCCTTTATTACAAATCATGTATTATTAAAAATGTATTATTTGTTAGGTCTACAGAAATCCTCCAGTAAATTGTTAATCGTATACCAATTACATTACTGTCTTTCATATATTTTATGCACTTATATTGTATACACATTGAGATGTGCGTAAATGTTGATATTTTTTGTAGTAATATATTTTGCGAATAGCGTTGCTTAAATAAACACTGATGTACATATTATTATATCATAATCTGCGGTGTGATACTCACGAGTCACGGATCACGTTTGTACTTTTTAATACTAAGTTGAGAGAGACAGAGAGGATATGATTGGAAGACAGAATCGGTGTGATAATGGGAAAAGACATGCTTCATTGGTTCGGACATGGTGAAATAATGACAGATGAACGATAAAAAAACTGTCTTTTTTTAAATGTTTGGTATCCGAAACACTACCTTACCTGATTCTGCCATAATAGTGTGGGAGATTTTTACATTAGCGTTATCTTATGCATGCGGAAGTACATCCTATTAGTCGGATAATCAGGCTCTATTAAGCAATGGTTGCTTCTATGGTTGCTTCTATCAGATGAAATTTCTGCTTGTTTGCTATCAATTTTGGTATAAAAAATGGTTATCCGTATATCATATCGCAAGCACAAGCAATCCACACGATTGCTAGAGAGTCAGTCGCCAGTGTCAGAATTTTTTAATATATAAGGATTTAATTTCACAGATGATTAACTACCTGCTTTAGAACAGTCACTCTCGTATCGGACTGTACAGTCATGCTAAAGCTTGCTATACGGACGCTGTTTAGATCTGTGCAGCACAGACATGTTTTATTGTAAATATTAATGTAAATAGATAGTAAGGCAGGATAGAATGTATGTTTCGTTTAGTTCGTAAGTTTTCTATAATAAAGAATGTTCATTTTCGTCTTTTATTCGCCCTAAGACCTACATACAGCTTTGTTGTGTAGAAATAATAAGGCTTTATGTAGCTATGATCGTTGCCTAATAGGCATATTACGAATAAAGCGAGTTCCACGCAGTCGACGACATTACGAGTCGACTCTTGCGAGATAGTATTTATATGCGGGAACTCGCAATTACGAAAATCCGAAAAGTGCAAAATTCTTTGTTAAAACAAATGTTTTATGATTGTAAATAGTATGTATAATGTAAGTATAAGCCTTAGGCATATGTTTAGACACTTTTCGGTACTATAAAGATAGTTAACAGGATAGTACGACCTGAAAAGGCGTACAACTCTGTAATTGTAAGAGTTTCCGAGGTCCTGTAAGAGCGTACAATGTATATAACACTCTTGTTTGTTATTGTATAAGTTTATTTGTGTTAGATCCTTGTATATAAATAAGAAATAACACATTGTAATTCGTTTTCGGTAGGTCTTAGGGCATTACGTACTTTGTTTTGCATATATTTGTAAAAAGGTAGTACCGTTGCACTCACTAGAGGGCCACACTAGTTAATTAGAGGTAGGAGAAGCTACCTAAGATAAAATTATTAAGATTAGATTGCGAAAAGTGGGATTTAACAAATCCCAGACATTGTGGCGCCACACCCGGCGCCGTTTGTCTTTGTAGATTTCCGCCGACCGTCTGGCCACGCACTATAAATATCGAAGAGCGCGGCCATACAATCAGTTCCGTTCCGTTCCAGTTCCGATAAAGTTACAATTTCGTTACGACTCAATAAGTTTCCCAGACAAGTTCCTGGGCTTTAGTATATATCTATAGGGTACCGGCTTTAGAGTAGGGCAGTGTTAGGGCAAGTAGTGGCTCTCCATAGAATAGGTTAAATATTTGCAACGGTGCTAGCTTTATTGCTATTTCGTTACAATAAAGCACCTTTGCAAGGAAAAGTTGTGGTCTCAATTATTTCCCCGGCAGATTCGGCTCGACCAAAGCACTACGGCTGGTGGGGCATCGAAGAAAGAAGAAACAGATCTACAGTCCGCTGGCTCCCCCGGCTGTAGTGCACAAGATCATCTACTTAAGATATAAAAGCCTGAATGATGATAGAACAATGCAGTGAATTAACGCAAGTTGCATTACTTTATGCCACATTGGTGACAACGCTATATAAATATTATGTTTTGAGAACCATCTGCTTTTTAATTATATAAATAGATATAAAAAAGTCACTATCAACCGTCGCTGAGGGATGCCTGATGAACCATCGCAAATTGAGATAACAATCTTTGAAGTTATTAGACAGTTAGGATTCATTGATTTATATGAATGAAAAGTTATTTATTCAATCTGGATAGTTTTGCAATAAAATTTAGAACACTAGTCGATCTTTACTTGGATTACCATGTAGATTACTAAGTACTTTATGAGCAAAGCAAAAATATGCGATTTAATTTAAAATGGGGCTTAAGAATTTATCGCTGTTTTTTAATTTTGGAAATGACTTTATAATTCAAAATTGCAAAATAGACGCCTCTTTGCTTGGCACGCCACTCAATGTATACTTTCTCAATGCCAAAAGCTTACAAAACAAATTGTTGTCAAATGACAATATGCGTGTTCAGTGAAACTTTAACTCAGAAATCTAAGCTAGTCAGAAACCTGAGCTGAGATTCCACCAGAAAACTTTTTCGAAATTTAAAAACATTTCAATGCCGCCATTTCATTTTATATGTCACGGTGACATTGTATAATTCCAACACTGCTTCTCTAGGTCCAGCCTGAAATCGTCTGCGCTCGGATGCTTAAAATAAAATGTTGTTGATTCTTATTATTTAACTTAAAATTCTGACTTAGAAGTTACGTTTGACACACCCAGTAGCGCCACCGAGCGGAAATTGTGTGTGCCCTCCAAACTCTTAAAATTCTTAAAAATGTTCTAGCTGTCAACCCCGTGAATCAAATATCAATATCATACAGACATGTGTAGGTGATGTGCGTAATATTACTCGGGTGATATCAGGTGATATCACTTCGAGATGTGATGCCATATTACGCATTACGCGACGAAAACTAACATCACACCATCACCCGCGCATTTACTATCTTTAGTAGAGTGCGAGTGTGAGGAGTGATCAAGGAACTTATATACGATAACTGGAATTGTTACGAAGCAATATTTGAAAAATAAAAATGTAATTTATTTCGTTACCCATAAAGTTGACATTTGTTTCTTACTTAACAGAGGGGAAAAACGTTCTGAGCAAGACAACGACAAGAGTGGATGTTGTCCCTTTCCTGCAATTGCCAGTGTAAATAAAAGTATCTAAATGGTAGATTTTTATATATTCGGTAACCGTTAAATCCTTTTTATTCATACACGTCGATAAATAAATTAAATGTTTGTAATTAACATAGTGAGTTCTAAAATGTGCTTATTTTAATTATTACGTAATTACTTATGCAATGTAAAAACTGTTTCTCAAATTAGTAGAATTATTTAGTAGTAATTTGCAAACTACGTATGGCCACATTTATATATGGCGATTGGCGCTTTATTTAGTAGAAAGAGACATACTCCACTCGTGTCGTGGTACTCTTCGGACCGATTTTGAAGCGTGTGTAAGCATTCCGGATAGAATGTAACTTCCTTAGACTAGGGTACCTACTCATTACCAGAACGCCACCTTTTCTATTTTTCTTACAACAAAAAAATAAACTACGGTATCTATGGTCACTTGTTTTAGTCATTGCTTTCGTTTTCAGTGCAATATAACTTATAAATAAAAGTGGGTAGTTTGTTTCGTTTGATACAGTTTTTCGTTTGATACAGTTTACCAAATATAAATACCTTTAAGTGTGTATATCGATACATAAAAACAGATTATATAAATTGTATAGAAGAAGCAAGCTTAGATAATTATTTTTTGTTTTGTTTATTACAGTTAACGATTCATACAATACATATAACGTGTTTTTAATGAAAGTACTATCAATTGTTACTATTTAATAGTATAAAAAATAAATAATTAACCTGATACCTATTTAATATTATAAACTACTTAAATACAAGTAATTGCTTACGATAGTTTAAAAATATCGATATATTTGTTCGATATATCGCAGTGTCGATATAACATTACGACATATTATATCGAAAAAAATATCAATATTTTTTTACACGAACATCCCTAATTATTGATTAGTGATCAAGGAACTTATATATGATATCTGGAATTACTACGAAGCAATATTTGAAAAATAAAAATGTACTTTATTTCGTTAGCAATAAAGTTGACATTTGCTTCTTACTTAATAGAGGGGAAAAACGTTCTGAGCGAGACAACGACATGAGTGGATGTTATCCCTTTCTTGCAATTGCCAGTGTAAATAAAACTTTCGGATGGTAGAATTTTTATATATCCGGTAACCGTTAAATCCCTTTTATTCATACACGTTTATAGATACATTAACATAAAATGTATTGTAATTAACATATTGAGTTCTTAAATGTGTTTATTTTAATTATTACGTAATTATTTATGCAATGTAAAAACTGTTTTCTCAAATCAGTAGAATTAGTAATAATTTGTAAACTATGCACGGACACACTCAGGTGGCCGTACGCTTTGGCGCGCTTTATTTAAAAATATAGCTGATACTTTAAGTTAAAGTGTGTTAAAGCATAAAGTCCTCTTTTTGCTTACTTCTATAAGTTTTTTCTGTTGTATAATGTAATAGTGAAGCGTATGCTGGTTGCGGAATTTCATTTTTTAAGTAAGTTTTTTATTGTATTTACAAGTTTCTTAAGTAGGGTAGCAATAATAACACAAAAATTCGGACATGTGAATACAAAGAAATTACAATTCAATCTAACATTTCATAATACGTCCCTAAGGAATGTCATCATAATCAAATAAGAACCTACTTTACGTAATTTTATTATTTAATACTAAAATCATTGTGTTGTAATAACTAAATACATTACCTACATACTTTTTGGTAGTAACTATTAACTAGTAATAGATGCCTAACCTTTTGTTCATTATTTTCTTGCAGGTTCCCAAGAAATGAGATTCTTCGACAACGGTGGATTGAAGTTGTTCCATTTAAGAAAAAAAATTCATATTACAGTTTAATTTGCAGCCGTCATTTTTAATCCGAGGATTTAATAATCCGTAAGATAAGATCAACACTGAAACCGGATGCTATTCCATCTATATTCCTTGTTGTAAGCTTAATCATTTAGTCTTATTTAAGATATTTTTTATTAAACATACAAACGTAATATAGGGTCATTGGGTCGGGAACGCGACCGCCTCTAGTAGTGTCGCACACTTGAGAGCCTAGGAATCTTAATTAAAGATAATAACATTTTTTCTTGAGAAAACAATGAACAGTAAGTATTGAATCTTCAATGAATAATTATGTAACAAGAAAGTCATAAATTTAAACCTATCTACTAAACCCAAATCTAGAAAATAGTGCCCGAGTTCGGGTGATGACTTAATGGTGTGTTTATGTGTCGCGTATTGCAATAAAAATACCACACTGGGTGGCGAACAAAGTTACCTTTTGTTACCTTATACTAATGTTACACTCAAACAAGAAGCGTTATTATTTCAATTATAGAACATTGTTTGTTGGAAAGTTGTAGTGACATCATTTTTTAGCTTATATTTCTTTTGTGATCGCAAACTGAAGTATATAAATATCTAATACGCTCGAAAGCGGCCATGTGGTCGCATTCGGACACATAAAACTATAAAATATTTTGCCTATTATGATCTCAATGATGCTTTCATGATTGTATAATTTAGAATTTGATGTTGTAGAAGAATAAAGATGCATCTCATCAGTTTACCACACGTTTTCTTGATAGAACTTTGTTTAATTCACTTACTAAAATAGGTGATCGCAAACCCACCCTGGTCGAAAATTATGATGTTAGTTTGTAACCGCCCTGTTTTAATACGAAAGAAAGTAAACTAAAATAAGTAAATAAATAAAATATTGCTTTCTTTAGATGACAACAGGCCCGCAAGATAAAAAAAAAACAAAATGAAAAATACTGGTTTTTAGGATTACTTAAAGGACATTAACTCGGGTGTACTGGGATGTATATTAGCGCGCAAGATAAAAAAACACAAAATGAAAAATACCAGTTTTTTAAGATTACTTTAAGGAAAATTTACTACTTGTATAATGGAAAATTTGCTCGGGTGTATAATAGAGAGGAAAATGACGCTATCAAAATATTGCTTGACTATTATGTAGTTGTCAACCACAACAAAATTAGTAGAGTAATATTCAGAAAATACGGTCACTTTTATTTCTTCGAATCCCACGAATCCTGTGACAGCGAGTGAAAGCTCCGTTATTATCCGCGCGGTGACTAATAGCTAATGAGTCTAGTTACGAGTTCAGCAAATCACTGTTTGTAAATAATGAACTTCAATAGTGCCTATAAAGGATAATTTGAATAAAAATGGTATCTATGCGCGGGCGTCCGTATGAGTATAAACATGTTATGGGATAATTAGCTCAATATTTAAGTACCTAATTGTTTTACATATTTGGTATTAAAATCGACTACTGAACACTTTCCTTTAGTATGGACGGTTTTTATCAGCCTATTTCAATATAATTTACAGATTTGAAACGAAAAACTACTTGTTATTAGTCTAGATGATTAGTGTTTAAAATGAATATTTGTTTTTTATATTATAAGATAGCAAACAAGTTGACGGCTCTCCTGATGGAAAGAGAAACCATCGCGTTTAGACATCAAAGATATAAATGGTGCGTTGCCATCCGTGTGACGGGTTTGCAATGCCACATGCACAAGTCTGCCAGCTACCTTACCCTCCAAACAGGAGCACGACAATGACAACTAGGTGGTAGATTTCTGCATTATCTCGCCCGGGTCTGGTACCACCGCCTTATTTATTCCTGCCGCAACAGCGTAACTGCTTGTCAAAAAGTTTACTTAACTCTTGGCAAGAAATAATTTCACTACCATCGTGACTACTAGGTGGTTCCGCAACATCTCGCACTGGTATTTGGCACCACTACCTTACCTATTTGCGCTGCAACAGAGTCAATGCTTGTAATCGTCGTGATCCGGTTTGGATTGTAAGATAGCCGGTAAACTTATGCATGTGGCCTTAGACCTCGTCAGTACATAGCAACGCACCATTAACATCTTTGGTGTTTATAGGCAATGGTTGTCCCTTTCCATCAGGAGACCCATCTGCTTGTTTTCTATCTTATGATATAAAATTGACATTATTGCTGCAGGAATAGCTTCTGCGATGGTAGCAAATACCCGGGCGAGACGTTGCGGAACTCTACCACCAAGTAGTCACGATGGTAGTGACACTTATAGCCAATAAGTCGCCTTTTACGACCTGCCTGGCAGAACGGCAGTTGGCCTATTCTTCAAAGGAGCACGAGACCAACATGGAGAAAAATGGACCATTTTAGGAAATGGGCATTTTGAAAATGTTTATGTATAATTTGGGAAAGTATATTTGTAATATTGTGTGTCCAAAATCCAATGTGTCCAAAATGTCCAATTCCCAATGTATATTTTGGAAATTGGACATTTTGAACTTGAACGTTGGAACCGGAACCGAAGTGTTTTATCCAGGACCCTGTCAGTAGACTGGCATTAAGACTTTGCAATATCTCTCACCGTATCCTCTAGGTTTTATTGATTCTTCAGTATCGCTGGACTGCTTCACTCGAACAAATTTTAAAGCAATGTAATGTAATTGTCATCTGTCCGTAATTAATGCATACATTTTCTAGAAGAGTATTTTGATCTTTTATCTGTATGTATAATACTCAATTCGGTAGAAAGATTACACATGCAAAGATTTTTTTACCACACTTTTTACCCGCGAAATAGCTCAGTATGAAAACAAATCTAGTTATTTATTTCAGTTACATATCAAGTAAAATTATTCCAACTTTTATTATTTTTTAATAATCCTATTTTACGCTCTAACACATTAAGATGGGCCGCAGCTGCTCAGGGTGCTTCGCAAAAATTCGCCTAGATCACTTTGATACATTTTATATAAACTCTCGTACACTATGCCGGGGCAAAGTGCGGCAGATTTGCAGAGCGGAATTGAGCGCACACAATTTTCTCCGTGTTTTAAGTATGCATTTACAAAATCAGAAATTATGGGTGAAGAACGATTAAAGGCCACAAATAACTAGACTCAACGTGCAGTTCGGCAGTTAGCTGTACATAAAACTAGTCAATGTGTTGCGGCCCGGCACGTTACTAATATGCTAGCATTTATAGTTGCAATCCGGCCCCCTCCACCTCACTACAGCCTGTCGTAATAATACGATATCATTAGACAAATCACACGAATTGATCTAACCCTAAAGTTAGCAAATTATGGGTGTTAGTCAAAACAACATATTATGAATGTGCATTTTCCTTCGTTAATAAGAGCGATAACAGACATTGTTAACCTACACGACTTTCGAAAGTTGATAGCCGTGGGTGCTATCCAGGATTAATCGTAGCTGTCTATATCAGTTCTATTCCGCTTTTTTAGTATGAAATTGTCCTGTTGCACAAATATGTATGGACACCCTAGTAGAAAGAGACACACTCCACTCATGTCGTGGTACTCTTCGGAACGATTTTGAAGTACATGTGGACCTTCCAGATAGAATATAACTTCCTTGTTAGTGATACATTAAAATTCATTAAATAATCTGTGGCTGACGTCTGTAATGACGCAGTAAGCACTGGTGACCAGATTAAAATTTAAAATTTACGAAAATATCGAGCAACACCAAAAAAATACTGAAACCAAGGAAGTTACGTTCTACCCGGTGGGTTATAACGTAACTCGCAATGCGAAATTATCGTAATTGTTTAGATATTACAAGACACATAACAGCCGTGTATGCTAGCAGCAATCGTTGCCGGTTGATTAGTTTTGGTGCTGTGACATTGCATAAAGTGCATGTAGTGACCAGCAAGTAATTGGTAAAGATTTTCATGAGATTTACGTTACGTTAAAAAATTCTTTGCTGATCGTTGGCGGATTGCAAACGTTAGGTGATACTCCTGCCGGAATGTTCACACGCGCTTCAAAATCGTTCCGGAGAGTAGTACCACGACATAGGTGGAGTGTGTCTCTTTCTACTAAACAGTCTGGCGCAAGTCATTTGGAAAAACCAAAATGTTCGGGCATTGCTGTCTTCGTTGTGGTTGTATATAACCCATACATATTACGAAGCACGCAAAATTGCACTTTTTAATGTTAAACGGATTATGTTAGCGCTATGACCCATTAGATCTCAATTATTATTATATCTGTCGTTTAGAAGTTGTAACATCCCGCAATTTTTAAGTGGTTTTATTGTTTAATTAAATAAATATATTTAACCTACGATTTTAAATATATTTTGTTTTAAAACGTTAAAGTGTTTTAAGTATTAAAAGAAAAGTAAAACGATTCGCTAAATATGTTGTATAAAAACTGGCCAACTGGGTGATACAAAGCGAATGTATGTATTGCCAAATATCTATAAAACAAAAAACGGTGAGCGTTTTATTAAACGGTAAGCGAGTTCAAAAATGTGCTTATTTTAATTATTACGTAATTACTTATGCAACGCAAAAACTGTTTCTTAAATTAGTAGAATTACTTAGTAGTAATTTGCAAACTACGCATGGCCACACTTATACATGGCGATTGGCGCTTTATTTAGTAGAAAGAGACACACTCCACTCATGTCGTGGTACTCTTCGGAACGATTTTGAAGCGCGTGTGAACATTCCGGGTAGAATGTAACTTCCTTGGTTACAATACATTTTATGCTAATGTATTTATTGACGTGAATGAATAAAAGGGATTAAACGATTACCGAATATATAAAAATCTACCATCAGATAGTTTTATTTACACTGGCAATTGCAAGAAAGGGACAATATCCACATGTCGTTGTCTTGCTCAGAACGATTTTCCCTTCTGTTAAGTAAGAAACAAATGACAACTTTATTACTAACGAAATAAAATACATTTTTATTTTTCAAATCATTGCTTCGTAGTAATTCCAGTTATCGTATACATATAAGTTCCTTGAAAGAGACACACTCACCCATGTCGTGGTACTCTTAGGAACGATTTTGAAGCTCGTGTGAATATTCCGGGTAGAATGTAACTTCCTTGAGTTGTACCTATTTAATTTAATATAGAAAATTGCTATCACTTGAAATTATTGTAATTTTTGTCTAGATTGTTCGCTTAGGATTGAGGGTTGATAATTCATGAAATTATGGTACGCGTACAAAATTATTGTACGTCTGCTGACACTGATCTAATCATAACTTTGGTTTATTTGGCATTGGCATTTGGCACATACTTTAGTAATTAGTATTTAGTACCTACCTATATTTTTAATCTTTTTAGGATTTCTTAACAATACTCGTGTTTTCGTCATATTTGTGATTATTTTCATCTTTATGAAATTTTAGACTTCGAAATGAGGTTCTAAATAGTTGCAATTGTAAAATTTTGTGAATTTCGACGGGCGTTAGCATTCGGAAGAGTTGTATATTTATAATTTTATTCCTCACGCCCACTTCCGAGGCAGAGTTCGCATTTGTTATGTTACTTTCGGGAAATAAGTGACGAATGATTATTATTTGAAAAATGTCGCTCCAAAAAAGTGTAAAAAGTTCTGGTGGAGAGAAAGGTGATCAAGATAATACCTCAATATGTTCATCAGTGACTACGCAACCAGATAGACATGGTTTTTTTGGAGGAGCGCAGTATAGTCCAGAACCGTAAGTTAACAAACTATAATTTTCTTTACTAGATAACCAGGTAGGAAGTGTCTGTTTATTTTTATAAGCTATCCTTTAAATTCGTGTGGTTTTTAATACTCAAAATTGAAGTTAGCAATAAATAATATGAAAAGAGTAATTAACATGTTCATCCATACCCTTCTAATTAGGTTTAATTGCATAAGGCAAAACTGCTCGCAAAAGTTACTTGTTTAAACTTTAATTATCAATTCAAGGTTGTGTCAGTAACTCTTGGTAGGTATGTAGGTTATTTACAACAGTGTAGCAATAATACACTAGTTTTTAATATTTAAATGTTTTAGTATAGTAATATTCTTGGTACAAGTATGTACTATATTTGTTGTTAATATGATATTTTAAGATTAAAACTGTATAAAAGGATTTTAAAAAGTAAATCACAAAGGGTGAATTTTAAAATGCAACATTTGTAATAACAAACCTTTAAGCCTGATTAGTTAACCTGTGGAATCCCAGTCCGTCATATTTGACTGCTTCATATTTTTTAAGTTTCTACCGGCGCTCAATGGGAAAAATATGAGTGCACCTAATTTGAATTTTATTATATATGTAAAATATGTTATTGACTAACTTTATTTTAAATCCTAGTAGACAGAAAATATATTTATCATTGCATAGTCATTTTCAGAATGACAAAATATGTTTTAATTATAGAGAAATCATATTATTTGTACAATGCAGTATCAGCGTTGGTGTGGGTCAATTAGTAACGAATGCAGCTGCTATACGCGCAGGCAAGGATAGGAATCGAGGGGTTAATGGTTTGTTTTGCTTTTTGTATGGTTCAAATAATAATCAAATCTATAAAAATGTCTAAATAGGGCCAAATATTTTTTCAATGTGGACCAAATGTTTTCAATATTTGCTTTACTATGGTAGTGTGATTGTGTTTATAGTAGAGATGGTAAAAGTGTATTTCAGATAGGATTAGATCATTAGTATCTGGATCTGTCGTGAGATAAGTAATAAAAAAAAATTAAACAAAAAAATTACAAAACCTGGAAGCAAACAGCAAAAGCAATAATGTCATCTTCCACAGGCTCCCAGAAATGGATGAAGAAAAACACAACACCTTAAATACTCTTTTTACATCAACATTAAGAGGAATAGATGTGGTTATCGAAAAAGGGGCGATTGATAATAATAAATAATAAATAAATAAATATTCACGGGACAAATTACACTTACTGATCTAACCCCAAAGTAAGCAAATATTTGCTTGTGTTATGGGTGTTAGTCAACGATACTAATACATAGAAATACATATATAAATACCAGAATATATATAATAAACACCCAAGCCGGAAATACAAACATTTATGCTCATCACACAAATGCTTGTCCCCATCGGGGATCGAACCTGAGCCCTGTTGATTGCATAGTCAGGGTCGCTAACCACTCGAACAAAGGGGCGGTCAACTGATAAACTGCAGAGACTGGGAAAAAGGGTGACAAAACCGGCAAGACTAGACCAATCTTATTAGCTACTACCACCCTACAGAAAAAAAATCAGATACTTAAAAACAAACAAAAAATGTAGCCCAACTCTTGCATATCACTCAGTACCCAAAATCAGTTTTGCAAGCGAAAAAGGATGATTCTCATCCTTTTTCGCTTGCAAAACTGATTTTGAAATAGACACAAAAATGATAATGAAAAAAGAAAAAGATCAGAAACACCAAGTCCAGCTAATTCAAACAAGCCCCTTAACCATAATGAACTGCAAAGGAAAGATGCATTTCAGTTTATGCGTTAAAGGGCATACACACTGTCAGACAATGTCACCAAAAACCAGATGTTCAAAACAACTAGACAAACAACAAATAAAACATCTCTCAACACGGTTGATCCCCACGGGCGATATAGACCCCCACCCTCTAACAAAAAGTTGTAAAATATATAACATTGCTACATTGAATACAAGGACCCTCCGGATACAAAAAAGTTTACTGGAGCTGGAAAATGCCTTAGAAAATGTAAAGTTCGATATATTAGGTATAAGCGAGATTCCGGTTATCTCTAGGAATAGGCAGTAATCGTTATTAGGTTGGTAAAATGCGGTGATCACTACTCATTTCGCCAACCGACAAACTGGTGAAACGTGCTGAACTGGAAAGTCTACAAAAGTTCAGTTATCTCTGCCTACCCTGCAAGGGGACAGGACGATACTTTACTTATAGCATATCAGTACTCCAACTATTGGCCTTGCTTAATTGAATTTATACAGGAACCAATCTCTGCTTTCCTGTCAGCCACTTGGAAAATATTTCATACATTGTCAGGTAGATTTCTCAGGAAATTGACAATTTAACTTGCCTGGTATTATTTTGTGACCTTTGCTATTATTAGGTAAGAAACTTGTTATTTTAGTAACTTTTGCTTATTAATATGACTATTATCATATTTAAATTATTGTAGTTAAATGTAACAAGGTTAGTAATTTGTTTTGTATACCTACCTACTTTACACATATACTATTGTCTTTGCAGCTATAGTTTGTTGTCAAAGTTAAAAGAGATTTTGAAGAGAATCATGAGAAGAGAATGATGGTCGACTAAAGGCATGCATGTTAGTGTAGAGGGCATAAATGTCGGTGACGGGCCATCATCTGGTATGATTGAACGCAATCGGCACCAAAGGAATGATGGCCCATGATTGCGTGCGCGTCCACACAATCGCCGATTAATAAGTACATAGTTGTCTCAAATGTAGTGATTTTATACTCTTTGGTCGTCTTGGTACATTCTAGACCATAGCGATCATAGAGACATTAAGTAAATGATTATAAGAGCTAACCACCTCGCTATCCATTTTTAATAGACGTCATAAAATAACGGTAGGCAGTTAGCAAATGAGTAGGTATTCACGATTGTATGGAGAGTTGCGCGATTATGGCGACGATGCTGGACGATCATTTCATGGACGATCATCGCCCATTGTGAAGAGAAGCCATAATGCTTACTCACCTTAGTATTCTGGGTTAGCCTTTTTATTTTTAATTATGTCTAATTTGTATGTGGGTATAATGATTTTTTTTATATTATCATCTTCGGTGGGTCATTTTGTTTTTATTTTGTACATCAGATATGTAATATTTATACAACTTATGCAAACAAAACATGAATAAAGCTAATAAGTGTAAGTGAAAGGTATATAAAGCTACTAGAAACGTCTGTTTGAATATAAAAACAGCAAAAACACAGTTGAGCATTGAATAATAGAGTTCACACACAGACAATTACAAATTACAAGTAATATGCAATTCCCAGCAGGAACCTGACTAGTGAGAACTATTTAGTATTACATTGGTGTCTTGTTTGTGACTCTACGAAGTTCATCGCAATGGTTCATCATCATATTAATAATCCTCTAAAGGGCTTCAATGACGTCTAATTACATTTTTAGGGTTCCGTACCTGAAAAGGAAAAACGGAACCCTAATAGGTTCACTTCCTTGTCCGTCTGTCAACACCCTTTTCCTCAGGAACGCGTAGGCATTAAGTTGAAATTTATATCTAAGGTCTCTGCCAGCTTTGAAAAAATTAAACTTGTAAATCAACGCGTTAAAAAATGAGACCATTTATGTCGCATATTTTGCGATTTCAAAAGGGAATCAAAACGTAAACGGATTAAATTTCATAATTCTAAATCCCGTGGATTTAGAATTATGAAATTTAATGAGAAGCAAAAAAACAACACATGTAAAATAAAAAAAAAATTGATAACCGTAAGTTTTAGTTGTATCACAAAAAATACACGTTCGTACGGAACCCTTGGTATGCGATCAACTCGCAATTGACCGTTTTTTTCCTCTTTTTATACAATTTATATTATTAAAATTGTTTTCAGATATAATTTGTAATGTCACTGCTTGCCTTTATTATGTTCTATAGGGTACGGATAGCTAGAAAACTTGCTCTTGAGAAATTATCCGTTGACGTGAAAACCAATACGAAAAGCTCACTGATTTTTATGAAATCTATATATATATATATATATATATATATATATATATATATATATATATATATATATATATATATATATATATATATATATATATATATATATATATATATATATATACGCGTCACGCGCTATCTCGGCCGGCTCGCGCGATCAGTGTTTCAGTTACATGTTATAATATTATAGTCTACTAGCTGTTGCCCACGACTTCAACCGCGCGGACTTCGTTTACTCCGCACAGCTCCTCCCCCGTAGGTGATAGCGTGATAATATGTAGGCTATATGTTGACCCGACCTGATAGTAATATTCATGCAAAATTTGAAGTAAATCCATGCAGTACTTTTTGAGTTTACCCTGGACATACATACAGACAAACAGACAAAAATATTTTTGGCTTTGATATCACGCCCCAAGTATTCTTTTAAAAAAATATTCAATGTACAATGTACTTTCCTACGATTTTATTATATGTATAGATAACGTAGCGCGCTAGAAAAATATACTTTATAGTAATGGTGGTTAATATAACGCATAGCGTTAAATTATAGCGCGCTACGTATACTCAACGTATAGCGTACAATATTTAGATTCGCATTCAGCGCTATAACATAACGACACGCTATATATACCTAGCGGCTAGCGTAGGCCGTAGTTATAACATTATAACCTACGAAGTTACGAACTACGCGATCTTAGGAGTAACGTGCTAGACCGTAGGTCACGCTAGACATTATAACATAGTTTATAGAGTTATAGCGCTCTGTCGTCGCTTTGATAAATCACGCGTTATCTCGGCCGGCTCGCGCGATTAGTGTTCCACCTACACGTTATAATATAGTCTATAACGTAGTGCGCTAGCAAAATGTAGTTTATAGTCTATAACGCGCTACCATAAAATAGTTTATTTGAAGAATACTAATTGCGTGGTGTGCACATGCCTCGCAAATCTTATTGTCAGTATCCACCCGTTTGTGATTCAAACGGTACCTACCCGAGACGGTACGGTAGACAGGAGTTAATTTATTCATTCTATGAATAATTTAAACTTTATGAATAATTAAAAAACGAACTCGTTATAAACGCGATTGTCAGTATATATTAAGTTTAGTAACACAGGTTGATCTTGTTTCCCCTGTAATTGCACCTACTAATTTATAGAAATAATCCATCGAGACTAAAGGCGAACGCACACTTATCCGAGCCGAACACGTCGAACGAGTCGAACGAAACGAATTTTAGATTTCTGTATATGAAATCTCATGAAACCTCATACAATTGCTCGCGACGAATAGATATCGAATTCACGATATTTCATATACAGTTTTTTTATATCATAAGATAGCAAACAAGCAGATGGGTCTCCTGATGGAAAGCGTCAACCATCGCCTATAGACACCAAAGATGTTAATGGTGCGTTGCTATCTTGTGACGAGGCCTAATGCCACATGCATAAGTTTACCGGCGACCTTATCCTCCAAACCGGAACACGACATTGACAAGCATTGACGCTATTGCGGCAGGAATAGGTAAGGCGGTGGTACTAGACCCGGTCGAGACAATGGAAAACTCCACCACTTAATAGTCACGATGGTAGTGACTCGCATAGCCAATCGGTCGCCTTTTACGACCTGCCTGGCAGAACGGCAGTTGGTCTATTCTGTCTATTCTACAAAGGAGCCCGGAACCAACACGGGGAAAAACGGGGGGGAGAACTCTAAAATTCGTTTCGTTCGACGCGTTCGGTATGTATGCGGTAAGTATGCGTTCATATTAATAAAGTTGTTTGTCCTGAAATATCTTTGATACCCAGACTTAATGTTTATTTTTAACGCATAGGTTACTTTTATCCCGTACTAGTAGTTACTCGCCACTTGGTTCGCATAATTAATAAACATCACTTTCTTTTGCTCAATCGGGAAAAAAATATCCTGTCACTCCTGGATATTGAAGCTTTCTAAAGGTGTTTTTTTAAACGGTCGAATACTTAAATTAAATCGTGACAAACAAAAAATCAAATCTTTCTCTTTTATATATTAGTTTAGAAAAATACTTTGTTCCCGAGGGTTTAACACAAAAAATGTAATCAGCAATCACATAGCGGGGCTGCGTGACGAGTCGCTAACCAAACAAATAAAATATATTTTCGTGTTCTCTAGCATCTGCAAAACATTTGAATAAATAATGTGTAATGTTTTATCAATTGCGGGTTTATTTACTCAATGTCGACATTCGAACACAACTTTGTGATTACATCATGCATTTTTGTATTAAAAATACTAACCTATTAAAAATACTAGCCTAAAACAATAATTTATTCAAAGTCTGGTACCCTTTCAATAATAGATCATCTGCCATTCTGGCAGGCATTTCGTAAATCGATTGGGTATACGTGACACAACCACCGTGACTAGGTGGTAGAATTCCGCAACGTCACGTCCGGGTATTTGGTACTAACGTCTTACCTATTCCTGCCGCAGTAACATCAATGCTTGCCATTGCCGTGTTACGGTTTGGAGGGTGATGTAGTCGTTTAACTTAATAGACTGGGAGCTGGCGACGAATTTCGCGAATGTTCTTTTAGCAGACTGGAATTGCTAAAATATATAATTTCATCAAATGGCAATACCGGGCCTGCGAGTCTGGCAGAGCGTTGGCGGTTATTTCAATACTGCGCAGCATACAACATTTGCAAAAAAAAAATAATCCTAAAACAGGTATTTTTAGCAACTTGATTTTTATTTCATCTTTTAATGAGATTTTTTTTCGAATTCTAAAAAAAACTTCATTAAAAGATGAAATAAAAATCAAGTTGCTAAAAAAACCTTTTTTGCGATTTTTTTTTGCAAATGTTGTATATTGCACAGTAGTGAAATAACCGCAAACGTTCTGCCAGATTCGCAGGCCCGGTATCGCCATTTGACAAAATTATATATTTTCGCAATTCCAGTCTGCTAAAAGGACCTTCCCAAAATTCGTCGCCAGCTCTTGGACCATAAGCAAGTGGCATTGACACCTTGCCACACAAATACCAACGCACTATTAATGTCTAAGGTGTTCATAGGCGATGGTTCTCTCTTTTCATCAGGAGACCCATCTGCTCGTTTCCAATATTGTGTGGGGTTCTACAACCTATCGTCACGTTTTAAGTCTGTACTCATCGTTTTCATATTTCGATTTGGAGGGTAAGGTAGCCGTTAAACTTGTGCATGTGGTACTGCTGTGATGTGCGTACAAGGTTCGAAATGAAACCGATGAATTCTCGAGTAATACTGTCATATATTGTAATAATATTCTTTATAAATACAGTTACACAAGTACATACTAAGGCTACACGTGTACAGAAAATAGGTCAATTTATCTTATAAACTATCATACCACTACATCACCCCCCTTAAAGAAAAAAATGTTAAATGAAAAATTACACATTTTTTTTACAAAGCTCCATGGTACAACTTTGTGCAATTTTTGTGAACAATATCTATTTTACCTTTATCATTTATTATTCTTACATTTGGTGATTCATCTCTTACAACTTTAAAAGGACCAATGTATATGTTATCCAATTTGTTATTACATGATTCATTTTTCACTAAAATTAGATCATTTTCCTTATATTTTATAGGATTTACCGTTTTATCATACCTAGTTTTTCTACTTATTTTACTTTTTATTAAATTATTTTTTGCTTCTCTCTGGGAGAGCTGCAACCGATACTTTAATTCACATGGATAATCGTCATAATTGTAAAGAGGTTCTAAGTTATTTACTAGGTTACTGGGTAGAGAACACTTCTTACCAAACACCAACTCGTACGGTGTTAATTTAGTTTCCGTGTGCACTGTGGTATTGTAAGCGAAACACCAAAATGAAAGCCACTTACTCCACATTTCAGGATGGTTCTCAGTTTGCATGCGTAAGAACGCATTTAGGTGTTTATGTGTTACCTCCAATGCTCCGATAGACTGGTGGTGGTATGCTGTTGAATTGAGTTGTTTTATATTTAATAATTTACATACCTTTTGGAAAACTTCCGAAAGAAACTCCTTTCCTCTATCTGTTGCTATTTCACTAGGTACACCGTATCTAAGAATAAAATTATTAACAAAACTACTTGCTACTTCCTCAGACTTTTTGGAAGTTAAAGGATAAGCCTCAACATATTTTGTTAGTTCGCATTGCAATGTTAAGATATAAGAATTATTATTATTGTCTACGTCTAATGGACCAACCAAGTCCAAATAAATCTTTTCAAAAGCAGTATTTGCTGTACTGGTTATAACCATAGGTTCTTTTGTTGGTAATGAGTGTTTTTGTTTTTGGCATTTATCACAACGCTTGACAAATTCTCTTACACCATTTTCAATACCAGGCCAATAATAATATTTCTTTATATTGTTCGACATCCGTCTAATACCAGCATGGCCACTACTAGGTAAAAGATGGAAATCATTTATGATAACACGTCTGTCATCTTTATTGTCGATCCTTTTTATATTATTTAAAATACAAATTCGCGGTCCGGACCTATTTTTATGCTTCTTTAATTCTTCTAATAATTTCTTTATAAATTCTTCATTATTTTTATCTTTCATAATGAAAATCTCTTCTATTTTTAAACAATTACTAAAACTATCTAATTCTCTCACAAATTCGCTTCGCGTCATTTGTGATTGAGAGTTTAGAAATTTAACGTAAATTATTCTTTTCTCTTTTACATAACAAAATACTTCATTTTCCTTAGTAATCTCTTTACATTTCCTTAATTTTTGTAATTCTTTTTCATTTAAGAATTTTAATTCGACTGATTCCTTCGGTTTGATATGAGTATTCACGATTTTTGGTTGCGCAGGCCTCAAATCAGTGTCTACCATTTCAACCGAAGTCTTCACATTATTTAACATTTTAGTCTGTGCTCTTGTCATTACATTTACTACATTATTATGCATTTCTTTTAAATCCTTTACTGTGATTCTAGACAAAGCGTCTGCAGCCGCGTTGTCAGAACCCCTAATATATTGAACATCAAAATTGTACTCTTCTAACGCTATCCTAAATTTCATTAATCTACTTTATGGATCTTTCATATTAAATAAGTATATAAGAGGCTTGTGGTCAGTTATGATCCTAAAAGGTCGGCCATACAAATATGGTCGAAAATACTTTACAGCCCAGACTATAGCAAGTAATTCCTTCTCAATGACTGGATAGTTCTTTTCTCCTTTATTTAAAGTCCTACTAGCATATGCTATAGGTCGACCATTGCCATTTGACAAAATTGCGCCAATAGCGAAATTTGAAGCATCAGTTTGGACAATGAATCGATTTTCGGGTGAGAAATCTGGATATTGTAGAATTCGCGGAGATATTAAACATTGTTTTAAATTATTGAATGCATTTTCACAATCATTACTCCATTTAAATGCTATATTTTTCCTACATAACTTGTTTAAAGGATACGCGATTTCTGCAAAGTTAGGTATGAATTTACGATAGTAGTTTGTAAAAGCTATGAATCGTTTTACATCGTCCGAATTTTTGGGACATGGGTAGTTTTTTACAACATTAATTTTTTCAGGATCAGGTGAGATACCGTCTTTAGAAATAATATGACCTAAATATAAAATTTTCTTTCTAAGAAAGTCACACTTAGATGGATTTAATTTCAAATTCACTGATCTGAGTCTTTCAAATACGTCCTGTAAGTTTTTATTGTGGGTTTCTAAATTCCTTCCGAAAACTATTAAATCGTCAAGATATATCAGACATTTCTCATAATTTAGACCTGCCATAGCTATTGTAATCATTCTAGAAAAAGAACTTGGACTTGTTTTTAAGCCCATTGGCATCCGAGTCATCTGATATTGACCTGAATAAAATGCTGTATATTTTCTACTATTTTTATCTAGGTTAATATTATAATACCCTTGATATAAATCTAAATGAGTGAAATAAATGCTACCCGTCAATGACTCTAAAATTTCAGTTATATCCGGTAATGGAAACTTATCATCTTCAATGCAATTATTAAGTTTCCTGTAGTCAACTACTAATCGCCATTTTTTATCTGTTGTTGAACTTGATCTTTTAGGTACTAATAAAATTGGACTAGACCACTCGCTTTTACTTGGTTCTATAATACCTTCTGCTAACAATTTGTCTATTTGACTATTAATTTCAGGTTTTTGCGAATTTGGTAATCTATACTGTTTTGAAAACACTGGGTTCGTATTTTGTTTTAAATTAATTGTGTGTGTATAAACGTCTGTCGTACTTAATTTATCACCTGGCAAATAAAATATGTCGGCATATTTAGCACAAATATTTTCAATAGTGCTTTGTTCTTCATTGTTTAAATGTTGAAGTTGTAAAAGGGAGAATAATGATTTCACGCGCTCAGCATCTTTGTTTATCTTATCAAAGATACAAAGGCTGAAATTACTTAACTGTTCAATAATTGGATTAATCTTTGTCAATGATAAATTGTTTTCAGTAACGTTTAGTATTTTAATAGGTATACGTCCGTTTTTAGGAGTAGCAATAGAACTCGCTACAAAAACACCATCATTTATTTCTTTCGCTAAAACAACACAGTCTTCTTTAAAGTCTGTTTCAATAAAATGTATCGATTCACTTCTAGCAGGAATTTCAAAAACTATATCGCATGTATTAACGATGGGTAATTGACAACTTTTTATTGCTGTATGTAAAGTTACATTATTTTTACCAAAGTCCACATGAGCTTTATATTCATTGAGAAAGTCACGACCTAAAATTCCATTTGATTCTACTGGCAAGTTATTAAAAACATAAAAATTGTGACTAATTGTCTCATCACCTAAGAGAAAAGATAAATAAACGTATCCTATTGCTTGGACTTTGCCTCCTAATCCGTCTACTGTTACATAGTCTTTATGGATTGGAATATTTTGTTCGAGTACATATCTATATTTGTAGGTTGATAAAGATGCCCCAGAGTCTAAGAGAAAAGAATGTTTTTTATTGTTATGTATTGACGAATTTAAAGAAATATAGCAGTTACTATCGCTAGCTAGAATTATATGTTCTCTGTTAGTCACGAAAAAAATTGTTAAAAGTTGTTTCTGGTTCTGTAGCATTTTCTGCAACTTGATGAATTGCATTAATGTTACGTTCCTCTCTTGTCCTTTGGTAGCCTCTGTTTGAACGATTAAAGTTACCTCTTTGTTGTCTTGAGCCATTGTTGAATCGTCCGCGGGACCCCTGCCCTCTCGTTGCATTCGGCGTCCTATATCCTTGTCCTCTCGCTTGTCCTCTAAATGAAGTAAAATTGTAACGGCCACCGCGTGGACTCATGTGATTATACGATCTGTTTCTATTATGGAAATAATAAGTTGGTTTTTTATACATACCCATTACTTCTCCAGACGTTGTTGCTGAAGATACCTCCTCGTCTTGGGCGTCTTGTATGGCATCTTTCAAACAGTCGTATTTCCTAGCCGCTAAAATAGTACTAAGCCTACGGTTCCGCAAGCCATCGGTAAACCGCTTAATTGCAGTTTTTTCATTAATTGGTTTTAATATTGCATATGCTTGCTCATCACCATTGGCTTGAGAGACCGTAAGATTAACAAATAAATCAGTGATCTCTTTCCCATAATTTACAATTGACAAGTCATTTTGTTTTATTCTATTTAATTTATCCGATATAGCGGTTGCACCTTTCTTACATAATAAAACATTTTGCATATCAACAATTAAATCTTTTACAGTCTCATATTTTGACTTTAACTTTAACTTTGCCTCTTGAGACAATCGGCTTTTAAGAACGAAATTTATTAAATTCTGCTTACAAGAATTTTCTTTTAATAATGAGTCATAATAAAGGATATTGTCTATTAATTGTTTTGTATTCGATTCTTCGTTGGTCATAATCGGCAAAAGGCTCAAAGCAATTTTTAAATCAAAGGAATTCATCTTTGTAACCACTGATGAACTTCCACTTTTACACAACGATATAATTTCTTCGTACAACTGTATAAATTGACGACAGTAATTTTCTGTTAACAATATATCCTCATTACTAAAATATTTTTTACTAACCTTTTCCTTAAATTGTAATAAACAATTTTCGTATCGTTGATAAATTATGTTTACTTCATTTAATTTACTTTCTAATATTTTTTCTGATCGTCTACTAGGGCCAATCTTTGTTAAGTATACTTTAATCTTTTTTAAATCATCATATAAAGTTAAAAATATATCCATTACTTACCAACATAATGAATAAAAGCAATTAAGTAAGTGTTGCCTTTATGCCTGATATTTATTTGTATATTCTAACTGCTCAAAAACACATTAGTTCTTTAAACGCAGTCGGTTAATAATCAAAAATCAGTTCCCGATATTCATAAAAAATCATTCTCGTTTTGCATTGAGCGACATATTTCTTGATTTATTTTTATTTATCATATTAATTAAATAGATTTAAATAATTTTCGAATGTAAATAATTAACTAAAAACACATAGGTCCAAAGTTTAATACACATATAATATAGTAAAGCATTGAATATTTTCTGTCTCGCGATTTGTGATTATAAAACTACTCGCGTCGAATTACGGCGGTGATAAAGTTTATTAATTAGGTTAAATGCGATTACACTTTTTAAACACTAAACTTGCACTTCACTTTATACATCGGGATGTATTTTTGGAGCCTCTGGAGCCCCCGGTTGCTGTCGCCGGCGAAATAGAGATCTGTTTAAAGCTGTACGATTAATTTCCGTGGTAATCCATTTTTTATGGCATTTTTTATACTGCCTGTATATGAAGTAAAGCAGTCCAAGTAGTAAAATCAGGAGGATGACCATCAAAATAATAGTTGTGGTGGATAGATGGTAACGGTACTCCTCTAGGATGGAGTTGTTGTTTCCTGCAGCCGCGTTTTGGACTATAATAGTGTCCTCTTTAGATATTGATTTTCCCATAATTGATTGCAACGTTAACTTTATACGAATCTAATAGGTAACAATTATTAATATTCACTGACTCCATAGCACTTAGCGATAGATGTTAGTCACGCGGCCGACAAAAATGGATAGGTATCAGGTACGTGTCAGATTCGCGGCGCCGACGGTCGGGCGGACTCTTTTGGCAGGGTCGCCATGTGATGTGCGTACAAGGTTCGAAATGAAACCGATGAATTCTCGAGTAATACTGTCATATATTGTAATAATATTCTTTATAAATACAGTTACACAAGTACATACTAAGGCTACACGTGTACAGAAAATAGGTCAATTTATCTTATAAACTATCATACCACTACACTGCTGTCTTGCTGCATTGATAAAAACGTACCATTAACATCTGTAGTATCTATTTTTTTTATATTATAAGATAGCAAACAAGCAATTGGGTGTCCTGATAGAAAGAGTCAACCATCGCCTATAGACACCAAAGGTGTTAATGGTGCGTTGCTATCTTGTGGCGAGGTCTAATGCCACATGCATAAGTTTACCGGTTACCTTACTCTTCAAACAGGAACAAGACAGTGACAAGCACTGACGCTCTTGCGGCAGGAATAGGTAAGGCGGTGGTACCAGACCCGGGCGAGACAATGCAGAACTCTACCACCATACATTATTCTTAATTCTTTCCATCAGGAGAGTCATCTGCTTGTTTGCTATCTCCTAATACACGTATCTATATATATATATATATATATATATATATATATATATATATATATATATATATATATATATATATATATATATATATATATATAAATCAATTGCTGTTCGTTAGTCTCGCTAAAACTCGAGAACGGCTGAACTGATTTGGCTAATTTTGGTTTTAAATTAATTGTTGAATCCAGGGAAGGTTTAAAAGTTGAAAAATTATAGAAAAAAAGAGTAGTTAAAAAGGCAGAACAACGTTTGCCGGCTCAGCTAGTAAAGGTATAAAAAATACGACATTGCATATGGACCAACACAGATTGGTAATTGTTTTAAAAATTTGTGTATTGTTTTAGACAATGAATACTTTTCGTAGTATCTGTTGGAAAAAATCTAAATGCCCTCAAAACTATCTGACTTAATTGAGATTATGGAAAGAAAAGATCTCAGATAATTCAGAGACAAAATATGTAATATTCATTGCTTAATTGTTCAAGATTAGTTAACATTATTTAATAGGTGGTTAATTAAACGTTTTCTCTTGATGGTAGAGGTAGCACTAGTCTCTGCCTTACCTATTTCTACCGTAATAATGTGGTCTAGTGGTCCAGGGTTGGCGTTGACCACATGAGGTCCCGGGTTCGATTCCCGGGTCGGGCACATTAAAAAAAAAGTGTTTTTTCAGTTTTCTGAAAAACACAAAGTTGCCCGGGATTGAAAAGTGCCCGGTTGGCGATAGGCTTGCCACCTATCACATTTGTGGGACCAAGTATCTTCGGCTAATCGTGGGTGCACTTGTTGTACCTCTGCCTACCCCTTCGGGGATATGGGCGTGAAGATACTTTATAATGTCAGTGCTTGTATCTGACGGGTCTGTACAGGAGAGCGGGAATCTGTAAACTAAAATTTTCCTGCCACATGAATGTCGATGCACATTTATCCTGTGTTGGTACGGGGCACCTTTTGAAGAATAGCCAACCGCATCCAGGCGGTGTGCATCCAGTAAAATTTGTTATTACCGTCATGATTACTTAATGGTAGAGTTGTGTAACATCTTGTCTGGGATTGATACCACTGCCTTACCAATATCGTCTCAATAGAGTTGGTGCTTGCCCCCGTTGTGTTTCAATTTGGCACCTAAGGTAACAGGTAACCATGTGGTATTCGGGTCAAGGGGGGGTCACATACATGAGCTTCAGTTAAGATAGGTTCTAATCCTTATTTGTTTACAATAAATCCATACCTAGACTCCTGCCTACGGGGGGGAGGGGGGGGTCATGACCCTCATGACCCCTCGCTGGATCTGCCCTTACCTCACGGATGCTAACGCACTATTTACATGTTTGGTAACTTTAGATGATGGTTGTCTCTTACCATTAGGAAATCCATCCGCTTGTTTGCTATTCTATGATATAATAAATAGCCTGATTACGGTATGACCGCCTGTCATATGTGCCTGATACATATCAATGCCGTGTTTCGGATTGGAGAGTAAAGTAGCTGCTGACCTAACTAACTCTAACCCTGCTTATAAGTTACCAGCTGTACCGTGCAGCCCGATCAAAAGTTTTAGGTGAATCCCGCGGGAACAACTCATTTTTTTACCCGACTGAAGGAGGGTAATGTTTTTCGAGCGTATGTATGTATCCATTTCTTTGGTATGCTCTACAGCCCAAACGGCTGGACGCTTTTTGACATATGAGGTGTCGTTGGATTTTTCTAATTTATATTATTGACATACGCTATACAAATTTTCAAAATGGCACCCGCAAATAGCGGAAAGGGGGGGAGGGGGAGGTTATTTTTTCTTACCGTAGCAATATGGGTATCAAATGAAAGCTAACATATATACTTACATTTAATAATTAGCTATCAAATTTTCACAAAGGGCCCCGACTGTTAATCGTTCTGTGATGAATTAAAATTCATGGATTGTTTTATATGAACATCGATTATAGAACTATTTTAGTGGTGTAGTTATTGGAATACAAATTGATGTGATATTCCAGACATCCACCTGTACGCCAAAATTCATTCAAATCCGTTCAATAGTTTTTGCGTGAAAGAGTAACATACATCATCCATTCAAACATACTTTTGCATTAATAATATTAGTAAGACTAGCTGTATCTTGCAGTCTATTGCATTAAAATAGTTTTTGGCGAATTCCACGTGAACAACTTTTTTTACGGGATAAAAATATAGGTATGCTATTTCAAGTCATCACACGTGTGCTAAATTTTTTCCAAATCGTTCAGCCATTTTTGCGTGATTGAGTAACAACATCCATCCATTTATCTTCACAAATTTTCGCATTTATAATATCCGTAAGAATTAGGATATAGTTTTCTTCGAAAGGATTACCTGTTCGTCAGATTAATCCGGGCACCATTTAAATAATTTTGACCCCTTTGAAGAATCGGTATTTCTCTGCATCATTCAGCTGCATTTAGATTGAGTTTTAAGTGATTTGATTGAACTAATTACTACTCCATTACATTGTATCTTTAGTAAAAAAAAATAAAGGCATGTTATTGAAACTGTATAAAGGAAAAATGCGGACATGATTTCAAAAAGATTTCAAACATTTTGACAGACTTCCTGAATGAGGTTAACTCTCGTATATTATAATTTTAAAAGAATTCTCTGCATCATTTTAGGCACTTGGCTGCGTCTAGATTGAGTTTTAAGTGCCTTAATTGATTGAATTAATGACTACTCCATTGTACCTTCAGCAAAGATTTTTTAAGTCATTATTCAGTACAAGGTAAATTTAGACATTATTTTAAGGCGAGGTATTTCGACGCGCGTCAATTCTATAGAAAATGGGTGGCGCGGTATGTTCTGAAACCGTTGGGAAACGTGTTAATTTTCGGATAAATAAATATAGGACGTCAGCTGAAAACTAAAATTTAGCACATTCTTTTTGTATTTACAACTAAATATCACCATATAAAAATCATGTGGAAGATTAGAAATATTATTAACAAATTATTTGTTTTAGAGATTTTTTTAGCCTGTTTTCGGAATTTTATATGATCGAGTAAAGTACATTCTATCGTGTAATGAGTTAGCACATTCTTTAGATAAGATCTTCAGGTATATCGTGTAATTTGTTTTCGTGTAATATGATCGATTCCATCGATCATATAGCAAGGAAGAGTTTCGCCACGTCAAGCCTGTCGACACTAGCTCAGTGGTAGAGCGTCCTGGCTTTAGAGAGATGGACGCAGGTTCAAATCCTGCGTGCCGATATTTTTCTAAGTTGTTTGTTAAGTTTTTCATTTTGTTGTCTGTCTTGTCTGTTTTCAGATTTTTTCCTTTACATGTAATGTGCATTGCTTCTTGCCAAATTTCATAGTTCTAGGTCAACAGGAAATATAGGTTTTGCTTCCCTTATGAAATCGCAAAAAATCGCAAAATATGCGACATAAATGGTCATGTCTTGTAATCGCGTTGCCTTACTAATTTGATTTTTTCACAGCTGATAGGAACCGTAGATCCGAGCATTTAATATATATAAATTTCGGCTTCACACCTCCACGCGTTCCTGAGTAAAAGGGTCTTGACAGATGGACAGACCATTTTTTGTTACTAGGTATGGAACCCTAAAAATAATGCAGGACCAAATTGATTCATTTATTTCATTTTATTTATCGATCAAAACGATACAATTAAATTGTTCCATTTCGAATTTGTTTCAATATTGTAACTAAAAACCAACCTTGGGCTATTCTAAACTGTTGGTTGTGTCGACACAAACAGGAAAGAAGCGCACACATACATAAATATTACATACAGACATACTGATGTCATCTTGAAATTAGTCGGAAAAGGTTGCTAGGAACTCAAAACGTGGAGATCTGGTGAAAACTCGATTTTCGAAAATTGGGGCAAAATCAGTAACTTCCTTATCTACATACATAGCGGGAAGTTAAAAGGTCCCTGTCTTAACTGGTTAACTATGTTTAACAAGACTGTCAACCACTATTCAATTCTCTCCACCTATTCTGCGAGTGAATTGGCGTGATATATTTTGGAAGACCACCAAGCGTAGGCCTTTATCAGTGAATGGTTGATTAATATAGTTTTCTAGTGAAATGACCTATATTCTTATCAGCTTCGTGTCATATTTACGTGTGATATTTGATACGTTACTATCGGCGCATTTTTATAAAAAAAGGTGAGCAGATGGCTCATCTGATGGTAAAATCATCACCGCTCATAGACATTTGCACCACTAGCGGTTTTGAAGTTGCGTTGCCGGTCTTTAGATGTATGTAAGTTTTTTCGTGAAGGTCCCCATCAACCAAGGTGGGTTCCTAGATTACTTTGGAACCCTAAAAAGAATCTTGTGTCTGAAGTCTACATACTAGACTCTTACGGATTTTATGTTAGCCTTTTAGAATGTAATGTAATTAATTAGGCGGTAACGAAAATAAGCATAGTTATCTATTTTATTACAACATCTCATGTCACGGTGTTTGTAGCCACACTTCTCCGAAACGGCTTGACAGTTTTTTTGTACATTTGGTGAGTATAACGATAGGTATCAGAATTTTTACTTGTATTTCATATCGCTAGGTGATAAGGGTTGTCCTATCCAGATTTTTCTCTATTTTTTTGATTTTTTTTTTATTTGGCATCAAAAAGTAACCCTAAATTTTCACCCTTCTATTACCACCATCCCTTTAACCTTCTCCCAGCTAAAATATTCACTATAAATAATTTATATGGCAGAACCTTAGAGTAATAACGTTATTATTCTATGGGCAGAACAATATTTTTCGTATTTAGATACAAATATATAAGCAAATGTATCCATACTATCCATACTATCCATACTAATGTTATAAATGCGAAAGTCACTCTGTCTGTCTGTCTGTCTGTCTGTCTGTCTGTCTGTTACGCTTTCACGGCCAAACCACTGAACCGATTTGGATAAAAATTGGTACAAATATAGTTTGAAACCCAAGAAAAGACATAGGATAGTTCTTATCCCGGAAATCCCACGGAAACGGAAACTATGCGGGTTTTTATTTTTTCCACGCGAAGTTGCGGGCACAGCTAGTATTTTATAAATCTACTACTTGGCATAATTTAATGGTTAATAATAATTGATATAAAAAACCCTAGATGCACAGTCTCGAACAAAACTGACACTCATGTCCCTAATTTCTTTTAAGTAGTTACAGATATGGCAAAAACATATGTCTTTGCATAACCAACCTTAAGTGCAAGACTTATAGTTGTTTTTACAAAACAATGTACGAAAAGAAATAAAATTGACAGTGTCGCGACCGACGCGATTCTATTTGAAATGAGCGCACAATTTAAAATTGTGCGCTCATTTTTGGAGGACGTTTTTGACACACTGATTGTGCATCTTGGGTTTTTTTATATCAATGTTAATAATGGTAATATTTTTTGTTGCAGAAAGCGGACTTTGTCACCAAGCACAATATTGAAACGGGAACAAAAATGGCTGCGCATGTTAAACAACTGGGAGGCCTTTATGAGCAAAAATTATAAAAAAGTACGCGAACGGTGTCGGAAAGGTGAGCTATCACGTATCATCCAATTTATACATATTATGATTTATATAATCACTCCGTTACTTGAGTTCGCGCCGAGGGTAGTTGTGGCCAGGTAGTAGGGGTAGGAAAATAGGGGATGATTTATTGTTCACTTATTGATTTTAATGCCGAATTGTGTGTACACATCCCATACCTCGTAGTTGGTTGTATATAAATTTGGAAAGAAACTTAGTTATTGAGATTAAATAAAGGCTTATAATTTTTTTTTGCTATTAAGTTCTTTCGTCGGTTTAATTTTTTTTAAAAGTTTATTGTATTTATACCTTTAACCTATATGTATGACAAGCAAATAATATATTTTTAGGATTAGGTTAATTCGTGTAATTTGTTAAGAGATTTTAATTAATTTTTCTATAATTCCTCGAATTTTTGTATGAATATTGTTATTAATCCAAGTTAAGACAGGGCTTTTGAAGATTAGTCCTCTAGGTCAATTTAATTTAAAACCACTAGAGCAAAACTGCAGCAAACAAATAGAATTGCTTAAGAATTAATCTCGTGTTCCGGTATTTTGGGGAAAAAAGGCGATAAACTCATGCATATGGCATTAACCTCCCGCCACAAGAATAGCAATGCACCATTAACATCTTTGGTGTCTAAAGGCATTGGCTATATTTTGCCATCAATAAAGCTATCTGCTTATTGCTGCTTAAGACATAAAATAATTTACAGGTATACCAGCATCAGTGCGACCCAAGGCATGGCTTTACTTGTGTGGTGGACAGTTGTTGTTGGAGAAACACCCTGACGAGTACGAGGAATTGCTGAAGGCACCCGGAAACCCCAAGTGCTTAGAAGATATAAGAAAAGACTTGCATCGGCAGTTCCCCTACCATGAGATGTTTATAAGGGAAGAAGGTTTGGGGTAAGCTTTTATAATGACCCTGAGCTGACCCAGCAAATGTTGTTCTGCCATATTAATTAAATATTTGGGATTTGGAGGAGGCCTTCATCCGAAGAGGATCCCTCTTTGGATGAAAGCCTCAAAATATAGTAAGTGTTTAAGATATGAAATATAATTTTTAATGATATGTTATAAAAAGGGCTTATTATATTATTTTTTCGGTGGGGGGTTAGTCAAGAGTGAAGGTAAGAGAGTGAAAATATATGTTTTAGGAGTTTTTGATGACAAAATAAAAAAAAGAACTATCAACACAATAGGATAAAGAAACTGAATTCTGGACAGCCTAATCACCTAACGGTATGAAATATTATTCTCATATCTACCTAATGTATAAAGCAGTGGAGCTGTTTTGACGGAGTGCGACCACAAACACCGTGACATGAGATTTTCATGTATTAAATAGTAATATTTCTAGTTAAATAGACACAGTCACAACTTTAAGTTGTTACCCAACTGGCAACTGATTACATAAATAGGAAGTAGTTTTGTTAGGCTGGTTTTATCTTCTACGCCTAGAAGAGTCGTTGACTTAACTAAAATTGTAAATGACCATGCAAGCTTGACGGTACTACTTTGCAGTACTGTAAACGATTGTGCTAATGAATCGAGCGCACTGAGACGAGCCGCAACTATCCGGGTCGCAGCGCAACGAAAAATGCTAGTAACACATTAGGACGGGCCGCAGTGAGGTGGAGCGGAACACCTAAAGCAGAGCATCCGTATTTCTTTTAGAACGTTCTTCTTCATTGTTGATTATCGTGGATCACGCAAATCGTATAGCTCTTTGTAGTTTGAAACCAAACTCAAAACACGGAAAAACACGTGCGCGCAATTCTGCTTGCCATCGCACACTGGCAATGCGGCAGGACGGAATGCATCGCATTCAACGAAATCTGCCAAACAAGAATCTACTTGATGCGCTCCGCCGTAGTGAGTGGTAGTTAATATAAAATGTATGAAAAGGATTTAGGCGAATATTTGCGATACGGCCCAACCCGTTGCGCCTTATCCTCTAGTGTGCTCGACCCCTTACGGTTCATTAACAATTTTGGCACTCAATCTCTTGCCAGAAATAAAAACCATTTCATTATTTACTTTACAGCCAGCAAGAACTGTTTTGTGTACTGAAAGCGTACTCCGTGCTGAATCCGAAAGTCGGTTATTTCCAAGCGCAGGCGCCCATCGCAGCTTTCCTGCTGATGCACATGCCTGCTGTCCAGGCCTTCTGGTGTCTCGTCAGTATTAGTGACAAATACCTTAGCGGGTATTACAACCCTGGACTAGAGGTAAGCAGAAATTAACTTGTCGAACTCATTAATAAAAAGATTACCAACCTTTCTGCCAAGCAGCTCGTAAGAAGTAAAGACTAAAGTATCTTCACGCCCATATCCCCGAAGGGGTAGGCAGAGGTACAATAAGTGCACCCACGATTAGCCGAAGATACTTGGTCCCACAAATGTGATAGGTGGCAAGCCTATCGCCAACCGGGCACTTTCCAATCCCAGGCAACTTTGTGTTTCTCAGAAAACTGAAAAACACTTTTTTTTAAAGTGCCCGACCCGGGAATTGAACCCGGGACCTCATGTGGTCAACTCCAACGCTGGACCACTAGACTACAGAGGCGATATAGAGACGTAAAGACTAAACGTTACTATACTGCGTTACTGATTTTATTTTATTTAATTGGCATTCTCGTTTCTACATTGTGCTGGGGCCGCATTCGCGTCTATCGTCCCGAAGTAGTATGCGCCGAAGCTCTGTACGATTTGACACTAAAACGTTATGGCGATAGAAGCCATGGCCGCACCTGCGACAATAATATTTTGCACGAACTATCGTGTGATAATCCAAGATGGCTGAAATGATTTTTAAACATGTAACTATGGACGACGACTTTCTGTACTTTTAACTATTAATTACAGTGCTACAATTAATTACTAAAATGGTTTTTTTTGTGACTTACATTTTTAAAATTCCGTGTGATGGGCTCAGCGTACCATTTCATCGTTTTGCTCCATTTTACACAACCACCCGCATACGTCCGAACTGATTGAAAACAACGGTTTAAATGAACAACCAGTGGTCTCGAACGTCATAGAGCGAGATCGGTAGAATTGCCAGCTAAAATCGGTATATTTGTACCCAAAATCGGTATTTGACAAAAAAAATACAATATTCAATGAAATTCGTTTATTTTTTAAAAATAAAACTTACAGACTAATTTGTAACAATCATAATTATTTTTTATACCAATATTCTTTGGTCATAGCCGCGGTCATCTTCGAATTAATTTCAAAATCGTAACAATTAGCTGTAATAAAGAGTCGTTTTGAATGTAATAGACTAGTGATTAATTCAGTAGACAGCCTATTTCGCTGCTTTGTTTTTTAAAAGATTAATATGTGAAAATATGCGTTCAACGTTAGCGGATGAATGGGGAAGTGATAAAATATTAAAGATGAAATTAGACAACAATGGAAACATTTGAGTTTCATCTCCACGCTTTAGTAAACTTACTTAATCCCAATATAGTTCTACATCATCAGGAAATGTTTTGATTTGTTCACAATTTCTTAAAATGCGCCACTCTGTATCAATTTCCTGGAAATCGTTGCTGTGAACAATATTGGGAAAGAGCCTACTCATAGGAACTATTGAAGCAGTTTTGCCAATTTTAACATTTTTTGGATCAATTATGTCTTAACCTTTTATTGGGTTATTTTTCAATGGAAACCGCGTGGTTATTTGCTTACAAGCTTCGATATAAAAATGGAGGCATTTGCATTTAAACAAATTTACTTGATCTGAGTTTAGATTTTCTGAACTACTTAGTGTATTAGACGCAGCAGCACCATAGTATACGTCATCAATATCCATAAAATTTCTGGGATTCTTAAAATCAACATTTTCGATTGGAGTGCTAGTTAAATATTCTATTTTTAAAAAACAATCAAAAATAGTTTTTAGTGTTCCAGTTATTTTTTCATATAAATTATGAATTTTCGGGTGTTCTGCTTGCATTTCTTTATTTAAATCGGTAAATAATGGTAATACAAAATCTAAAAATTCCAAAAATAATATCGTAGTAGGATCTTGGAGCTTCTGTAATATATGTTCTGCAGCTAAAAGATGATCATTGTTAGATATTTGGTCTATAAAAATAGTTTAAGAGCAGAGAGTTGTTTCAATATTCTCTTCACTGCTGCATGTACTTATAACCAGCGTGTTTGAGAGGGGTGAAGTATATTATGTACTTTTAAGTCGCAAAACATTTGAAAGTTTTTAAACTCTGCCACTCTTTTTTGGCTAGAAGAAAAGTAGTTGTAAATGTCTCTTACAAGATCCTCTATAAAACGTAGCAATTTGGTACAAGCATATGACGCGCAAAGGTGAAACGAATGGCAGGCGCATTTAAGTATAAAAATGTTAGGAATTTCATTTTGCAGCAATGTTACAACAGAATTATTACGTCCCATCATTACGTTTGCCCCGTCAGATGCAAAACCTATTAGATTATCTTTATATGGAATGTTATTGCTTCTAAAAAAATTTACAATGTGTTCAAATAAGGTTGCTGCATTAGCTTCTTCTAATGGAATAAGAGCTAAAAAACAATCTTTAATACGATTCATTTTCGCATATCTCACAACTAAGCACAAGTGTTTGGTCGTACTAAGATCAGTGGACTCGTCAATAATAAGCGAAAACTTAGTTTGCCTTAGATCTTCACATAAATTATTGAAACTTTCTTTACCTATAATATGATCAATTATGTCATGAGTTTTGGTTGAAGAGCATTTTATTTCTTTTGCTATTTTTGAATCAGGACAAACGGCTTGCATCAACTGCGGTAGGTGCTCCATAATAGTGAATGGTAGATTGTGTTCAGCAACAAACGAGGCTAATCTTATTTCACCTTAAATTAAAAATAAAGAATTAAAATTACGTAGGTATATCTAGTATGTCTTGTAGCGATTGGGGTATAATTATATCCACTGCTTCTATAAACCGATATGTAGAAAACAAAATAATATAATAATGTAAATAGTAAATTAAATAACTAAAAAAATTACCTTGCTTAACCAGTATATCAGATTTTTGAGTTTTGGTCACAGTAAATGATGATATCTTCGGTTGTGATTTTATATTCTTTGATGATACTGAGTGTGCTTGTGAAGAACTATGTTTCTTTATAGCGTCTTTTCCTGATGTGATGTTGATATCTTTATTACTATTCTTACAATAGGCATAGCTTCCGCCTTTACGACTATCTTGCAGCCAACCTGGAAATTCTTCCCATTCTTTTCTATAATATTGTAGATATTTTTTTCTTCTTACACTCGCACTTGTGCTTGGCTCCTCGTCAGACGACATTTTAACTTAATTATCTGATTTTGTAGGGACTCTTTCGGTTAGGTACTCACTCTTCAAAGTTAAGAAAATTAATGAAAAAATAAAACCGAATTACTGTTTATATATACTAGACAGGTAAATTCCCGAGCGGGAAGCCCCTTATAACATCGAATTGTAGGACACAAGGGTGTCAAGGGTATTCCCCAAAATATATGAACTACATTCTGCACTAGGTCCATACTATTGAGGGCTTCCCCGTAACATTAAATATAAATGAAAAAGGTTGCCAACTTAAAAATGTAAAATCGGGAGAATTTCCATGTATACTGTGAGATCGTAGAAAAATCGTCATATTTCGGTATTTCGGTAGAACAGAGCCCATATCGGTTGAAATACCGAAAAATCAGGAGGTTCGAGACCACTGTGAACAACGCTAATCTGACCTCGCAGCGAGATGTGTTAGTGCGCTAAAACCCTTTGACGTACCGACACCTAGGTGATAACGTACACGCAGCCCGTATGTTTGCGAGGATAGCCGATAATAGCCGTTCACATCTGCATGTATGAATCCTTGTGACGATAGACGCAAGTGCGGCCCAGCCATTAAGATAATAAACTAGCAAGATCACCTATCTGAGAGATAGAGAGAGAGGGAGAGAGGGGGAAAGTGAAATAACATTAAACACATTCTCTCTTCTACCTGGTGGCACGGTGTTGCTCAAATGTTGTTGCTTTGTCTCTTTCGCACGATGGATTTTTGCGAATTATAAGCTTAAACTTAGTAACTTCACCCGCGTGAAATTAAATCACGCTTGCGTTATAACAGACGATTTAGATGCATATAACTGGTGTGACACGTGAATTATTTTATAACGAGTGGATTGTACCAGTGATGCGTGAAATGTGCTATGCCTAGTATGTGTGTGTCAGGTTACAGCAAACTAAAGACAAACAGAAGTCAGTATTACATACAAATAATATTCGAGCATTGCACACATAGACACAGACACCTGTCACGGACGCGATATCTCGAACTGGTGCGGAAGTTAATGTGTAAGTGTATGTGTGTGTGTGTGTCAGGTGCTGCATCGCGACGGCAACATCCTGCACGCGCTGCTGCGGCGCATGGCGCCCGCGTTGCAACGGCACTTGGCCAAATGTATGTGTGTGTGTCATGTGCTGTAGCGCGACGGTGACATCTAGCACGCGCTGCTGCGGCGCATGGCGCCCGCGGTGCGCAGCACCTGGCCAAGTGTATGTGTGTGTGTGTCATGTGCTGTAGCGCGACGGCGACATCCTGGACGCACTGCTGCGGCGCATGGCGCCCGCGGTGCAGTGACACCTGGCCAAGTGTATGTGTGTGTGTCATGTGCTGTAGCGCGACGGCGACATCCTGGACGCACTGCTGCGGCGCATGGCGCCCGCGGTGCAGTGACACCTGGCCAAGTGTATGTGTGTGTATCAGGTGCTGCAGCGCGATGGTGACATCTAGCACGCGCTGCTGCGGCGCATGGCGCCCGCGGTGCAGCAGCACCTGGCCAAATGTATGTGTGTGTGTGTGTGTGTCATGTGCTGTAGCGCGACGGCGACATCCTGGACGCACTGCTCCGGCGTATGGCGCCCACGATGCAGTGGCACCTGGCCAAGTGTATGTGTGTGTGTGTGTCAGGTGCTGCAGCGCGACGGCGACATCCTGCACGCGCTGCTGCGGCGCACGGCTCCCGCGGTGCAGCGGCACCTGGCCAAGCACGGCGTGGAGCCCGTGCTGTACGCCACCGAGTGGTTCCTGTGCGCGCTCACCCGCACGCTGCCCTGGGACAGTCTGCTGCGCGTCTGGGACTGCTTCCTCTGCGAGGGCGTCAAGGTACGTGCATCACTGGGAGCAAACTGATCATTATCATTGATCATTATCTTTGATATTAGTTTTACCCGCGGCTTCGCTCGCGTTTAATTGATCTATATAAAATTTCACCTCCTCTTTTAAAAGAGGAGGTGAAATTTTAAAAAGATTGGGGGCAGATTTCCAAAAAGAGTGGCGATTTTTTTTGTTAGTCACAAATAGTCCGCAAACCAATTTTTAGCTTTCTATCTTGAAAATTGCGGAATACACTTTCCCATTTATAATATTAGTATGGATTTATCTTCCTAATATGCGTAAAATGAATAAGGAAGTCATATCAATTGTAGAAAAATTACCATCGGACTAATTTAAGTTTGACTAAAGCCACAACCAAAAAATCAAGATATTTAAAAAATTAAGTAATGAATAATTTCAAAATTTAAAAAATACCATCTTTAGATTTTTTTAAATAAATATATGGTATGTTTTTTTATTATTGTTCATCATTTTTGAACTTTCAAGTCAAATTTTTCGAGAAAATCAAAAAATCCGCATATTTAATAAATTGAGGAAAATTTTCAAAATCCAAAAAATACCATATTTAGATTTTTTGAAAACAGAGATGATAATTTTTCAAAAAATGAGTTTTAGAGTAGTTGTGACCTCCAGAATTTTCTGAGGTAAAAATAAAAAAAAAATAACGGAAACCATGTTTTTCTTTTTCCAATAGGATGTCTTTGTTTGGTATTTTATAATATCAAAAAAGCTAGTCGGCACTAATAGATAGTGGGTAAGGTAGAGTTTCTCTCTGTATTGGTAGTGGGTAGAGTGTCGGTATCGGTTGTGCGGCAGGTGCTGTTCAAGGCGGCGCTGGTGATCCTGGCGGGCACGCTGGGCCCGGCGAGCGCGCGGCGGCGCGCGGGCGGCCTGTGCGAGACGCTGGAGCTGCTGCGGCACCCGCCCGCGCGCGTGCTGCAGGAGGACTACCTCGTGTACCACATGCCGCGCCTCGGACTCACCGAGGACGACTTCGAGTTCGAGCACCAGCGACAGACCGCACGCCGGCGGGCGCTCGCCGCGCGCAGGTACGCGACACACACACACGGACACGCACACGCAAAATCACTCACGCCACAACTCTGTTTTTAAAGAGCAATGGACCCCACCTCTCATTCTCACCACTGTAACTTCTGTAAACTAGAATTAACAGCGGCAACCGTCGTGATAACCATTGAGTTGCGAGCTCAGTGTGCCTTGAGGAAAAGTTAAGCACTCTTGGAAACCGCAAAAAAAATAATCAGATGTATATAGGAGGAGTAGGAAAATACATTGTTTCCCTCCCTTTTCAGCAGGAGACTGAAAAAACGGTGAAAGCATAAAAATTACTACAAAACGAGACTTTTACACTTGTAACTTTATCAGCCTACGCTGAATTGCATCACAAATGTAACCTAAATACGTTGCGTTATAAATTATCTTTAAATTATTACGTTCAACTGATGCTAAGCAATCCATTTGGACGTCCTCATTACCATGGACATGTACTTTTTAAAAATAAGTAAGCTTTTTTCAAGTCCCTAAGTCGAAAAAAAGCAATACGGGGTAAAAAGAGCCTAAAAATTCCCACGGTTCTGGATTTTCAGACTTCGAAATAGTAACAGTGGAACTTTGATGTGATGTCCGATGATTCAACAACAGCAATTAAAGGTGTATCATTTTTGGAAATTGGGCCAAGGTTGTTCACCCTCTAGTTAAAGAAGTGACTAAGATTCGTGTGATAACATATAAATATTAATTTACTTAAATCGGAATAATAATGATTTTATAAGCAATTCCTGTATGTACTTGACGCGACGAAAACAATATGTAAATGTTTAACCTTTCCCTTTGCAGTGGTAGCTGATTCAGTGAATGTTCCTATAGGCGCTATTCTAAGAATAACGCTCGGGACATATTCCACACCCTGTGAAAAGCGAACTCTTCACGCGAGTGATATCGACAATATGTGATCGAACGAACGGTACCGAATGTTCAAATGTGTTATTAGACACTGCCATTGGATAACAACTACAGATGTAGAGAATATACGAGATATGTAAGTTACGCAAATTGTTCATGCGCGCGGCCGCCATTAAAGTGACGTCAGTTGTGAATACGCGTTTTAAACAGACAGTATCAGAAGCACATTGCTGAGTGAGTACTCGATAGTGATGTTCACAGGCACTAATAAGACATGGTTAAAGCGTATTAGCAATTGGCGGAGATTATAACTATCATTGACTAAAAATAAAATACAGGCTGTTAGTGTAAACACCATTATCCTTAAAACCAGTCGTTTGGTTTCACTTATAGAACGTAAATTCAAGGAAAAAAAAATGTTAAGTCACCATTTTTCTCAAAATTATTTTACCCTATACTAGTGCACGGAAAAGTGGACGGAACGCGGGAAACAGCGCTTGATCAGACACCGCAAGCCGGCTAGACGGCCAGTGCGGCAGGTCAGCGCCCTTTGCGCATAGTATCCATGAGTTTACGGACGGTGACAGACAGAAAATTTCTTATATTTTTGAAAGAAAATAAAGTTATTTTATTTTTTGATTCACATAAACATATTTATAATTAAGTCAACTACTTATGGTTATAGTGATAACGGTGTTTATCTTTACTGCCTGTATATTGAAAGTCTAATGATGGTCACTGAATTATTGTTAATAAAATGTTTATTACAATAGTATTTTAAACTTTTTCAGTATTCTTTTACGGTTAAAATAAAATATACGGCGGTCATCGCTTGGCATTTTTGTGATTGACGTTTCGGCCATTTTAAAATGGTCACTATCGCACTCAGTCCTCAAAGTCTTATCGAAAAAGTGTTTTTCGATCGTGAGGTGTGCTTAAACTCAATCTCAAAAATGTTTTGCGATAATAGGATTAAGTATTTCGATAAAGTGTTTATTACGTTGTTGCTAATGCGTTGGCACGGTTACAAATATATTCCTTTTTGTCGATGAATGCTTATAAACGTTTGTTTACAGATTTTTTTATTTAAACATATTTTGATATGTTTATAAATATAATATAAAGATAGGATTTTATCAGTATTTTTCGTAAGCATTTTTCTAACAGGACATTGGATGTTTATTAAAGTTAAACGTTTTTCACTATTATGAGTGTACCTTTTGATGCATGTCACTCACACTCAATAATTTCTGAACGGGTTTATTTAATAATTATGTTTCATTGTTATAACTGTAAAGGGAACAAGATACTTTTAATAGGGGGCGTTATTTTAAATGTATAACAGCGTAGAATTTTAAAGTAGAATGATCTTATCAGTTCTTACATTAAATAATAAGGGATCAAATAGTGTTGTACCGGGATATTTTATGTGAAGCGGTGGAGCGATTCAGGCTGTTTCACGCTATTATTTAGCGATCTATGCGATTATTTAGTGAGAGCGGTGTTATCAGACCAATATTTTTTCATCGGACTTAATAATAAAAGCGCTACGCCTTATTATAATTCAGCAAGTTCGAAATTAACATTTTTTCATAAATTTTTTTAAGAAAATACTTATTTTTCGCGCGCTTACTGGACTTGATGAACACATGAACTCAATAATGAACATACATTTTCTACTCTTGACTTCTAAATACTATTTTTCTCCTTAATCCATAACTAGACTTGATTTTTCAAAGTTATCAGTTGTTAATAGGAAAAGAAAAATAACGATAAACTACCATACGTTTATATTTTGCCGTTTTTTATATAGTATTTGTATAAAATATTATACCAATTTCAATGCTATATAATGTGCGGATAAAATTAATATTTTAACTGAGCTTGGTTTCGAAATGTTGTCTTATGAAACTAAATCTAATGCGATTCGATGAACTGTAAATTATGTCCAGACGACGACGTTCCAATAATAACTCAGTCTGACCTGTTCGCTTATTAAAACGTGATATGTCGCACGCGAAAGAAGAGAGATTTGACGAATAAGATCTAATATCTCGCTTGTTTTTGTTTTCTTTTTTTCTCTCTCTCCTGTTCTACTATGTATGCCACTAAAAACATTTTCTCACGGATCTCTCTTTCGCATGCAATTGCTATATAATGTCAGTTTTTGGCACATAGATTCAAGTATTTGTTGAAAAACATGATTATTAGTCCTATCTGTCTACTTGAAAATTTTTCATTCAATTAATTCAAGTCATTGTAAAAAGTTACTGGCGGCAGTTCTGATGTTATTTGAATATTGAATTATACAAATATTCCGAGACCCCTTTCTCGGTCTAAGACTAGTTTTGGCGAAATTATCCTTATAGTGTAATAATAGTCAATGAAATTGAAATAAAATAAATTTTACGGCGTGTCTAAGCCAACTCGATCAAAAGTCAACAACAGCGTGCCAATACTGTATATTTATATCGTACTAGCTGTTGCCCGCGACTTCGTTCGCGCGGACTTCGTTTACTCCGCACAGCTCCTCCCCCGTAGGTGATAGCGTGATAATATTTAGCCTATATGTTGACCCGACCTGTAAGTAATATTCATGCAAAATTTGAAGTAAATCCATGCAGAACTTTTTGAGTTTACCCCGGACATACATTGACTTTCCTACGATTTTATTATATGTATAGAGATTAAAAGCACTTGTACTGTTTTACTTGACATTTTATTTATTAAAACCAACCGGTTTCGCGTTTTAACGCATCATTAGGGCAAAAGTTACTATTATTTAGTCTATACTAAACAATAATAAGTTTTGCCCTGATGATGCAGGGCAGGCCAGGGCAAAAGTTACTATTATTTAGTCTATACTAAACAATAATAAGTTTTGCCCTGATGATGCAGGGCAGGCCAGGGCAAAAGTTATTATTATTTAGTCTATACTAAACAATAATAACTTTTGCCCTGATGATGCGCGTTATGGTGCGTTAAAACGCGAAACCGGTTGGTCTTAATAAATAAAAAGTCAAGTAAAACAGTACAAGTGCTTTTAATATGATATAAATATAAGTTAACATGGAGTTTCACCACGTGCCGACGATATTCAGTGTCCAATACAGTATATTTTTTCTTACATATCCCGTCAACCTTATTCTATTTTCGCAAATGGCCGTGCAATTTTAAAATTATTAAAACAGTAACAGGCTACCAGGGGTCTCTCTATATTACTTGTACAAATAGCACAAATACACAATTTCTTATCTAATCTAGTACTCGCATTATTTTTAAAAGTATTATTCAAGTTTAATATAAGTTAATAATTTGGACTTATTGTGACTGGTTTGCGTCAAGCTAATATTTTTATTGAATAATAAAACAGGTGGTATTAAATTAAAATCTGCTACTCGTTTTACACACATTAAGACAAAGTAATAGAATTACATAATTTAGTTTCTAATATATAAAGAAAGTAATAATTTTAGATTTCATAAGTATACAAATTTTATTAGTTAGTAGAAATTGAAGAGATCCTCAAAAATATAACTGTAAATAGTCTGTAAAATAGTTGATTTCATTTAAATATGTTTTATAGTAAAATCCTGGCCTTGTAATAAATTTAAGGTTTATCGTCATTGATATAAAAACCCAAGATACACAATCAGTGTGTCAAAAACGTCCTTCAAAAATAAGCGCACAATTTTAAATTGTGCGCTCATTTCAAATAGAACCGCATCGGTCGCGACATTGTCAATTTTATTTCTTTTCGTACATTGTTTTGTAAAAACAGCTATAAGTCTTGCACTTAAGGTTGGGTATGCAAAGACATATGTTTTTGCCATATCTAAAACTACTTGAATGAAATTAGGGACACTTTTGAATGTCAGTTTTGTTCGGGACTGTGCATCTAGGGTTTTTTATATCAATGTTTATCGTAATTTGTTTTGTATATTTTATGTCGGTGTTAAAGCAATAACTGGTGTATTCCAAAATAGTATTCGCTCAACATTTCAACATCAACATTATTCGCTACTCATCATCATTATTTAGGTTATGAACCATAACCAATCACCATTTTGCATTTACAATAAATACATTTTATCCGTTGCTTTTACAATAGCGTCTGTGTGTCGTGTTCCAATTTGTAGGGTAAGGTAACTGATAAATTTATGCAAGTGGTATTGCACCATTTGCCACGGAGGACATTGCATCTTAAACTCTTTGGTGTCTATAGGCTATGGATATATATTTCCATATGAAAGGCTTGTTTGTTTGTTATTCTATAATATTAAATTGAGTTCATGGTTTTGTATTTAAAGAGAATGCAGGAGACGCTTTTTTTCGAAATGATTATTACAGTTGATCTTATTGGTCGTTACTGCGTCACCGGACTATTGGGCGAGAAGAGTGCTCAGCCAGAGCTTAAAATAAAATTTAGGCCACTAAAGCCCGCGCTAAGGGCTGTCTCCTGTGAGACCGGACCTCGGTTTAGTGCGGCGGTCGGACTAAATGGTCGAGACACTTTCAATACAAGACTATTTATTTATAGCAAATAATTTTTTTGTATAGCGCGCAGTGTTAATAAATAATAGGTAACATACATTAAAACAATCATGATATATAAAGTGTTTTTTTAATATTAACGCATAGCTATTCTAAAAATGTCAAATTTACAAAATACTTTTTGGATTTTAAACTAAAATTTCGTTTTCAATAGCTAGTCCAGGGTTCTAATATAATACATATCGATGATGTATTCAGATAATGTGATACGAATTTGTATGTAATGAAAGGTATATGTTTATGTATTTTAATGATAGATAATCCATTGAGTTTGTATGTTGTGTTGTTTTGTATAATAGATGGATAGATTGTGCCCAGTTTTATGTTACACGTGTATAATACCACTGTTTTTGTATATTTACGTTAAAAATCATTCAATTTGGAATTAATTTGCTCGATACATTCAAAAATAATTTAGATGTGTAGAGAAGTGATATATATTATGTATATTAATAATTTGTTTGCATAATAAAATATTTATAGGCTATATTTTATGAATTAATGCATAGTTTCTTTCTATCGAAAATAACAAGATTCAAGGTTGCGGCTTTAAAGTAGCTGATAATATAAGAGCACAATTAGGTGACCTTATTTTGCCCAATCACAGTCAACGTACGGACGCGTTACGTCGCTAAAATGTCTTATGAGTACCTAGCATGTGATTTGCAATTTGAAACGTTTAAATTATAGACTTAAAGTTGAATTTTCCAAAAGACTAATAAAATTTTACGAGCTCGCGTCATAAATCATAACGTTAACAAATAAGGTTGATTAATATTAAGATACTTTTATGACGTTGATGTCGAAGAAAATTGCTTGAGAATAAAAGTATCATAACAATAATCGATCTCATTTCTATGTTTTTTTATTGTTTGATTTCGACTAATGCTCAATTAGTCGAAATCGATTTATTGCAAGTGCAACAGCAAAAAGCTTTTATAGTAAGTGCTTGTAAAATATTATATGGCTTTTTGAAAATTTATCTTTAAGGTCATAGCTTTAATGTTTAAAATTGCAAATTCCATTCCATTCATAAGATGTTTTCGTGACGCAAGGCGTCTATACTTTGGCTGTGATTGGACGAAATCAGACCACACATTTATTCGTGCTCTTATTTCTTTAGCCATTTCTAAGGCCGCGACCTTGATTCTGGTTATTTTTAACCGAAGAGTAAAATAAACAAAAAATGATTACGCAAATTTCTGGAATCCTACCAATAAAATGAGTCCCTATAGTAATGTGAAATGTAACATTTACTTTCCATAATAATGAGGAATTTGAGAGATTTTGTTTGCGCATTGTAAATTTTTTGTAAATTTTTCGTTATATCTGCAAATTTCGCATTCTTTTACTCATATAATATAGAAATCCGTTTTCCGACGAATTGTAAATAATTTTAATTTGTAACTTTGTATTTTCTAGATGAGTATGTAAAATAAAAAAAAATATCAGTTAGGAAGATAAGCTTGGTTATGTAATTATAATAAAATGTCAATAAATATCTCGAAACTACCCAGTCTTAGTATTAATGTTGTTTGTAAGTAGAAATATAGTTTTATGAAAATTATTAGGGAATTATTGTTGTTCTGTATAAGAGATTCAAACATGTCACATATAAAAGGCGATTGTAATTAATATTGCGAAATTGTTAATGACGCGATTACGTTCCGTCGTATTTAGAGATTTTACCTTTAAGATCAGCGTCGACTGGCAAAGTGACAGCGAAAGAAATTCATTCGTAAGGTGCTAGCGTCGCGACTTTAAACTTTTTTAAGTTTCTCCACTCTAAATCGCAATTTGAACCTTGTTAAGTAGTCTACTGGGTGTGTGACTTACCGTCTCGTCCGAGTGTCCACGTGTCGGGGTCAGGCGATGGTAATCAGCGCGATTCTTCTGCCAATAGATCAACTCAACTGAGTCCATAGGTTTCACTGATTCTGGTAAGGGAGAATCTTAGGGCGAACAGACCTCACTTCACAAATTAAGTATTTTTTACTATAATTAGCCGTTGATTCGGGCACGACTCGTTACGTAGTGTTTCAAAGGACAAAGCAAAACTTCTCACTAGAGGGCGCAGAGTTGCCTCCCACATGACAAGGACTTGTTTGAGACGGTTTTTCGTTTCACCCAGTAAATTTAAACATTTTTATATAATATAAAACGATATTCTGTATTCAAAATTGTGCTATCTTTTCTAATACAAAAATTACATTCTACTTCTGTTCCAGTACGGAACAAACCTTTAGTATAATTCAATCTTGCTATATCGAATATTTCATATGTAATTTATTGCGCAATTACTTCATTATCACTATAGATGAGCTCTTAGTCGAATACTGTAAAAATAGTACATAATATGCAAATAATATGTATTATTTTTTAACAATATATAACAGGAAAAACATATTCATTCGACATTATTTCAAGCGTGCGCAATTAATAAGTGAAATTAGAAATAATTATAAATATTATCGCGTCACCTTTTCTACCTTCATCAAACAATTTCGCCGGAAAAACGATAAGTGATAAAGAGTCTGAATGCTTACTACCGAGTCCAGTGTAACATAAAATATGTTCCTACACAAAATGTTCTTTGATTTCGTACTGAGAAAATAATTGTTAAATTTAATTTACATTATTGTGAATCTTTTTTAAATATATGAGGAAAGTACAATTAGATAAATGCGATTGAATAATTAGAATTACTAAAATTATGTCGTTGATCTGGAATTTCATTTGCTTAAGTTTTATAATAGGGAATATGCAGGTAATTTTATATTTTTTTTATTCAATATTCACTTCATTTTGATATAGAAAAAAATAAACATAGCTGTAAGAGTAGTAATTATTTTTTCATAAAATCTTAAAAATATTGGTTTAATTTTACAAGTTCAAACGCTCCTATTTCTCGCGCGCTTGAGGCGTGACGTCATAGGGCACGTCCTGTCAGTTTATTGTTTGCATTGAGAGTTAGTTTGATAGTTAACAAGTGGCAGTGGAATCACAGGTGACTGACAGAACATGCCCTATGACGTCACGTTTCATTTCGAACAATGGTGGTTTTACAAATTTGAATTTCGCTCGTAAATTTTTCACTTTTTGATTTATGTTTTAAATAATTAAATACGTATTAAATTAGAAAATAATGAATTGAGTGTAATACTAGGACCTTAAAACGCTTTTATAAAATACAGTGATGATTATTTATACAGAAGTCTCGTAAATAGTGATTAAAACTCGTATTGTCCAATAATTTCACACTACTTTAATAATAATTTTCCCCGTGTTGATTCCGGGCTCCTTTGAAGACCTATTCTTCAACTGCCGTTCAGCCAGGCAGGTCGTAAAAGGCGTTGACTCTTTCCGGAGACCCATCTGCTTGTTTGCTATCTTATACTATAAAAAAAAATTGGCGCGGGAAATAGGAAGACGGTGTTCCGATTGGCTAATTTAAAATCGGTATTTTATCGTCCTTGTTCTTTAAAGTAGTGATATTTTTTTACTGATTTTCTTCAATCTTCTTCAAATACGAAACTTTTATCAGTTTTTTTTTATATAAAAATCCAAACGAAATTGATTTATTTCTACGACGAAATAGGACACTTTAAAAAATAGACTTGCAAAATGTTAATCAGACCTAAAAATTTCACCTAAAAATACTGTTTACTCTGAAAACAATTGTAGTGGTTTAAAATAATAATTAGTTGAGCAGTATTTACCCTCATACCATTTATGATTTATGAGACAAAGTGTATTTACAAGTATTGAGAAAATAGTTATCCGAGTTTAGAATCAATTTTAGGATTAGTGAGGCTTAGGGCGTCGTAACGTGCAATTCACAAGAATTGAATTAAAAACAACATAGCCATGGTTAGACTCGTAATTTAGTGCACACTACATTATATAGTAAAGTCAATTTCATATAAGCGGTCTGGTTATCTAGTTAGAAAACTTGCAATATTCTTTTTGTACAGTTAGGTTAAACGGATATTGTATCATTTATTTTTTGTTACAGTAAGAACCCCATTGTCGATTTAAAAAATGTAGGTGAAAATTCTTACAGAGTATACATACACAAATCTAATACATAAAAACCTCATAAAAAAATTTACACAACTGGAGTTTTAAATTTCCCTTATTACGGGGTCAGTGAGAAAATATAGCATAAAGCAGATAAAAAATCAAGTACTGGTCGCGTTATTGATTAGGTTGTAGTTAATATATGATTTTATAATACGCTCGCTTAATTTAAAAATGTGATTTTTGCCATTTTTGATACGGTAGTAATGATCTTGAACCATACTTCAAATTTTATCTGAGTATTTAACAAGTATTATTAATTTTAATCGTTTTTATAATAGACATAATTATAGGGGCCAGTTAATGGCCGTCCAGGACAGCGATATCATTCTTTAGAAATTGACTTATTTAGGAGTAGAATGTGTATTTAAACTTTCTATTCCTAAATAAGTGTGTTTGTAAGAATTTCGTAAATGTAAAGGCAATCTAAAACAAGTTAAATTGTCTTATTTGAATGCTTTAGTTAGGTGTTATTCTTGTATATTATGTGTTTGCAAAGGAGAGGAGAGAATAGAATATTCGAATTTCAATATACTGGGTGATTTATGGCTTTAGGAACAAATTGAGCATAGTTATTAAGTGAAATGTAAGCTTTTACTGCGATTATTTTGAGTGAAGCCATCTATGTCCAGAATATAATATCAATTTGGTAGATCTATGAAATTTACTAACTAAAATTAGGTTTCCCTATTAAAATGTATCATCGGAATACATCAATCTTTGTTGAACCGAAAGAAATCTAGTAATAAATAGGACACCAACGACAGGAAATGTATGTGCGAACTGCAGATACCCTGAAGTGGACATTCGTATATTATCGATATACGAGATACTCGGATGTCATAGGTTACTGGACTCTATCTTACAAGATAAGTATAGATTAATTCAAAGATACAAATTATGACGATAATAAGTGGACATAATATTTCTATGGTTTATATTATAATGTCTTGCATAAATACATATCATTTCACACGGAAATGTTAAGCAATGGCTATGATTAGTTATGCGATTAACTTGGTGCATAATTTATTTTTTGTTATTTATTTATCCGATTTTATTAAATATGTTTTAAAACTTTTGTATTATACGAATATTTTAATTATTTTATTAGTCTTACGTTGTTCTACCTCTTACCTTACTCTTTCTGTTTTTGTAAAATTATGTTTCAAACTTTAAAAAATATATGTTATTCTGTGTATACTACTACTAGTCGCTTTCAACCTATGTTATATGGCCCAAAATACTGACATGTGAATGCCAGTGTAAAGCCAATTTATTAAAAATTTGTAACTACCGTCAATTTCATAAATTAATTTAGTTTCCCATAGGGCCATTATATGAAAGGTTCTTATTTATTGTTAAGACTTTTATTGTGTTTTGAGTGCCGTGTGTTTGTTTTTATAGATTATTTTATTTAATGTTATTGGATATGGTAACATAAGTTATCTGTAGATTTACTTTATGGTGCGAACTGGTGTCATGTTTTATGTTTGTACAGCCCAAATCTTTTATTTAGTGTTTGTTTAAAATTAGATATAATATTAAGTAATGACAAATAGATTTCGTTTTAGCTTTTGATGCAATTTGGATATACATAGATACAACTATCCAGACAAAAAGTTAATCAGAAACTAGTCTACATATCAATCTATTGCTTTACATTGTCCGATCATTACAAGACAAATAATATTGGCAGTAATAACATAAAAAATATCAATATATCATTGTCAATATCTGTTAATAAATACTAATAGCCATTATTGTGTTTTCAGCCATTTTTAATTGATATTGTAATGAGAACTTTTACTAATATTATAATTTTTACATTAATTCACCTTTTGTTAATTAATATTTGCTTATAAAATAAAATTAATCGAGTATTGCCTGGCTTTTAGAATTGTCGTCGTGTCTGTATGTAAAGAGTTGTGAATTTTGAAAATGTCATAGTCATGTATGTAATCACACAATTAATATTTAATTCTATTGGCTTACTTCCATTGAATGGGACAATACTATGTAGTATTTCATTAATGTTAGAAATGCGAAAGTCTTTGAAGTTGTTTGGATGTATGTTTTTCTATCATGCCGCAACAGCTGGACGAATTTTCTTGAATCTCTATACTGACAGATATGCCCCGTTTTTAAACTATGTCTTTAATAAAAAAATACAGTTCCACAAAAAAATAACGAAATAGTAATTCGGTACACATAAAACGTATGTTGGTACACTTTTTGAAGATAACACCATTTAAAACGAGTTTGAATAGTTGTGCTAGATCGGCAGCTTTTCATTATTGATTTTTTAAACTTTTTGTAATGACGTTGCTTTATGTAGTTTTTGTTTATTGTCAGGGACTGAAAAAAAATACATGTCAGAAAACACAAACTATCAATACATGTATTTCCTTTTTCTGTACTTGGCGAAGAGATTATCTACATTAGCAATAGATTGATTTATTAGACGTTTTTATTAAAATAAAAGTAACATTTGATTTGAAAATAGTGATACTGTATTCCATGTTTAATCACATTCCGTATTTTCAGACTGTTTTATACCACTGTTTTTAAGAGTCAAAATGTTTCTATAAGTATTTTTATACTGTGGTAAAATGTTCGCAATATTTGTGTTGTAAATAAATATAATGATGTAATCTGCTTTTCATTTTTATCTTACTGTAAATATTATGTTTTCTATCATCGGTGCTCATGGAGTCTAGACTAGATTCTGTGGATTAAAGTTTCCATCAAAAAGCATCCAATAGTAGTCGCACCATCATTGCATGGGAAAGTTACAAAAGAAAGCGGTTAAAGCGCTTTTAAATACTTACGCTCAGCACAATTCACTCGGTCTACAACAGCTCACTTCCTCCCCCCTCCCAGTGTTGGTCTCGGGCTCCTTTGTAGAATAGGTCAACTGCCGTTCTGCCAGGCAGGTCGTAAAACGCGACCGAGTGGCTATGCGCGTCACTACCATCGTGACTACTAGATGGTAGAGTACTGCATCGGCTCGACCGGGTCTGGCACCAACGCCTTACGTATTCCTGCCGCAATAGCGTCAGTGCTAGTCACTGTCGTGTTCCGGTTTGGAGGGTAAGGTAGCCGGTAAACTTATGCATGTGGCATTAGACCTCGTCACAAGATAGCAACGCACCATTAACATCTTTGGTGTCTATAGGCGATGGTTGACTCCATCAGGAGACCCATCTGCTTGTTTGCTATCGTATGATATATAAAAAAAAAACTTCATAGCCTAGTTTATGCTACACCAGAGCCATTCAGAAACTTTATTTTCAGTAAACAGCTGGGGTTAGGTTTAGAAACGTGCCGCATCGATAGAGGAAATCTGAAGCTGTGGAGGGCTTCTAGAAGGTCTTCCGATAACACCCCGTTAGTTTTTTTGCCGGAGGCATGAGTTTTTTTTTTCAGAAAAAAACCCGTTATTTTTAGGTTGGGCGCGTAAATATTTACGATAAACTGTACCCCACCTGTGAGTTGCGTTCGTTTTTTTTTTTATACAAAGATCTTTATTTATTAAATCTTTACGCAAAATTTTAATTTGCGGAAATACCTACGTATTTAAAAAAATATGAAAATTTTATAATAGCTTTAGTTTTTTGTTTTCAGTAATAGTAATCTTAAATTAACGACAAATCCGAACCAGAGCACCCCAACTTGCACGTGGTCTTGTTTGCCCTACCCCTAGAGAATTTTTGAAATCGCGAAGACGCGGCGCGGACTGCGATAATTTCTCTTTCCTTTTTTTCCATACATGTGGCATAATTTAAAATTTTTGGGACATTTGATATGGCAGTTTTACGACAGAAAAAAATTATAAAAATACATGTTTCTGGCGGGGGATTGAACCCTCCCCCTGCCCCCTATCGATGCAGCACTTTTCTAAACCGTTACCAACAGCTGGACGCTTCTACAACTGCTGCCCTTTATAAGTCTGTCCTAATCTCTAGTCAAATGCTCAAGAGCATGCTCGAGTTTGAGGCGGTGATACTAAATTTGGGCGCAGCTACATCTTTGTTATGGAGGAAGGGGGCGATTAAGGGTTCCAAGTTGTACAAAAATCAACTAGTTGTTCCTTGAACTTCTAAATTGTGTTACAAATGATTGAATTTAATTTTATATGTACATACCTATGTGTATAAACACGTATTTCTTATGTCGGATACGAATTGTTAATTTATTTTGCGCATATATATATATATATATATTTTTCACGAGAGGTGTGGTCCCGACCCCTCAAAGTCTTTCTCCTTATACATGGGGCACACTAAGAAATTTGCACTTCTAGCTAATTGGTACTATTTAAATTTCGGATGTTATATTTTTAAAACGTTGCAACTTTCTTAGTAATAAAAAAAACAATTGGCGGGAAATGATTTGTCAATTTTTTCTATCAAACATCAAAGTTCTACGTACGCAACGAAAATGGAATTAAGTCGAAAAGATTTTAGAGCGATGATTTTTTATGATGTTAAAAGTTCTCTTTCTCCGCAAGACTGTGCCGCTCGTCTTCAAAATGATTTTGGGAGAGAAGCACCTTGTTTGAGCACCGTGAGGCGATGGTTTGTTGAATTTGAGAGAGGTCGATGTTCTTTACATGACGAATTTCGTGAAGGGCGGCCTTCAACTGCCGTCAACGAAAATAATGTGACTACTGTTAAGCGGTTAATTGAAGAAAACCCCCGGATTACCTATGAGACAATTCGAGGACTATTGGGGATTGGTATGAGCCAAATTCAGAAAATTTTACACGAAGAATTATTGAAAGTTCGGAAACTTTGTTGTCGTTGGATTCCTCATGAACTGACAGCGGAGCAGAAGCGGGCTCGCGTGGAATGGTGCTCACAGATGCTACTGAAGTACGACCACGGATATTCTAATGATGTTTATGACATTGTCACAGGAGATGAAACCTGGATTTATTGTTTTGAACCCGAAAAAAAACAGCAATCTTGTGAATGGGTGTTTGAAAATGAGAACAGGCCAACAAAAGTGAGACAGGCGAGAAACGTTGGTAAAAAAATGATCGCGTTTTTTTTCTCAGCTACGTGTCCCATCTGTACAATTCCACTTGAAGATCAAAAGTGTGTTAATGCCGAGTGGTATTCTACCATTTGTTTACCCAGGGTTTCGCGAAAGACGACCCAAAAGACGCATTCTCCTACACCACGATAACGCTTCTTCACACACGGCCAACAAAACAAAGTCATTTTTGGCTTTCGAAAATGTACATCTCATCACTCCTCCTGCGCATAGCCTCGACCTAGCACCCTATGACTTCTGTATTTTCCCCAAAATCAAAGATTTGATGAGAGGTATTACTTTTACCAACTCCGAAGAGGCAGTGATAGCGTTCAATCGGCACATAGAAAACATGCCTTCAGATCTGTGGTCCTCGTGTTTTAAAAAATGGTTCGATCGCATGAAAAAATGTTTAAAATGTAAAGGAGATTATTTTGAAAAGCAATAAACATATTTTGGTTATACATGTTGTTTTTTTAAGTTACGCAAAACTTGTAGTGTGACCTACGTATACGTCCATAGTACCAAGAGAGAGAGACGTCAGGGAAATCTATTACCTAGCAGTCACGACGTTCACTAGCGTATCTATATACGCTATGTATCTATATGTTTGGACAGTGTGACATCTTTAACTGCCTAGCAGAAAGGCTAATGGTTAATTTCAACTGCTCCTACTTCCTGACATCCTATTTTTAAGGTAGGCTTTTTAAATTGTTTCGTGTGTCTTATAACCACAGATGTGGGCCATTTTACAAAATAGCCCACATCTGTAATAATATTTATATTATAAAATTGCTTTGTCTATGGCTTACTTATACTTCGATGGTATAAAAGAAATATAAGCGAATAAAACAGACAGACGAGTTCTAATATTGCTTATGTATATATATATATATATATATATATATATATATATATATATATATATATATATATATATATATATATATATATATATATATATATATATATATATATATATATATTATATAATAAGGATTGCGCATGTCATAATTTAACTAGTAAAAAACTGGGGGCAACACTTCTAATACCTACTTGAAACCAAATTTCAAATACTGCTGTCATCTTCTGAGGTCCTACCCTCTCTTTCTGACACAGATGGGGAGACCTCATAGACAGATATAAATAGAGATGGGGAGACCTCATAGACAGAGATGTAACGTAAATATTTGTTTCAATTGATTAATACGAGTCCTAGCTCCACCTATACCTAATACTTCATGAGTAATATATACAAAATGTTTCGATGTCACCGAAGCAAGGATTGTTCGACGAGTGGCTTTTGTTTTTTTTTTGTTTTTAGTAGAAGTCTATAAGCTATAGAAAGAAGGGCGCAAATGGAATACACCGCATCAATCTGGATCTGTTATTAAATTTTCTTTATTATACTTTTAATTTGAATGGTTTTCTAAATTTATTTCGTAGTATATGCAAGTTTGTATTTATTTACGTCGTGTTTTTGAGTGTTGTATATAATATGTGTACCTATGCACAGATGTACATAAATCATGTATGAGCATATTTATCTATGTATACCCATTCATATGGTAGTGTGGCTTTGTCTGTGGTAATTCCAATTGCGTGGAATCGAAGACCACTTTAGCCAAACCAAAACATTGGCAGTTCAATTCAGAATGCCTTTGAACATTATTGCCTGTCAATTTTTTCTTCCTTTAAAAAATGCTGCTTATACACCACGCTCACCTCACAAAGTTACAACCCTGGGTTGATTCAATATCCTTGAGACATCCTATCAGGCTGCTCGTAAGTTGCGAGCCAAGGCTATAACGTTTTACTATGAGCATGACTACCTCTATTATAATTCCGTGATGACTATTATAATTCATCCATACAAGCGAGACAGTCATCATACGGTGTCGTTCTAATTCCAAAGATCACTGAACTCATGTTATGAATATACAATATATTTCATAATTGATAATGGTAAATACCATTTGATTTTTTGCCAAATTGCTCACTGTAGGCTGAGTTATAAATATTATGAATCAGTGTACTTATAAAAAATAAACATTATGAATCCGATTCTCTTGTAGGCCCTTGTGGAAAAATTTCTCGGATAAAAGTAGGTAAATAACTTACAAAGTGAAAGTAACAGTTTATGAATGTTTATTTTTATTTAAAAAGTCGAAAAAAGTCTTACAAAGTCGGAAAAACTCTGAATTTGATATAAAAATTCGGAGTAATTCCAAAATTTCGGACTCTTCCAGAAGAGTTATTCAGTGTTAATAAATCTTTCTGCCGTGCAACGTTTATGGGTACTAAAAGAAATATATTAAAAGTTATTAATACTACGAAAGTGTAATAAAGGGGAAAAAAATATAACTAATACTTCCCCGGTTTTCCGTTTAAGAATTTGAAACTTTCTTCTTTGTTTAAAAAAAGGTTACCGTTACTGTCGATCAATATTATAAACTTTGTTTCTTCAATTTTTGATAATTATTATTAAAATCTATTATATCACAACGTTATTTGCCAATTTTTATTTTATTGTACTTTTATTACATAAATATATTTATAAATTAAGTAAAAATTAAAACAGCTGATCTAATTAGCTTTTGACAGGTTGAGTCAGTGTTGCCAGAGAAAAAGTCAATCTTTCGTCCTTAAGAGCATGTGTCAGAGGCCTAGTAGCATATCAAAGCAGTCAAGAATAACGACGTTAATAAGTCGGCGATTGCTAAACATCTACAGCTGTAGTCGGGCCGTAATCACTGGATGGAATTTCATAGGCCACGCGTATTTTCGACAGAACGCCATATTACATTCCACGGCTAGTGAAAGAAGCCATTGAAATCAAAAAACATCCAAATTTCAACCGGGAAGACGCACGTAGTACGTCCTTGATAAGTTTTCTTGGCACGTATTGATTTTTGAAAAGCTGTATATTTTGGAAACGATGATCGATTTGATCTTTCAAATGGCATTCAACTCAATTTAAATATTGCTTTAGCTAAAAAATCGGTAGGTTCAAAAATTTCGAAGCAATGTCAAAAAAACATTTTCGTCTATGATAGATCCCAAACAAATTTACCGATTTTTATCCAATTAACGGTACTTGGCGCAGTTTTTAAAGGAGAAACGATGATAAGATTTTGAAGTCAATCGGTATATTAGCCTGAAAGTTATTTCCAAAATATTAAGTAACTTTGCTAAAGAAAACGTAATTTTAATATTTGAAAAGTTGTAACCTTTGAAAATAAGGTTCGGTTTTGATTTTTAAAAGGGCATTCGACGTAATTTTTATAGTATTAAAATATCGTAGAATACCAAAAAATAATTGGTTGAAATATTTCGAAGTTATGTCGAAAAAACACTTTTTTCAAAATTTTCGTCAACGATTACTTCCAAACGAATAAACTGATTTTGAGGCAATTTATGCATTAGATGTATTTTTTTGAGGAATAGTTTTTGTACTCAATCGGTACATTAATCTGGAAGTTATTAAAAAAAAATTGTTTCGTCACAATTTGTTTAGGGTATTTTCAAAATTTCTCAAAATCTCTTAGGCCCATTTGGTACAAAATTTCAGGAAGTATAAGTTGAGCTGAATCCAATCGAATGCCACCAACCGCGTTTCAATCGGTCCAGGCGTTCAAAACTTATGAGTTGTTGACACACACACACACTCACACACACACACACTCACACACACACACACTCACACACACACACATACATACAGACATACTGACGTCATCGCGAAAATAGTCGAAAATGGTTCCTAAGCCCACAAAACGCGGACATATGGTGAAAACTCCATTTTTGAAAATCGGAGCAAAATCAGTAAGTAACCTTCCTATCTACATACGTAGTGGGAAGTTAAAAAGTACAAATGTTTTAATAGATTAATATTGTATTAAACTGGAGTGAATGAAAATGAATTAAACAAAATAAAACTACCACGCCAAAGCTTAAACCTAAAAGTGCGATATTTTTTTTGGAAAATGTACCACTAAAGGGCACAGATCGTCGCCTAGTGTAGCTTTGTAGCATTTTTACTCGTTATTTGACCCTCCCGTTGGTCGAGTGGTTAGCGACCCTGACTACGCAATCAACGGGGCTCGGGTTCGATCCCCGACGGGGACAAGCATTTGTGTGATGAGCGTAAATGTTTGTATTTCTGGGTTTAGGTGTTTATTATATATATTCTGGTATTTATATATTATGTATTTCTATGTATTAGTATCGTTGACTAACACCCATAACACAAGCAAATATTTGCTTACTTTGGGGTTAGATCAGTAAGTGTAGTTTGTCCCGTGAATATTTATTTATTATTATTATTTATTTATTTTTATAATAGATGGCGTTAGCAGTAATAAAATTCTAATACAAAATGTATTTTCTATTTTTTTAATGTTTATGAAATAGCATTTTAATGGTAGATAATATATCTAGACATGAATTTAAACCACCACGTCAAAGCCCAAACCTTAAAGTGGGATACTTTTTCAGGAAAATGTACCACAAAAGTGCATAGAAAGTCGCCTAGTGTAGGGCTCGCTTCGCTCGCCATAATTATACTGGCTGTTGCCCAAGACTTCGTCCGCGCGGACTTCGTTTACTCCGCACAGCACCTCCCCCGTAGGTGACAGCTTGATAATATGTAGCCTATATGTTGACCCGACCTGTTAGTAATAGTCATGCAAAATTTGAAATAAATCCATGTAGTACTTTTTGAGTTTACCCCGGACATACATACAGACAAACAGACAGACATAAATTCTAAAAACTATATTTTTGGCTTCGATATCGATTGTAGGTCACCCCCAAGTATTCTTTTAAAAAAAATTCAGTACAGTTTTGACTTTCCTACGATTTTATTGTATGTATAGATAATTTTTCATAGTACGGTCAATTACCTTAGTAAAAGACTATCTAATTACAACATTTCATTAAAACCAATAGAGCTGTTTTGGAGAAACAATTCAATAATACATGAATTACTCGTTTGGATGGAAATGGAGTTTTCACTATATGTCCGCGTTTTGTGGGCTTAGGAACCATTTTCGACTATTTTCGCGATGACGTCAGTATGTCTGTATGTATGTGTGTGTGTGAGTGTGTGTGTGTGTGAGTGTGCTTGCTTGTACTTGCTTATCTAGGTACCGTTTATTACTAGATTCAAAAGTCTGGATATCAATAGGTACTAATTGTACTAATAAGGTGTACTAGTACATTTTTAGAACGAATTCTTTCCTCCACTGCTCCCCTCATCCCACCTCTCTTCTGCCCCAGAGGGGGAGGAGCCCCTCTTCTCTTCTGCCCCACTCCTTGCTAACCCTCCCTCACCCCTCCATCTCTCCCCTGCCCCACTCTCCACCTCCCTTTCTCCGTCTCTTACACCCTCCATCTCAACAGATGGCCCATTTTTAAGACTATTTAATTTCTTTTATGAGTTTTGTTCTTTAAAATTGTCCAATAAGGAACTTCATTCCAAAAATGTTTGCTGTATTAACTGAAATGTAGGTTATTTCATTCTTCCACATTCATATTTTATATCTGCTTAGTTAATTAATCTTTCATTTGCTATTCTTTTTACATGTCCGAACCAATGAGCATGCTTTTTCTTATTTGATTCCTCTACTTTCAGTACCGATAACCCACTAAATATAACGAATATGATCTGCAAAGATTATACACGTATTTTCATGCCCTTTGTGACAAACTCAATAACAATAATGTAGGGATAAGCACAAAATTATACCGGCACCCAGGCTTAAAAATTGTGCTATGAAGCAATTTCCTTAATGCTCCATTAACTCTCTTTACTGGACATTTCTATATCAGCGGTGTACTTCCATCAATTACATACTGTTGTTACAGCTTTTTAAACACTTTTAGTCAACAATAATTCTCGAACGGATTTCGATGCAATTTATGCATTAGACGCAGTTTTTTGAGGAAAAGAGCTGGTTAAATTTTGTACTCAATTGGTACATTAACCTAGAAGTTATTAAAAAAAATACAATTTCGACAAACATTCAACACTTCTCAAAATTTTCCACGTATTGTTCCTGGGCTTCTTTGAAGAATAGGTCAACTGCCGTCCTGTCAGGCAGGTCATAAAAGGTGACCGATTGGCTGTACGAGTTACTACCATCGTGGCTACTAGGTGGATTCTGCATTGTCTCACCCGGGTCTGGTACCACCGCCTTACTTATTCCTGCCGCAATAGCGTCAGTGCTTTTCACTGTTGTGTTCCGGTTTGGAGGGTAAGATAGCCGGTAAACTTATGCATGTGGCATTAGACCTCGCCACAAGATAGCAACACACCATTAACACCTTTGGTGTCTATAGGCGATGGTTTACTATTTCCATCAGAAGACCCATCTGTTTGTTTGCTATCTTATAATATATAAAAAAATCTTGACCGAATTAGTTTAAATTTTTAGAAATTCAAAGTTAAGCGGAATCCAATCGAATCCCTTGTGGAAAAATTTCTCGGATAAAAGTAGGTAAATAACTTACAAAGTGAAAGTAACAGTTTATGAATGTTTATTTTTATTTAAAAAGTCGAAAAAAGTCTTACAAAGTCGGAAAAACTCGGAGTAATTCCAAAATTTCGGACTCTTCCAGAAGAGTTATTCAGTGTTAATAAATCTTGCAACGTTTATGGGTACTAAAAGAAATATATTAAAAGTTATTAATACTACGAAAGTGTAATAAAGGGGAAAAAAATATAACTAATACTTACCCGGTTTTCCGTTTAAGAATTTGAAACTTTCTTCTTTGTTTAAAAAAAGGTTACCGTTACTGTCGATCAATATTATAAACTTTGTTTCTTCAATTTTTGATAATTATTATTAAAATCTATTATATCACAACGTTATTTGCCAATTTTTATTTTATTGTACTTTTATTACATAAATATATTTATAAATTAAGTAAAAATTAAAACAGATGATCTAATTAGCTTTTGACAGGTTGAGTCAGTGTTGCCAGAGAAAAAGTCAATCTTTCGTCCTTAAAGCCTCCTCTACACTACTCCTATGTCCGGGGTAAACTCAAAAAGTACTACATGGATTTATTTCAAATTTTGCATGACTATTACTAACAGGTCGGGTCAACATATAGGCTACATATTATCAAGCTGTCACCTACGGGGGAGGTGCTGTGCGGAGTAAACGAAGTCCGCGCGGACGAAGTCTTGGGCAACAGCCAGTATAATTATGGCGAGCGAAGCGAGCCCTACACTAGGCGACTTTCTATGCACTTTTGTGGTACATTTTCCTGAAAAAGTATCCCACTTTAAGGTTTGGGCTTTGACGTGGTGGTTTAAATTCATGTCTAGATATATTATCTACCATTAAAATGCTATTTCATAAACATTAAAAAAATAGAAAATACATTTTGTATTAGAATTTTATTACTGCTAACGCCATCTATTATAAAAATAAATAAATAATAATAATAAATAAATATTCACGGGACAAACTACACTTACTGATCTAACCCCAAAGTAAGCAAATATTTGCTTGTGTTATGGGTGTTAGTCAACGATACTAATACATAGAAATACATAATATATAAATACCAGAATATATATAATAAACACCTAAACCCAGAAATACAAACATTTACGCTCATCACACAAATGCTTGTCCCCGTCGGGGATCGAACCCGAGCCCCGTTGATTGCGTAGTCAGGGTCGCTAACCACTCGACCAACGGGAGGGTCAAATAACGAGTAAAAATGCTACAAAGCTACACTAGGCGACGATCTGTGCCCTTTAGTGGTACATTTTACTAAAAAAATATCGCACTTTTAGGTTTAAGCTTTGGCGTGGTAGTTTTATTTTGTTTAATTCATTTTCATTCACTCCAGTTTAATACAATATTAATCTATTAAAACACTTGTACTTTTTAACTTCCCACCCACTACGTATGTAGATAGGAAGGTTACTGATTTTGCTCCGATTTTCAAAAATGGAGTTTTCACCATATGTCCGCGTTTTGTGGGCTTAGGAACCATTTTCGACTATTTTCGCGATGACGTCAGTATGTCTGTATGTATGTGTGTGTGTGAGTGTGTGTGTGTGAGTGTGTGTGTGTGTCAACAACTCATAAGTTTTGAACGCCTGGACCGATTGAAACGCGGTTGGTGGCATTCGATTGGATTCCGCTCAACTTATACTTCCTGAAATTTTGTACCAAATGGGCCTAAGAGATTTTGAGAAATTTTGAAAATACCCTAAACAAATTGTGACGAAACAATTTTTTTTTAATAACTTCCAGATTAATGTACCGATTGAGTACAAAAACTATTCCTCAAAAAAATACATCTAATGCATAAATTGCCTCAAAATCAGTTTATTCGTTTGGAAGTAATCGTTGACGAAAATTTTGAAAAAAGTGTTTTTTCGACATAACTTCGAAATATTTCAACCAATTATTTTTTGGTATTCTACGATATTTTAATACTATAAAAATTACGTCGAATGCCCTTTTAAAAATCAAAACCGAACCTTATTTTCAAAGGTTACAACTTTTCAAATATTAAAATTACGTTTTCTTTAGCAAAGTTACTTAATATTTTGGAAATAACTTTCAGGCTAATATACCGATTGACTTCAAAATCTTATCATCGTTTCTCCTTTAAAAACTGCGCCAAGTACCGTTAATTGGATAAAAATCGGTAAATTTGTTTGGGATCTATCATAGACCAAAATGTTTTTTTGACATTGCTTCGAAATTTTTGAACCTACCGATTTTTTAGCTAAAGCAATATTTAAATTGAGTTGAATGCCATTTGAAAGATCAAATCGATCATCGTTTCCAAAATATACAGCTTTTCAAAAATCAATACGTGCCAAGAAAACTTATCAAGGACGTACTACGTGCGTCTTCCCGGTTGAAATTTGGATGTTTTTTGATTTCAATGGCTTCTTTCACTAGCCGTGGAATGTAATATGGCGTTCTGTCGAAAATACGCGTGGCCTATGAAATTCCATCCAGTGATTACGGCCCGACTACAGCTGTAGATGTTTAGCAATCGCCGACTTATTAACGTCGTTATTCTTGACTGCTTTGATATGCTACTAGGCCTCTGACACATGCTCTTAAGGACGAAAGATTGACTTTTTCTCTGGCAACACTGACTCAACCTGTCAAAAGCTAATTAGATCAGCTGTTTTAATTTTTACTTAATTTATAAATATATTTATGTAATAAAAGTACAATAAAATAAAAATTGGCAAATAACGTTGTGATATAATAGATTTTAATAATAATTATCAAAAATTGAAGAAACAAAGTTTATAATATTGATCGACAGTAACGGTAACCTTTTTTTAAACAAAGAAGAAAGTTTCAAATTCTTAAACGGAAAACCGGGGAAGTATTAGTTATATTTTTTTCCCCTTTATTACACTTTCGTAGTATTAATAACTTTTAATATATTTCTTTTAGTACCCATAAACGTTGCACGGCAGAAAGATTTATTAACACTGAATAACTCTTCTGGAAGAGTCCGAAATTTTGGAATTACTCCGAATTTTTATATCAAATTCAGAGTTTTTCCGACTTTGTAAGACTTTTTTCGACTTTTTAAATAAAAATAAACATTCATAAACTGTTACTTTCACTTTGTAAGTTATTTACCTACTTTTATCCGAGAAATTTTTCCACAAGGGGGATAGGCAGGTTGGACCAAACGTTATAAGACCGATTCTGATCCTTCGTGTTTTACCGGTTTCGGCTTTTCAATATTTACCTTATACCTTTTACCAACCTGATAAGACTAAGTATCGCTTGTTTCTCGCGATATCGGGGAAGCGACTCCTTTATGGGCTATTTGAGGAACAGAGATGCACCACCACTGGAGCTGCTGTTGAGATTTCCAATTTCGAGATCAACACCGAATAAACCTCGACACCCGAGGCATATAATAATACTCGTAAAATATTTAATATTCTAATTTTAAGGACAAGTATTTTCCTGGGTTGATACAGTACCGCTATTCTGCACTAAGAAAATACGTTCATGGATGATTACTGATTTAATACGGCATTAAATTCCCGATATACAGGAGATTGGAAGGAATGCGATTGTTGTAGCTTTATTAGTGCGTTTAAATTATTTGATAGACTTTTTCATACTTTTGCCTTAAATATTAAGCTATTTTAAACATCTTGTTTGAATAGTTTTGCTAGTGTGCAGTAGTTTTTTATTTTTAATTTATTAAAATTTTGAAGTAATGACGAAATGAAGTAGATCGATAGTCTTCAAGTTTAGTAGTTTAAATGGTATCAATTCTTCATCATAAGTTAAAACATCAGCGATAGCTAATTGGATTCGGCATTACGCCTCGAAAAACGTATTGAAATGGTTTTCCAAGACATTAAACATTGCGATTAGTTTTATGAAAAGCAAATGAAATAAATAGATTTACCGAATCAAAAATAAATAAAAAAGTGTTCGTTTAAGGATAATAATATAGGTACTCATTCAAAACAGATACAATAAGTATAAAAATACGTATTTATAAGAATATCTACTAATATTAAAAAAAAGGTTTGCAAGCCAATTATCGAACAGATATAACCAAATTTAGCTTTAAGTAATTTCCTCAAAAACAGTTTATATTATACTAGCTGTTGCCCGCGACATAGTCCGCACAGCTCCTCCCCCGTAGGTGCTAGCGTGATAACATGTAGCCTATATTTTGACCTGTTAGTAATATTCATGCAAAATTTGAAGTAAATCCATGCAGTACTTTTTGAGTTTACCCCGGACATACATGACTTTCCTACAATTTTATTATATATAATATAGATTATACTAGCTGTTGCCCGCGACTTCGTCCGCGCGGACTTGGTTTACTCCGCACAGCTCCTTCCCCGTAGGTGATAGCGTGATAATATGTAGCCTATATGTTGACTCGACCTGTTAGTAATATTCATGCAAAATATGAAGTAAATCCATGCAGTACTTTTTGAGTTTACCCCGGACATACATACAGACAAACAGACAAAAATTCTAAAAACTATATTCTTGGCGTCGATATCGATTGTAGATCACGGTCCAAGTATTCTTTTTAAAAAAATTACAATGTACAGTTTTGACTTTCTTATAATTTTGATATAAATTAAAAAATCATAATCAAATAACAATCGAATATTTATATTTACAATATTTGTATATCATGATTGGAGATAGTTTCGTTTTGATACGGCAAAATCGCGAACCGACCCACCTCTAGTTGCATTCCTAATCAACGAGGTCAAAATGAGTTCCCTTCCCTGTTCCTTTTCTACTAGAAATTAGAATTTAGAGATAGTAAGACATTGTTGAATGTTATCACTAAGCAGTAATTGTACTACTACAAAAAAAATTAAAATCTAAAAAACTATTTTAACATTGGACATTTTGTAGTTAGAGGAGAGATTTGAGAATTTAAATGCCATTAGGTACAACACATACAACGTGACACAGAAAAGAATGCACTTTACGAAACACATCAATTAGTATTTTTAATTACAACCATAAATTCTGCACTAAAAATGCATTTCATGATTTTAAACATTGCTTTTGTATGAAAGAATTTATCCTAATATAGGCGAAACATATGGATACTGTAGTTATAGGCTTACCGGTCAGCTGTGGGGTCACGTGAGGTCATTATTCTGGCTTAAGTTTTAAACATAATTATAAATTATGGTGTTTGTATTTGTCATTATTATTAAGGATTCGTGAGTCGAATTTTAAATAATGTCAGCGTATAAAAATATGTTTACAATAATTAAAAGCTATATTAAATTAACAACTAAACAAAGATGGCGTGTGTCAAGATGTTTAAAAAAAATGTTTTTAAATTATTCTGACATTTTCAACCCATAGATTATGTAGCTATGAAAACTCAAAAATTGTCTTCAATGCCATTCGAAAGATCGATCATAGTTTCCAAAATATACAGCTTTTCAAAAAACATTACGGTCATTTTTTAGAAAATTTAGATTTTTTCTGAAAAAAAATCTATGCCTCAGTATAGTCTGTTCCTTTAAGCTTAAAATCAATAATTAAATTTCAGGGATGGCTTGCAGGGTCAATCGTTTCACCTATGTATTTTCCTTATTTTTGACATCATCATCTACCTGAGGCACACTTCAATTAAATGGTAAACATTATGTAGCTCTGGCATTGTCCTCATAATAGGTTCAATCCTGTGTGATAACCGTCTAAAGATATCAATTATATTTTGGCCCAACTAATATAAGGAAAGTATTTCTGATTAGTGAGTCGTCATCTCTCAAAAAATCGGTTGTCTGTAAAGTTGGTTTACAGACGATAGTTGAACGTGACAACGTCTTAAGCTCTCGCTTGTACTCCAAGCCTTAAACGGAACGCCTCAGAGCGAGGTAACGCCGCATGAGTCATGTTTTTTCGTGCGTGCAGCCAGCTCTATCGAATTATAAGACGTTGTCACATCAAAAATTTCAACTCGTCTCCTATTAAGAATATTAAATATAAGCATCATTTTGCGGAAATCCAAATTTCGAAGACTAAATTAAGATAATTAATTTGCAAATTATTATTTTAATTTTAAATATACAATATATTGAACATAATATATTAACAATGTATTATAGAAGACAACCAGCTTCAATAAGCTGGTTGTTCAATATAGCTTAACGTTTAAGGTCAAAATATAGAGTATCAAAAAATACGTTCAATAACGAATTAGCAAAAATAATTGAATGTAATTAACTTTAAAGCTTATAATTTTTTCCTCGTCAATTATACATATTATGTACATGACTATAAAGTGGTAGACTTATCCCATACTTTGCCGGGTTTAGTGAAAAGTTTCCACTTTTTGATTTAAAGTTACCAGCCTCAAAAATACTGGCTTAATTTTTTAACGGGAGATATGTCATAGCAAAAAAGAATCTTCACGCCCGTATCTCCGAAAGGTAGGCAGAGGTACAAAAAGTGCACTTATGATTTGATTTGAAGTGATTTTATCTCATCAGTAAATAGCATAACTCTATTTCTGTGTGTAATTGCAATCTACACTGACAAACTAAGAAATTGCCTTGAAAGGCGTAAACATTTAATCCGTGAGGAAAAATTTTTTTTTGCTTTATTATATTTTTTTTACTTATACCATTACATCGTACCCTTCAGTACAATCAGTCAACCTGTATATTGCGTTTGACCAGTTTTATGCAGCACAGACCTGTTTTATGTAGAGTTCTGCATTGTCTCGCCCGGGTCTGGTACCACCGCCTTATCTATTCCTGCCGCAATAGCGTCAGTGCTTGTCGCTGTCGTGTTCCGGTTTGGAGGGTAAGGTAGCCGGTAAACTTATGCATGTGGCATTAGACCTCGCCACAAGATAGCAACGCACCATTAACATCTTTGGTGTCTATAGGCGATGGTTGACTCTTTCCATCAGGAGACCCATCTGCTTGTTTGCTATCTTATGATATAAAAAAAAATAATTAAATAGTTAAGTAAGGCAAGAATCAAGATATATTGTGTATTTCGTTTAGTTTGTAAGTTTTCTATAATAAATGTTTGTTTTCGATTTTATTGCCCTAAGACCTACATGCAGCTTTGTTGTATAGAAATAACAAAGCCTTACGTAGTTGAGATGATTGCCTATAGGCATATTACGAACGAAAGGGTTCCACGTAGTCGACTAACTTACGAGTCGACTCACGCGAGATTATACTTAAATTCGTGGAAACCAGACATACGAAAACCCCGAAAAGTGCAAATTCATGTGAAAATGAATGTTTATCTATGATGTAAGTATAAATCTTAGGCATATGTTCACGCCCTTTTTGGGGAGATAAAGACAGATAACAGGATAGTAGTACGACCTGAAAAGGCGTACAACTCTATGATTGTAAGAGTTTCCGAGGTCCTGAAAGAACTGTGTATATAATTCTCTGTTGTTATATAAGTCTATATGTATTAGATCTTTGTATATAGATAATAAATAACACTATGTAATTAGTTTTTAGGTAGGTCTTAGGGCATAACGTACTTTGTTTTGCTTATATTTGTAAAAAGAAAGTACCGTTGCACTCACTAGAGAGTCACAGTAGCTAATTGGAGGTAGGAGAAGCTACATAACATAAAATTATCATGATAAGATTGCGAGAAGTAGGGTTTTAACAAATCCCAGACATTGTGGCGCCAACGCATGGCGCCAGGCGTCTTCGTCGGCGTATCTGGCTGCGTGCTATAAATACGACAGGGCGCGGCAATACAAATCAGTTCCGTTCCGTTTCCGTTCCAGTTTCGTTACGTCTCAAGAAATAAGAAGAAATTAAGTTTCCCAGACTAGTTCCTGGGCCTCGTTATACCTAAAGGGTACCGGCGTTAGAGTAAGGCAGTGATAGGGAAAAGTAGTGGCCCTCTCTTGATAGAAGTTTGCAACGGTGCTGGCTTTATTTGCCGTATTGTGTTTTGTTACAATAAAGCACCTTGTAAACGAAATTATGGTCTCGGTTTATTTCTCCCGGCTCGCCAAGGCACTACGGCTGGTGGAGCATCGAAATAAGAAGAATCAGATATACAGTCCGCTAGCTCCCCCGGCTGTAGTGCACAAGTTTAGAACTATGGAGACCATATTGCAAATTTTTAAGAGGTAAAATATACTAAATATGTAAGGGTCTGCCAATATAAGCCAATGCAAAAAAAATCAGGTCCCTAAATTTTTGACCTATAATCTGAATGGAATTCGAAATAAAAAATATAAATATGACGATATCACTTTCATTCGTCGCCAAATCGATCATTGAGCTATACTCGACATTTGTCTAGCCAATCTAACATTATCATCATGTTTTGATTTAAAATAAAAATAAAAAAAATTTATTAGATAAGCCTTCTATAGTACATGGGACCAGGGAAATTCAACATGTTAACATATATGAAGAGAAATGAAAAACCTAAAATCATAATTGAGAAGCAAATTCAATCACGACAAACGTCAAAAACCGAACGAAAAAACAACGCGTCTAGTCATACACATCCCTTTATACGTCCCGCGAATTATTATTCAGAAAACAATTTGAACTTAATATTTATAATTTTAAAAGATGAGCTTCTTTCCTATTATCTGTATCTTATGAATTTTATAAAAATTGCACAATTATATTTCAAACTGCTAAGTTTTATGATTGGATATTTTTAGAAATTTTATTTAAAAAGTCGATGTGGAATATTTAGTTTTATGACTGTAAGGTACCTTAGATTAAGGAAATTACTAGATATGAAATAACTAAGGAAAAACCGTTAAATTTCGTCGCGAGTAATGGCGGACTTAGGTACGGCCGTCTACATAACAATTGACAAAATGTCAACACTTAAATCTAAAAAATATCGACATTTTATCGATATTATTAATTCAAATCGATATTATTATAAATGCGAAAGTTTGGATGTTTGTTACTCAATCACGCAAAAACGACTGAACGGATTTGAATGAAATTTGGCACACAGGTAGATAATAACCTGCGGAATCTGCGGATCTTGCGGAATTCGCCAAAAACTTTTATAATGCAGCGGGCTGCACGCTGCAGCTAGTAGAAACACCTGTTGAAAACAGAACACAAAGACGTTGTATGTAAATATCAAATACATTTAAACAACACGTACCAGCGTAATGATTCATTTGGCGATTTCGTTCTATATCATATAACTAGCTGTTGCCCGCGACTTCGTCCGCGCGGACTTCATTTACTCCGCACTGCTCCTCCCCCGTAGGTGATAGCGTGATAATATGTAGCCTATATGTTGACCCGACCTGTTAGTAATATTCATGCAAAATTTGAAGTAAATCCATGCAGTACTTTTTGAGTTTACCCCGGACATACATTGACTTTCCTACGATTTTATTATATGTATATAGATGCTGCATTAGACATAATCATTTAATTGTTTTTTACCTTAATATTTAAGGCACACATCACAGTTATGGAAAACTACAATAATTTAATTAAAATCGGTAAATATTTATGTAAACAAACATCATTTGTGACAACAAACAACATCATCATCATTTTATGTACGTTGATAGCATGCAACAATAATAGCGAATTGGCTGCAAACTGTTTAAGGTGACGTTATTTTTATAAATGCTTTGAATTTAGAGCACTGACGAAATTTTTGTAGCTTTGTCTATTATGAAAATTCGAACTTGTTAAACAGAGATAAAACTATTTTTATATATTGAGCGTTGAAATGGATGCTATTTTATAATTTTTAATGCTTACCGATATTAATTCCAAATCCTTATTTCCTCTTTTCAAAGTAAGGTATACTTACATATAATTTTTCGTGATAATTTAGTTCATTTTGACAGACAACCAAAACACGGCTGACAATGACATTATGAGCGCGTATTTGATTCGTAACGAAAACTTCAAGTTTTCAAGTTTTTTCCAGAGCAGTATCATAATAATGTGAGCAGGTTATTCGAAAGATATTACAGTTTTTGCATGATTAAGTCTTGATTATTCGATTTACCCCAAACAATCACGAAATACGCGCGAAGATTTATAATGTTTTTAAAATAATTCTTATTAATAAATGAGTTCATATAACGGACTGAAAAAAAATCAATATATTGAACATTACCTTAATTCACATATAATATTTTACGTTTCTATTATAATACTTACTGGTGAAAAAAAAATAAAAAATTGGTGAAAAAAGTGAATTGATTTTGTAATTTTTAATATTATTTTTCAGTATCTAATAACAATATTTTCGTCATTTTAGCTCTGTGTTGCACTTTAGGACCATATATCCTGTTGTAAAAATGCATAAAATAAAATATTATGGCACATTACAATGGTTGTATGAAATATAGCCTATTTTCATAAAACACTACGCATGGATTGTCTTCGTTTTAAAAAACCGTTATCAAAATTTATATTCTTGCTCTACAGTATTCAAAAATTAATCTTGCAAAAACTGTAATATCCTGCGAATAATCTGCTTCCATATTACGACACTGCTCGTTTTCGTTGTAAATCGAATACACGCTCTTAAATTGGCTACACCATTTTTATTTTTGATCTCGAATTACATTTCCGATTATAGTTAATAAGATTAAAAGCTGGTATTGCCAATTACAGAACATACGAAAACTACACCAGAAGCAATATTATTTATTCGTCTCTTACCCACAATAAAATACAACCTAACAGCGCAACAATATTTACAAGATATGTATTAAAAATGACTAATTTGCATCTACACAAGGACACTTCATTGTAAAGTTTTTAAATACTTCGATTTTTTTTTCAAAATATTTTTAACATCCGTCAATACTTCTTGTAAGCCATTTTTTAACTTTTGCGGCACGGAACACGTATAGTCTTTTATATTTAATTTATCTAATTCATCTTGTAATGTTGATTTATATTCATATTCTGTCCATTTATCGAAGATGTCTTCTAAAAATCCTATAATGTCTTGCACTTCATCGTTTAATTTGTTCAAGAGCTCAGCGGTTTCTAATTGATCGGGTGATTGGTTTGCTTTCTTTTTAGATTTCTTGGTGTTCGCCGGCGCGACCACTTCGTTGCAGACCCCGAGTAAGTAACTGGTAACACCAATGAACTGAAAAAGAATTAATTAATTATGTCTTGTATGTATAATTCCGTTTTTTTTTATATCATAAGATGGCAAACAAGCAGATGGGTCTCTTGATGGAAAGAGTCAACCATCGCCTATAGACACCAAAGGTGTTAATGGTGCGTTGCTATCTTGTGGCGAGGTCTAAGCCACATGCATAAGTTTACCGGCTACCTTACCCTCCAAACCGGAACACAACAGCGACAAGCACTGACGCTATTGCGGCTGGAATTGGCAAGGCGGTGGTACTATACCCGGGCGAGACAATGCAGAACTCTACCACCTAGTAGCCACGATGGTAGTGACTCGCATAGCCAATCGGTCGCCTTTTACGACCTGCCTAGGAGAACGGCAGTTAGTGTATTCTTCAAAGCAGCCCGGAACCAACACGGGGAAAAACGTTTATATTGTTTTATTGTTTTTATCTATATTTTCTTTATTTTTAAACTAAACAACGTCTAGAATTTTTTTGGATTAATGTAAAAAAAAATGGAAGCCTGTTACCAGCCAATCATCTCTGAAACTTCCCAATTAATTAATTATTAATTTAAGCAATTCGGAAGCGATAATTCGGACGAACAATGCAACAGCGATATAGTAAAGTGAAAAATGATAGCACGAATTAGTTTGCTTACGGAAAGTGTTTTGGTTTAGTCGGTTGGTTATAGTGTGAATATAGTGACGCTTTATGTTAGTGTTAGTCAGTGCGTATATACGTGTTGTTTTGTGGTGTATCGTACATTTGTGTGGTGAACAAACACGGCTTTTATATAAATAGTATTACAACTATTATAGCGTACAAACAGTTTTAATACTCTTAACTGATAAAGTTAAATATTTAGTGCAGTAGATCTAGGATATAATTGCTTAATATACTAGCTGTGCCACGCGGCTCGCTAAAATAGAAAAGTTTTTGATGAATCCCATGGGAACACCGTCCTTTTCCGGGATAGCAAGTGACTTATGTGCTATTCCAGACTGTAACTTATCTCTATACCAAAATTCATCCAGATTCAACCATGTGTTTTGGTATTATTAAGCACAAACATCCGCTCATCCAATCGTTGAATTTCATATAAATATTAAAAATGCGAAATTAACTCAGTTTGTCTCTTCTTCACGTCTAAACCACTAAACAGATTTGAATGAAATTTAGCATAAAGATAGTTCGAGATCCGTGAAAGGACATTGAATGTATTTTATTGGAACGGGAACCATGCGGGTAAAACCCCGGGACTTTTATTTTATAAAGTTTTCACGTGGACGAAGTCGCGTGCAGAGCTAGTTTATAATATGAGTAAATAAAAATCACGAAGTTCAAGAAGAAAATATAGCAATTTGTGTTTTTTTTAGTATCTATAGGGAAGCGCTTGACCACTATGGCCGCATCTTAGCTTACGATTGTAAGCTAAGACGCGGCCTAAGAGGGAACGCGCTTATATGAAGTGCGTTCTTTATTTAGTGATTACCAGATCTATCAGTATCTAGCAGATATCAGTTAGTGGTACCGGTGAGTTTACCTCGAGGAAATTGGAGAAATCCTCAAAAGAGTCCCGTAAGGTCCACGGCGTGGTGGAGACCATCCTGGCGAGCGGCGCGCGCGCGCGCTGCAGCGCGGCGGCCAGCTCCGCCGACACCCGCCGCGCCTCCGCCGCCGCGCCGCCCGTCGCCGCGCCGCACGCCGCAAGCGCCACCCGCAGCGCTAGGCAGTACAGCTGCCCGTACGGTATCTCGGATCTTACCATGCCTACAAACCAAAATACATTTATTTCATTATTCGAGCGCCCCGTTGATCGAGTGACCGTCTCTACACAACACATCAATGGAGCTCGGGTTCGATTCCCAACAACTAACATTAACATAGCAACGGCAAGTTCGGCAGCACCCATGGAAATCGCAGCTGTATCCGCAGCGACAAGAATACCGGATTTTTGGAGAGATTCCCAATCATCCTCCCTCAGAAGAACAGCGACGTGGTGAACTACAACGACATCGTGGCCAAGCTAGGCAAGGAAGATATATTACAAGTAAGCGATATTACTACAAATCCACCAGAGACTAATAAATACAATACAATCAAGGAACGTCTCATAGATTGTTACGAGGAGTCACAGGAACAGCTATTTCAGAAACTTTTCTCTGGACTTGACCTAGGAGACCTTAAATCATCGCAGCTCATGAGGGAAATAAGGAGCCACAGCCAGGGCAAAATCAGCGATGACGTCATTCGTCTACTTTGGACCCGGCAGCTTCCTTTTTCATTAACCTCGGTATTGGCGGTCCTTTCCTAACTTTTCTCTGGAAAACCTAGGTGAAATTGACGAAAAGATTTACAACAATAACCGAGATCGCGACCATTTCAAAACAAGAAACAGAATGTAGCACAAAGATTTTCACATGTACACATAGATATTGTGGGACAACTACCGACTTCTCAGAATAAACATTATCTTATTACTACGGTAGATCGCATGGTATGGTACATCATGGCCGGAAGCATTTCCAGTATCAGAAATAAGGGCAGAAAAGGTAGCTGATACAGTCTACAACGGATGGATCTCAAGATTTGAGTGTCACGACTGACCAAGGCCGTCAGTTTGAGTCCAATTTATTTCACTCTCTGGCAAGACTAATGGGAAAAAAATCCGAAGTACACCCTATCACCCCCAATCAAACAGATTAGTTGAAAGATTTCACCGGAGCTTAAAACCAGCTTAGAATGCTCGTGAAGCGGAAGCGAATTGGGTAAAATAATTACCAGCAGGCTTACTAGGCTTGCGAGCAACCCCACGGGATGATACAGGCTACAGCGCAGCAAAGACGGTATGTGAATCCACAATACGTCTACCCGGCGATTTCTTTGAAACAACGCCACAAAACATAGATATTCACCAGAATGATTACATTAAGCAACTTCGAGAAAACATTTCTCGCATAGTCAAGATACCCAAGAGACGCATAACAAACCAGCATATATTTATACATCCAGAGCTATTCAAGTGTTCGCACGTATTTGTCCGTCGAGACAGGCTAAAGAGGGCATTGAAACCCCCTTACGAGGGACCCTTTAGAGTCGTCGAAAGGAATGAAAAATATTTCATCATACAGCTTGCAGAGAAACAAATCTGCATATCTATAGATAGACTCAAAGCGGCCTTCATAGAAAAATCCGATAACGACATGTCCAATACGTCACGCATCGGCGTACCCAGGGGGGGCCGGGAGGGGCAGCTGCCCTCCCCCCCTGGAATTTGTTTAATTGTTTACCTTAAATAGTTTTAAAATGTTACGGTTGCCCCCCCCCCCCCCTCGACCCAGAACCTGGGTACGCCCATGACGTCACGTATCAATATTAAGATGAACAGATAAAACAAGTTAAGATGACACGCTCGGGACGAATTATAAAACCTCCGACACGTTTTTATCAGCATGCTTAATTTTTTTTGAAGGAGGGAGTGATGTTACAGGCACGATACAACACGCTTGAGTTCTTATGTTGTCGCACCACATTCTATCACGACCCTCGCACGAAAATTACTAGTATATAAGGTTAAGGAAAATCCCAGTAAAATTACAGTTTATTAAACACATTTATTAACCGATCAGTGACTGTTATTTAACCAACGTAATAAATGCTAAACACAAAAATAAAAATAAACTTATTTAAATTTAAAGTGTGATGTTTTACCGTAAATTCTAGAAGGCAAAGGCGCTGATATACATAGTCGTTGTTTTCTGTTGTACTTCTCCCTACATTTCTCCATCGCGCTTCCAAAAGCTTCTATACACGAATTCAACTCCTCATATTTTACACGTTTGTCTTCTGGACTTCTACTCTCCGAACATTCTACACATAAAGCTGCAAAAAAAAAATCATTACTGTAGTACAATTACAACTCCTAACATTCTATACACCAACTAAACGTTTACAGAATACAAATTTCTTTCTCGTTATTGTCGTTCTCTCGTCTTGTCTCTCGTCAATCTCGTCGTTAGAATCGGCCATTTGAATTAAACAACAAAATTTGATAAATCAAAGTATACATATATAAATAAATAAATATTCACGGGTCAAATAACACTGACTGATCTAAACCCAAAGTAAGCAAATTATTTGCTTGTGTGTTTTAGTCATTATTAAGACACTGTTGTTATTGCACACTTTTACACATATATTTTTAAAATATGAATCGACCACTTCCACTTTTAAAGCATCTTCAGGATTTAATATACTTAACTGATTATTATTGATTATTGTGGGACATAATCAAACGTTAATATTGATTTTAAAAGGGTAAGCTTAAATATCGCTCAAAGGTGTTATCAGCCTAAACAATTTTGCCCAAAGCTGTAGGAAATTTTCATTTACAATAATATTACACTAATTTACAACTATAAATATGGATAAAAAACGTCAATTAAATAATTAATTATGTCAAATAATGTCAAGTAAAACAAAATAAAAACAGATTAACACACCTATTACCTATTACATTTTTTAACATCAATAACTGTGCAAATCTATTTCTATTTTGTTTTACTTGACAATATTTATGTGACATAATTATTTGACATTTTTGTATCCACATTTACAGTTAAAAATTAGTGTAATATTATTGTAAATTAAAATTTCCCGTATCTTTGGGCAAAATTGTTTAGGCTGACAACACCTTTGAGCGATATTTAAGGTTACCCTTTTAAAATCAATATTTACGTTTTTTATAGTCAATAATAATCAGTTAAGTATATTACATCCTGAAGATGCTTCAAAAATGAAACCTGTCGATTAATATATTAAAAATATATGTAAAAGTGAAATTTATGAAAATGAATGTGCAATAATAAAATAGTAGTGTTTAATAACAATGGAATTTCACCAAGTGCCGACGATGGAAAGTAAAGAATATATTTTTGTTTTCTTATTGTAAACAAACGTTTTTAATTTTAAAGGGTTAAAATTAATATATGAGATATAAATGTATTAGGTATGTCTATGTTGACGATGCAGATGTATTGCGACGTGAATGTCTTAAAATAGTATGTAATAATTGTATTTGTATTATATTTTTAGTGAATTTTAAAAAAGTATCCATGACAGGATTTACATTTCAGTAGAAATGAATAATACAATACGATAAGCATCGACATGCAAATCTTTCGAGGCGAACTTTTTGTAAACCCTCATAGTTTTCCTTTAGGCCATACTTATTTATGATTGTGTGATAAATCCACATTAAGTTATTCATACAGTGTAATAAAAATTATAATTCTACCTCCATACCTATACAAGAGACTAGTCCATCCTTTAGCCGTAAGTAGGAAACTTCTTCGTCAAAGGTGCGTGCCTTGATGTCTGGTTCCAGGCATTGTGGCGGCTCCCAACTTACTATTGCGTTCAGATCCCGGTTATCCCTGTGCAGGGAAAAACTTATATAAATTTTATAGGTGAAACCTAGAATTAACCTTGAACTAATGTCTAGTATATAGTCGAGTAGAAATCTATAATTTATTCAACAAATTTCCGCATCAAAGAAGAATTTAAAAATAGCCAATGTCACATAATACGGCGGTAGCCCCGATCCAGCAGGAGCGTGGTATAGTCTATCTGTCACTCCCCGCGGCGCCCCGCTCCGGCAGCAGTGTGGCACAGTCTGCCTGTCACTCCCCGCGGCGCCCCGCTCCGGCGGTAGTGTGGCACAGTCTGTCTCTGTCACTCCCGCGGCGCCTCGCTCCAGCAGTAGTGTGGCACAGTCTGTCACTCCCCGCGGCGCCCCGCTCCGGCAGTAGTGTGGCACAGTTTGTCTGTCACTCCCCGCGGCGTCCCGCTCCGGCAGTAGTGTGGCACAGTCTGTCTCTGTCACTCCCGCGGCGCCCCGCTCCAGCAGTAGTGTGGCACAGTCTGTCACTCCCCGCGGCGCCCCGCTCCGGCAGTAGTGTGGCAAAGTCTGTCTGTCACTCCCCGCGGCGTCCCGCTCTGGCAGTAGTGTAGCACAGTCTCTCTGTCACTCCCCGCGGCGCCCCGCTCCGGCAGTAGTGTGGCACAGTCTCTCTGTCACTCCCTGCGGCGCCCCGCTCCGGCAGTAGTGTGACACAGTCTGTCTGTCACTCCCCGCGGCGCCTCGCTCAGACAGTAGTGTGGCACAGTCTGCATCTGTCACTCCCGCAGAGCCCCGCTCCTGCAGTAGTGTGGCACAGTCTGTCTCTGTCACTCACCGCGGCGGCGGCAGCGCGCAATGTCCCCGCGGCGGTGCGGGCGGACCGGCCAGCAGCGGTAGTAGCGCCCTTTCCCTCGCAGCCAGCGCGCTCCACGCACACGCGTCCATCCTCTCTCCCCACGCACACAGCTCCACCAGTTTCTCGAATGTTCCATATTTATAAGCGTACGTTAAATGCTCCACACTCTACAAAAAAGATTAAACAATATTTTATTAAATTAAAAATAAAGCACTTGTGTAAAATAAAATAAAGTGTGCGAGTGTCTGTTGCCACGTCAGTAGCACAAGCAGAGTTACACAGTTTATGTATTTAATCCACATTTCACTTAATAACCAAGCTGCTTTAGGACAAACAAATAGCAGTCTACAATTGTTGAACGGTTCTTGGCTATTATTAAGACGTTTTATTACTGAGGTGGGGAACAGTGTATTGGACGTAAGCGGACTACCTAGTCTTGACATAAATATTGTCACAAATAAAAAAACAATGTGTGAGTTTAATACATGAATATAAAACCATTAATAATATATAAAGCTTATTCGAAGTGGTCTCAATAGTCCTTTAAAGTTGAGGCCAGCTATCAATAGAAGCAAGCAAGCAGAAGATGGTATGAATTGTTTTAGGGATTTTAAATTATCATGGCATTTAGAGCAAGCCGTACTCTCTAAAACTGACCATAAATCATAATTCAGCGGATTAAGATCGAGACTAGATGACGACCAGGCTTCAGCTCTGATGAATTTGGAACGTTGGTTTCTAACCAAGATTGGGTGGATCGATGGCTATATGACTCAGCGCCGAGTCTTGCAAAAAGGACATTCTTAGTTATTTAACACGGTGTTGTTAAGGGGTTTAACTATATTCTGAAAAATGGTATATTGCGATACTTGTTCCGATGTTTTGATACCTTTTCGCAAAAATATGGCTCAATCACTCCTTCATAGCTAACACCCCATCAAATCATCACTGAAGTCGGATATTTCCCACGTTGTACTCTGTTAACTAATTGGGAAGCTTTGAGCATATATACGATCATTTTGTTTGTTAAAGTATTGCTCAATGTAAAAAAAATCTCATCGGTAAATAACATTATTTTGTGACTTCCCTTTTCGTTACGCTTAAGTAGTTGTTTTGACTTTACCACTCTATTCTTTTTTAAATTATCAGTTAACAATGACCAGACTCTTATAGGCTGCGACTCCTGTAATGCCAGTTTAAAAAATGTTTTAAAACACGCGGCATGCGAGGTGCTATTTTCATCTCCCAAGACAACATTTTTTGCTTTCGGACAGATTTTTCTTCGAATTGACAAAATTTCAAAAATATTAAATCGCCAAACTAAAAATACCATTTCTTTATTTTTCAATTCTGATTACTAATATATATATTTTAATTTTTTTCGTTACGCAATACTGGAGAAAAAAAATGCAGTGACGTCACTTAAACGGCAGAATAAGGTAATACCTTTGCTTTGCTAAAAACGTATAGTTTAAAAAGTATAATAGGAATGTCATCATACGATAATGTCAAATATGTCAATCTTTCACTAACCGCTCTCCATATTGTTTGTGTTAGAAAATTTTTAAAGACCTGCTTCAGCGACTCCACTCTGCCCTATTTGTAATTAACACCAGGATTTATTTGATATTACGCAATAATATTACTGTAAACTAGAACACTTTATAGAAATATGATCAAATGTAAACAACGGTTTAATGATTTATAATACTCGATATTTATTTGATAAATGTCATAGATGACAAGTGCTTTTTTGTCGGGTCACAAAAAACAAAGGCGTAGCATCATTCAGCCGTATAAATGACGTCATTTGGCACTTACGTCTATTTAGAATGAGAAGAACTTTAAGAGTTAAATAAATATCAAAATAAATGAATTTTGAGAAAGTAAAAAATACGTGTATTCTATTTTTCAATCTAGTTTCAGTTAAAAATATAATATAAGGGTGTTAAAAAAATGAAATGTTGTCAATTCTTTCCCTTACAGCACTTTGATCTCTTTTCCGTACGACCACTTTAGAACGACGACGGACGACGGCCAGATATTTTTCTGTTACAAACAGAGAAGGTTTCATTGTACCCACCAAAAGCCCGGTACACAAACATTTGACTAATACCAAGCATATGGAGAGTTTTAAAAATTGTATTTGACTTCATACCTTCTTTGTGTAATGCAATCACAGTGCAGTTGCAAATTATTTAAGCTTAATTTTGCCATTGAATTAGCTTAATTTTGTCTTAAATGTCTATTTAAGTAATTTCTTTCCAACAGAGCCAACCGTTTGTTTGTTTTGGTGAGATTTGGTGTGATGCGGGTTGGTGTATGGTAGTGTGGTATGGTGTAGTATGATAGGGTGGTGTGGTGTAGTATAGGTTTGGTGTATGGTAGTGTAGTGTGGTGTGGTGTAGTATGGTGTGGTGTAGTGTGATGTGGTGAGGTGTAGTATGCGGGTGTGTGGTACGCACGTCCATGGCGTGGTGCCTGCGGAAGGCGCAGGTGTCGGCCAGCAGGCGCAGCGCGCGTGTGTGTAGTGTGATGTGGTGTGGTGTAGTGTGCGGGTGTGTGGTACGCACGTCCATGGCGTGGTGCCTGCGGAAGGCGCAGGTGTCGGCCAGCAGGCGCAGCGCGCGTGTGTGTAGTGTGATGTGGTGTGGTGTAGTGTGCGGGTGTGTGGTACGCACGTCCATGGCGTGGTGCCTGCGGAAGGCGCAGGTGTCGGCCAGCAGGCGCAGCGCGCGTGTGTGTAGTGTGATGTGGTGTAGTGTGCGGGTGTGTGGTACGCACGTCCATGGCGTGGTGCTTGCGGAAGGCGCAGGTGTCGGCCAGCAGGCGCAGCGCGCGTGTGTAGTGTGATGTGGTGTGGTGTAGTGTGCGGGTGTGTGGTACGCACGTCCATGGCGTGGTGCCTGCGGAAGGCGCAGGTGTCGGCCAGCAAGCGCAGCGCGCGTGTGTGTAGTGTGATGTGGTGTGGTGTAGTGTGCGGGTGTGTGGTACGCACGTCCATGGCGTGGTGCCTGCGGAAGGCGCAGGTGTCGGCCAGCACGCGCAGCGCGCGTGTGTGTAGTGTGATGTGGTGTGGTGTAGTGTGCTGGTGTGTGGTACGCACGTCCATGGCGTGGTGCCTGCGGAAGGCGCAGGTGTCGGCCAGCAGGCGCAGCGCGCGTGTGTGTAGTGTGATGTGGTGTGGTGTAGTGTGCGGGTGTGTGGTACGCACGTCCATGGCGTGGTGCTTGCGGAAGGCGCAGGTGTCGGCCAGCAGGCGCAGCGCGCGTGTGTAGTGTGATGTGGTGTGGTGTAGTGTGCGGGTGTGTGGTACGCACGTCCATGGCGTGGTGCCTGCGGAAGGCGCAGGTGTCGGCCAGCAGGCGCAGCGCGCGTGTGTGTAGTGTGATGTGGTGTGGTGTAGTGTGCGGGTGTGTGGTACGCACGTCCATGGCGTGGTGCTTGCGGAAGGCGCAGGTGTCGGCCAGCAGGCGCAGCGCGCGTGTGTAGTGTGATGTGGTGTGGTGTAGTGTGCGGGTGTGTGGTACGCACGTCCATGGCGTGGTGCCTGCGGAAGGCGCAGGTGTCGGCCAGCAGGCGCAGCGCGCGTGTGTGTAGTGTGATGTGGTGTGGTGTAGTGTGCGGGTGTGTGGTACGCACGTCCATGGCGTGGTGCCTGCGGAAGGCGCAGGTGTCGGCCAGCAGGCGCAGCGCGCGTGTGTGTAGTGTGATGTGGTGTGGTGTAGTGTGCTGGTGTGTGGTACGCACGTCCATGGCGTGGTGCCTGCGGAAGGCGCAGGTGTCGGCCAGCAGGCGCAGCGCGCGTGTGTGTAGTGTGATGTGGTGTGGTGTAGTGTGCGGGTGTGTGGTACGCACGTCCATGGCGTGGTGCTTGCGGAAGGCGCAGGTGTCGGCCAGCAGGCGCAGCGCGCGTGTGTAGTGTGATGTGATGTGGTGTGGTGTAGTGTGCGGGTGTGTGGTACGCACGTCCATGGCGTGGTGCCTGCGGAAGGCGCAGGTGTCGGCCAGCAGGCGCAGCGCGCGTGTGTGTAGTGTGATGTGGTGTGGTGTAGTGTGCGGGTGTGTGGTACGCACGTCCATGGCGTGGTGCCTGCGGAAGGCGCAGGTGTCGGCCAGCAGGCGCAGCGCGCGTGTGTGTAGTGTGATGTGGTGTGGTGTAGTGTGCTGGTGTGTGGTACGCACGTCCATGGCGTGGTGCCTGCGGAAGGCGCAGGTGTCGGCCAGCAGGCGCAGCGCGCGTGTGTGTAGTGTGATGTGGTGTGGTGTAGTGTGCGGGTGTGTGGTACGCACGTCCATGGCGTGGTGCTTGCGGAAGGCGCAGGTGTCGGCCAGCAGGCGCAGCGCGCGTGTGTAGTGTGATGTGGTGTGGTGTAGTGTGCGGGTGTGTGGTACGCACGTCCATGGCGTGGTGCCTGCGGAAGGCGCAGGTGTCGGCCAGCAGGCGCAGCGCGCGTGTGTGTAGTGTGATGTGGTGTGGTGTAGTGTGCGGGTGTGTGGTACGCACGTCCATGGCGTGGTGCCTGCGGAAGGCGCAGGTGTCGGCCAGCAGGCGCAGCGCGCGTGTGTGTAGTGTGATGTGGTGTGGTGTAGTGTGCTGGTGTGTGGTACGCACGTCCATGGCGTGGTGCCTGCGGAAGGCGCAGGTGTCGGCCAGCAGGCGCAGCGCGCGTGTGTGTTGTGTGATGTGGTGTGGTGTAGTGTGCGGGTGTGTGGTACGCACGTCCATGGCGTGGTGCTTGCGGAAGGCGCAGGTGTCGGCCAGCAGGCGCAGCGCGCGTGTGTAGTGTGATGTGGTGTGGTGTAGTGTGCGGGTGTGTGGTACGCACGTCCATGGCGTGGTGCCTGCGGAAGGCGCAGGTGTCGGCCAGCAGGCGCAGCGCGCGTGTGTGTAGTGTGATGTGGTGTGGTGTAGTGTGCGGGTGTGTGGTACGCACGTCCATGGCGTGGTGCCTGCGGAAGGCGCAGGTGTCGGCCAGCAGGCGCAGCGCGCGTGTGTGTAGTGTGATGTAGTGTGGTGTAGTGTGCGGGTGTGTGGTACGCACGTCCATGGCGTGGTGCCTGCGGAAGGCGCAGGTGTCGGCCAGCAGGCGCAGCGCGCGTGTGTGTAGTGTGATGTGGTGTGGTGTAGTGTGCGGGTGTGTGGTACGCACGTCCATGGCGTGGTGCCTGCGGAAGGCGCAGGTGTCGGCCAGCAGGCGCAGCGCGCGTGTGTGTAGTGTGATGTGGTGTGGTGTAGTGTGCGGGTGTGTGGTACGCACGTCCATGGCGTGGTGCCTGCGGAAGGCGCAGGTGTCGGCCAGCAGGCGCAGCGCGCGTGTGTGTAGTGTGATGTGGTGTGGTGTAGTGTGCGGGTGTGTGGTACGCACGTCCATGGCGTGGTGCCTGCGGAAGGCGCAGGTGTCGGCCAGCAGGCGCAGCGCGCGTGTGTGTAGTGTGATGTGGTGTGGTGTAGTGTGCGGGTGTGTGGTACGCACGTCCATGGCGTGGTGCCTGCGGAAGGCGCAGGTGTCGGCCAGCAGGCGCAGCGCGCGTGTGTGTAGTGTGATGTGGTGTGGTGTAGTGTGCGGGTGTGTGGTACGCACGTCCATGGCGTGGTGCCTGCGGAAGGCGCAGGTGTCGGCCAGCAGGCGCAGCGCGCGTGTGTGTAGTGTGATGTGGTGTGGTGTAGTGTGCGGGTGTGTGGTACGCACGTCCATGGCGTGGTGCCTGCGGAAGGCGCAGGTGTCGGCCAGCAGGCGCAGCGCGCGTGTGTGTAGTGTGATGTGGTGTGGTGTAGTGTGCGGGTGTGTGGTACGCACGTCCATGGCGTGGTGCCTGCGGAAGGCGCAGGTGTCGGCCAGCAGGCGCAGCGCGCGTGTGTGTAGTGTGATGTGGTGTGGTGTAGTGTGCGGGTGTGTGGTACGCACGTCCATGGCGTGGTGCCTGCGGAAGGCGCAGGTGTCGGCCAGCAGGCGCAGCGCGCGTGTGTGTAGTGTGATGTGGTGTGGTGTAGTGTGCGGGTGTGTGGTACGCACGTCCATGGCGTGGTGCCTGCGGAAGGCGCAGGTGTCGGCCAGCAGGCGCAGCGCGCGTGTGTGTAGTGTGATGTGGTGTGGTGTAGTGTGCGGGTGTGTGGTACGCACGTCCATGGCGTGGTGCCTGCGGAAGGCGCAGGTGTCGGCCAGCAGGCGCAGCGCGCGTGTGTGTAGTGTGATGTGGTGTGGTGTAGTGTGCTGGTGTGTGGTACGCACGTCCATGGCGTGGTGCCTGCGGAAGGCGCAGGTGTCGGCCAGCAGGCGCAATGCGCGCGCGGCCCCCAGCGCCGCCGGCAGCCGCGCCGCGTGCAGCCAGCCCAGCGACACCAGCTGCACGTGCTTTAGTTCCAGCCGCCCGTACGCCGACTCCGCGCACGCAGCGTTACCTGTTCAGTTGTTCATAACCACAACACATACAGCACAAATTAAGGGCTAGTGTCCTTTCGCTAAAAATAGAAACAAATACAATCTTGATGCGTAGCTCAACCGTACACTATAATGCTGTTAATATAAGTATATGCTGTGGCGCCGTTGATCCGTACCGCTGAAGGGTCATTGTGATGGAACCAGCGGGTCAACTTCTTGTAGAGAGACGTCATAACTGTGGAGGTTGATGACGTCACACAAGGACAAAAAAGGTGAAAAGGAAGATCTTCCAGGCGAGGTGTACTGCCTGGGGACCGAAATCCATTTGAGAAGCGTTGAAACTTGTATATAGTGTGTTCAAGATAAATAATTGTGATATCGCGATTCAGGATTTTATTTTGAATTTCACAATTTTGTATTTTTATTATATTTCCTGGAAGCGTTTTGCAGATTGTTTGAAACGCTTTTACAAGTTTCCCGATGTTATCAGAGAATTACGAGTTAACATACCCGTTTATCAATACACAGTGTAATGTCAAAGACGTCACAAAAGAATCGGCCTCCGATTGGGCCGTGGGATCGCGTGCTCCACGTCTTTACCCCTCACGCAGTGGCAGATAAAAGCGAGCACCGGTTTTGCGGCGGTCTTTTTCTACTTGACCAAACGGGCAAAAGTACGTGGCAGTAGAAGCCACGGGAAGGGAACTTGGGTCCTGAATTGTGCCGCAGCCCGACCTACCCCCGATGGCCTACGGTAAGCCTACCACCTGTTTCTTTTTCGTTAAGTCAACTAGCCAGCCACCAAGCGAAGTCCAAGACATTCATTCGTCGCTAGACGCATTGAGTCGCCGAGCCCAAGTACTCTTCGATTTTTCCTATTATCTCTTTTTCAGTAAGTTAGCCATTTGTAAGCTAGTGATGATGGTAGTGAATCTCAGTCACTTGTTATGCCAAATACCATCAGCAGACTAAGCTGCTAATGTTTTTTTTAAGAAAAAGCCTTTTATCAGACCTTTTCTTAAAAAAAATCGTTTTTTTCCCCGCCATGAGTTTTAAAGTCAGAACCTGGTGATTTATAACCGAACATCTCAACTATAATAATAAGGTTGTCTTTGCTAAAAACTTACCCAAAACATGGTACAGATGTACAAGCAGCAGTTTGGCATGGAAATTGGCCGGAGAATGATGCAGCACTAACTCCAGCAGACACGAGGCTTCCACTACTGGAGATGCGTCTTGTTGCTGCACCGCTGCAACAATTACTCCAACTTTTCAAATGCGAAAGAACAAAGACATCAGCCGCATCATACTTTACGAGTTTTGCAAGGCCTCGTTCAAGTTTGGTAACACCATTTCAATTCTACGTGCCGCAATAAGATTGATGCATGTTATAGTCATATACCAGTTCGTGGGGGTAAGGTAAGGTAGTTGCATGGGGCAATCCCTGATATTTTGCGTACCGCAATAAGGTTGGTGCTTGTCATACTCGTGTACTAGTTTGGGGGATTAGGTTGCACAGGGCAATATATACCTGCAACACAGATTACAAGGCACCGTTAACGTCATTGGTATACATGAAGGCCATCTGCTTGTTTGCCTATATATTAAAAAAACTAGCTTATGACTACAGTTTAGCCCTTCATGGCTGATTATCTCCAATCTCTCTCCAGTTTGTACATCTTAAAGTACTGTTACGAATAATCTAGAAGGGTGTAGAGTTGGAGCGCGCGCGCTAACTATCTAGAAATAAAAGAAAGAGATAGCTACTCCTATTGACAAACAAATAGTTGACCTGGGCTATGCCATAATGGACTTTGTGGGATATGGCATAAGGTTGAAAGTAGCGTGTACCAGGATTTATGACTCATAACATGTTTACGATAAGAAGTGATTCATTGTTTTATTACACATTTAGATTTTTCTGGATCCAGCTAGGACTTAACCCTGCCTATAAATAGAGAAGTGTTGACAGACACAAGGCAGTTTTTATCAAGCGATCGAGAGCGATACATCAAGTGACCAGTGCGAAGCGAGAAGTGTTTTATTGTGTAGTGTTCTAAGTTCAGTGATAGTACAGCGAGTGACTAGGGTGTAAAGTGTATTTTAGTATTATATTGTGTTGTGTTGTGTAAATACACGGATTTAATATAAGTGGTGTTTTCTTACAATTACGAACCCGCCGAGTACGTAACAGTACTATACAATGTATTCGCTGTACTATAACTACACCAATCTGCATGACCGTTACTTAATTCTATTTGCCTGCCTCAACAACATCTATATTCTGTGAGCATCTGCAAGACGACATAATAATTTCACCCACATTTATTGCCAGACTATTAGGGCTTTCATTCTAAGGGAATGGAAGATTAAAATTCTCACTCTCCCTTTACTAAATTCCTATTAATTCTTCTTTAATTAAATTTACAAACAGTAGAGAATTTTTGGGACGTATATCAAACAACTGTAACTAGCTATTGCATGTGGCCGAAATTCAACCATGGACTAAACAGTAAGATCTCTTTGAAACTCACAACTCACTTTAGCCGTAAAGAAAATATTACACAGGTGTGTATATTATTGTGTACATCACATGAATGTAGTGTGTGTATTTACTTGGTCGATAATATACAGGGTTACTTTTAAAAGTCCGGTCAAATTTTAAAATTAGGAACTACACATTGAATTGAAAGTGTGTTTTAATTATAATTGTAAAATTATTACAAGATAATATAAAAATATTCATTTAAAAATATCTCTTTAAGTACATTTTTTCCGACCATTTTTAATTAGGTTGAAGGCACCTTGAGGTGTAGTGAAGTAAAGATAGACGAGTTTTAGTTTTTCAACTTAAGGGGTTTTAAATTTAAATGTTAAGAATCGCCAATATTACAATAGTATTTTTTCTTACCTCCATGATTTATTTATTTACCGGTCTCGGTATGTCGTATTCAAATATTGCATTTTTAGCGCCGTCATATTTAAACCACCACACCACTTAAGATATAGCATAACCATTATGAAACATGGAAATTAAGTATTAAAGCACCATTATGTCTAACAATAGAAACCGAAAACCATTAATGTGCAGTGTGTGCACACTACGATGTATCCGACGTTGACTGGAGAGAGCGCGGGCGCCGCTCGCCGGACGGTACGTGTGGGGAGCTGGGACACTATAATATGAGCAGTGCTCGACGACTGATACTATCGAATCAGCCGAATTTTGCGCAATTGAAATTATATCCATGCGTTGTGTTTTTTGTGTCAAGTAAAAAAAAAAATTTTGTTTTTTTTTAAATTATACATATATTATACATCTGTGTATATTATTGTGTGTCACGTGAATGTAGTGTATGTAAAGTTTATTTAATATACTTTAATGTAATTCTAATGAACTTTATTTAAAAACTAGCTGTTTCCCGCGACTTCGTCCACGCGGACTTCGTTTACTCCGCACTGCTCCTCCCCCGTAGGTGATAGCGTAATAATATGTAGCCTATATGTTGACCTAACCTGTTAGTAATATTCATTCAAAAATTGAAGTAAATCCATGCAGTACTTTTTGAGTTTACCCTGGACACATACAGAAAAACAAACAAACAAAAATTGTAAAAACTATATTTTTGGCTTCGATATCGATTGTAGATCACGCCCCAAGTATTCTTTTAAAAAAATATTCAATGTGCAGTTTTGACTTCCCTACGATTTTATTATATGTATAGATATTAGGTTTCTGCAGTCCTCTGTATAATGTAAGCTTGAACTGTGCCAAATTTCACACTCCACTGTTCACACAATTGTATAAAAGAAGGTACAACATTTTCTCCTTACGTATTAATATATAGATACGACTTACCAGCATAGAAATAATGATGTGCTGCTAAAACTCCATAGCCATCTGCAGCACAAAATTCTGTGGGCGTCGCTGTGATAAGCTTTTGACTGATACACCGTAAGTAATGGCGGCGTAGAAGAGATGCTATGTTCAAATTTTCTTCTGCGGTCCCCACGGGTGATGTCAACCTCCATGCTAATATACACGATATATGACGTTGAATATCCTCTGGCTGAAAGTCAGTTTGTGATAGGATTAACGAATATTTTTCATTTGATCAGTTAATTATTAGTGTGAGTAAGGTAGGTAAGTTAATTAACGAAAATAATTTATATCAGTTATTTTTTTTAACAAATCAAAGTTTTAAAATCCAATAAAAAACCATAGGCCCCTCAATGGCACGCATTTGTATCATGTGTAATAATAATAATAATTTTATTTGCAAACATAAGGTTATACATAGTTGTTGGTTAGATAATACATGTTACATACATCACGGAAAACTCGCATCTGAATCCCACCAACGTAAAACCACCCAGTCTACCTGGATGCGAGGTGAATATGCCGGAAATTCGCATCCGTCAGACTGAGTTTCTTAAAACGCTACGGAATCTGGACGTGAACAAAGCCAGTGGCCCCGATGGGATTCCAGCCATAGCGCTTAAAACCTGTGCACCTGAACTCGCTCCTGTGTTGACACGCCTCTTTCGCCTTTCGATGAGGACTGGAAAAGTACCGAAATCATGGAAGCTCGCCAACGTGCAGCCTGTGCCCAAAAAAGGCAGTCGTGCCGACCCCCCCAACTATAGACCAATTTCAGTAACGTCTATACTCTGCAAGACTATGGAGTGTGTACTGAACAGCAGACTCATTGCGCATCTAGAAGCAAACGATCTGCTCAGTGACCGCCAATACGGGTTTCGCCGAAATCGGTCCACTGGAGATCTTCTAGCGTATGCCACCTACATCTTGAGCGCGGCCATCGAGAATCAGTGTAAAGCACTAGCTGTCTCCCTTGATATCTCGAAGGCCTTTGACAGGGTCTGGCATGATAGTCTTATTAGCAAGCTTCCATGATATGGTCTGCCTACTGGTCTCTGCACCTGGATCTCAGATTTTCTGAGTGGCCGATCGATTAGTGTAGTCGTCGACAGCTGCTCGTACGACCAAATGTCAATAAATGTCGGAGTCCCTCAGGGATCAGTTCTCTCCGCAACCACAGAATACTGGAGACTAACAGTAGTCAATCTACATACAATATAACATTCGAGCAACGCACATATAGACACCTCTCACGGACGCGATATCTTGGAATGTTTCGGGACAGTTTGTTCCGCATCAGTCCGAGATATCGCGTCCGGGAGAGGTGTGTATGCGAGCTATGCTAGAAAATTACTTGTATGGAACACTGACTTCTGTAATTAGTTTCTAGTATTCTGTGTCGCAACTCTATTCCTGCTACACATTAACAACCTGCTGAAGCCCGGTATCTATGGGTACGCAGACGATAGCACTGTTGTGGAGAGCTACACATCCAGCGCGCGGGCCAGTACGTACAGATCCGGTCTCTCAGGGAGGCGATGGTCGATCGTTTGAACCTGTACTTACAGGCCGTCTCGATTGGGGCGATACCAATCTAGTCAAGTTTAATGCGACTTATACCCAGCTATGTCTATTCTCCGTCTAGTCTATTTCACCTATCTCCGTCTTTCCAGGGTGTGTCCGTGCCGATAACTGACCACCTCGATATGCTTGGTATCACCTTAACCAGGCCTCTGACACTCGCTTATACTTACAGCGATAAGCACCTACAGCGCGCGACAACTCGACTTTGCAAATCAGTCGGGGCCGCCCCACAGAGTACTTTGTATGGGCCGCCCCGTGCTTATGAGTACACGTGTACCTATTCATATACGACGGCCTGCCGATCATCGTTGCAACGTAAGGTTTGTTACTGTAGGTACTCTTATAAAATGGGGGATTCGTAATATAAAATAATTGCTGTGAGGAAGGTTGTAGCAATAAACAGAAGGATGCAGTTTTCGTTTTTTATTTTATGTTTTGTTTAGTTTACTCGTAATTTTATAAGTAGGTTTTAAGTACTATAGGTAAGGATTACGTAGATTTATCATGTCCCAGTATTGCAACTTGAAATGCGCCATAAATTATTTTTTAACATTAATTATTAACAAAATTAATTTTCCCCGTTTTGATCAGTTTCTTTGAAGTATAGAACAAATGTCGCTATGCCAGGCTTGTCGTAAAAGGCGACGGATTGGCTATACGTGTCATTACCATCGTGACTACTAGGTGGTAGAGTTCCTCACCGTCTCACCTGGGTATACGGTACCACTGCTTACCTATTCCTGCCGCAATAGCGTCAATGCTTATCATTATCTTGTTTTGTTTTGGGGGTTAAAGTTGGGCGTTAGACTTATGTATATTGCATTGCCATTCTGCTACACAGATAGCAACGCATCATTTACGTCTTTGGTATCTATAGGCGATAGAGTATCTTTTTTTATATCATAACATAGCAAACAAGCAGATGGGTCTCTTGATGCAAAGAGTCAACCATCGCCTACAGGCACCAAAGGAGTTAATGGTGCGTTGCTATCTTGTGGCGACGTCTCATGCCGCATGCATAAGTTTACCGGCTACCTTACTCTCCAAACCGGAACACGTCAGTGACAAGCACTGTAGCTATTGCGGCAGGAATAGATAAGATGGTGGTACCAGACCCGGGCGAGACAATGCAGTACTCTACCACTAGTAACCACGATGGTAGTGACTGGTATAGCCAATCGGTCGCCTTTTACGACCTGCCTGGCAGAACGGCAGTTGACCTATTCTTCAAAGGAGCCCGAAACCAACACGGGGAATCTTTGAGACAATCCCGATTTCATTAGAAAGAACAAGAGTTACGCGTTAGAAAGAGATGCAAATTCTAAGTAAATATAAACGTAAGTAATCAAGCACCGCGCAATCTGCATTCGTCTTAATTGTATCGTAGCAAGAGTCCCTATTTCTTTAAACAACTTTACGGAGTGTCTCTTTTGTACTTGTACTATTATATATTCTGTGACTTAACCCCTATTCTCAACTTTGGTTCTTACATAGAAACTAAAGCCCAAGTTGCCTCAAAAGGCTTGGTATTCTGATGAAAGTGAGACAGTATTTCAGCCCGGGACAGTTGCTCAACCTTTATCAAGCACAAGTCTGTTCGTGCATTGAATACTGCTCTTACCTCTGGGACAGATCCGCCAAATACCAACTGGAGACACTTGAGGCGAAAAAGAGGCGTGCCAAGAGGTTGATAAACGACGACGATTTGGTAGGCAAAAAACCCCAGATCCTCGCTCATCGCTGTAGAGTGGCTTGTTTATCAGTTTTTTATCGGATACACTTTGGAAAGTGCGCTGCAGAATTGAACGACTTGATTCTACCATCCATGTTTTTTTACCGATCGTCGAGGCGCAAAGATTCTAGGCATCGCCATATAGTGGATGTTCCACATACCCGGACAAAGTGGAACGACAATGACTCGACATTCTTCATTCAAACTGGAAGGGACTGGAACATGCTTCCTGAGTCTATGTTCCCCAATGAGTACAATCTGGGGATCTTCAAGAGAAGAGTGAACAGGAACCTTCTAGGGAAGCGCGTTCCATCTTAGGCGGCATCTTAGCTTATCATCAGGCGAGATTGTGGTCAAGCTCTTTCCTATCGATAATAAATAAAAAAAATGTTTCTGCTTAGTCTCCTTTGGGTGTGCAATTTTTAGTTCCTTAATATTAGCTATTATTCTAAACTAGCTGACCCAGCAAACATTGTTCTGCCTTTTTAACTACTCTTATTTTTTTTCTATATTTTCTCACCTTTTAAATCTTCCCTGTACTTCAACAATCAATTCAAAATCAAAATTAGCCACATCGGTTCGGCCATTATCGAGTTTTAGCAAGACTAACAAACAGCAATTGATTATATATATATGGCGACTTCGTCCGCACGCAGTTTGTTTACTCCGCACTGCCCCTCCCCCGTAGGGGATAGCATGATAATATGTAGCCTATATGTTGACCCAACCTATTAGTAATATTCATACAAAATTTGAAGTAAATCCATGCAGTACTTTTTGAGTTTACCCCGGACATACATACAGACAAACAGACAAAAATTCTAAAATCTATATTTTTGGCTTCAATATTGATTGTAGATCACGCCCCAAATATTCTTTTAAAAAATATTCAATGTACAGTTTTGACTTTCCTACGATTTTATTATATGTATAGATTTAATAATTAATAAGTTGTCCATTTCATTGTGTTTTTTATATATTTGTTTGCAGTCTAATACATTTTATCTTTAACTATTATATATACACATTTTCTACAGATATTTATTATTATTTATAATATATTCCTCCACTGAGTAAAAAAAATAACTATTAACCAGTCATTACATGCTAATTTAAAGGCATTTCCAAAGGCAAAGAATGCAGATTTTACTGGTGCAAATGTATAACCTTATAAAGTTAAAACTGATTTTCAAACAATGATTGCTTTGATTGCAATGAATAATTTTGTGGCAAAGTAGGTATATGGTTAGTCTATAAATCCAATAATAAACTGTAGGCCCCTAAATGGCACACACACTTGTAGCTGAACTGGTTCTTGGACTGCATAATACAGATTTTACTGGTGCAAATGTATTGCCTTATAAAGTTACCCACTACATTAAAAAAGTTTTTGGTCAATCCCATGGGAATAACCAAAAAAATTTTTTGGTATAAAACGTAGTCTACATGCTATTCCAGGCATTCATTTACCTGTGTGCCAAACTGTAATAAAATTCATTCAGTAAGTTTTTGCTCGATTGATTAACAAACTGTTCGTGATTGATTAAAAAATATAGGTCTCTGATTTTTAAACAATGATTACTGTAAATACAATTTGTAAAAAACCCTGTCTGATCCAAAAGATGTATATAGGTAGATCAGTGACATTATCACAAAATAATAATTATTATTTTTATTAATAAAAAAATATCGTATTTTATTTAAAATGCTTCATTTTAGTGCTCAACTTGAGCAACTTTCTTTTAAATCAAGCAAATGTTTTGAAAATGTATCTATAAGTAACCATAAAATAATTACACAGATATGATTGTATTAAGCTTCCAAATAATACATTTGATGATTAGACAGGATATTTTTTAGATACTGTATATTATCAAATATTTTTGTGGCAAAGTGGGTATATGGTTATAAAATATTCATGTGCTAAAAATATATACATATATTCAAACAGACATAAGCTAGCATTGGAGATTTTATATCATAAGATAGCAAGCAGATTGGTGGTAAGAGACAACCATTGCTAATAGACACCAGACATGTTAATAGTAAGTTGCTATTCATGTGGTGGAATGTTAATGACAGATGCATAAGTTTACTTCCTAAATTAACCTCCAAACTATAATATGACAGTGACAAGAAACAACACTATTGCTGCAGGAATAGGTGGTAGTGCCAATACCAAGCGAGATGCTGTGAAACTCCACCACCAAGTAGTCAACAATGGAGGTGACATGATTGGCCAATTTGGTTTTTACAAACTGGATGGCAGAATAGCAGCCCCCGAGTAGGGTCCCGACCAACTCATTATATATGTCATTTTTAGGACTAGAAAGCAATGGGATGCAGTTGGGATTAAGAGTCTTAAGTAGTAAGGCAGACGTGGCAATAAAATCGATAGTGGAATGGGTTAGTCGAAATCTTCTTAGTTTTTTGCAGGAGTAAACTAAGACCATGACTATTAAGCGTAGTTTTAAAAGGCCACCCACAATTTGGATGCTCGGGAAATCGATTGGCAATCTGGACCATGCTAAGATGTTAGGTGTGGTGATTGACGCCCGTAAAACATTCTTTCAGCACGTGATCGAGCTGCCAAGTGTTGCGGAAAAATGGCTCGTTTGACAGCCACTTCATGAAGTATAAGTTACACGGCTTTGCAGTTAATATAAACGGGGACCTTCGCCGCTATGTTTACGTACGCGACATCCATCTGGTTTCACTGGGTATTGGTTTACCCTGTGCGTAGTGAGCTGACGCATGCAGTGTTCCTCACTGATACTCCTGATGAAGGCGTACAGGTTCGCAAGTACCACGGCTTTGTCTGTGCTGGCTGGAGAAGAACTCGTTGGAGAAGAAGTGACTACTGCTGTAGAAGAGGAAGGGGAAGGGAGTAGGGCGGATGGGTTAGGGAAACCAAAGGACGGAGTTATGGCCAAATGGCAGAAGAGGTGAAACAACAGCACAGGGTAGAGTTCTTCACAAGTTCTTCCCGAGCATTAGTGATCACCTAAGGAGTATGTGGGTTGAACCTGACCATATGAAATTGTTTCAGGGGCAGATTGAGTTATATAGGACTCTACGACTCAGGGTTGTTTCTGCGACTCTAGTGCAGACGAGTATTGCGACGTGTTGTGGGAGCGTCCAATATGGGGACATTAGGAATATTCCTTTTTGGAGAACAAGTTGGAGAGATTGGTGGCAAGGCTGGTCTATTTTTCAGGTCTCGTAGACACTTGTAGCAAAAGAATTATACGATGAAGAGAGCCTAAGAGAAGACGTTGTGCAATGTCCTAAAGATTCGGCCCGTTAAACCATGAAATGGTAGGCAGGGGCCATGGGAGGTGGATGTGTTTGACCTCCTTATCGATGAGAGACTGCCCTAAACTGAGGTTCGGTCTTATAAGAGATGCCTTTAGAGCAAGCTAAGGTCACCATTTTTATCTCTGCTTGTGCACTCTGCTAGCCCCAAAGTCCAGTTTGTAAAAAATGAAAAAATTTTGCTTGTTTTCAAGTTTTTGTAAAAACAGAAAAAAATGTCTTTTGTGTTATTAGAAAGTATTGTCACATGTTATTATTTGGTAAGTTTAAAGTTTAAAACAATGTGACAATAAATACTTACCGATTCAGGCTCACTATTTTCATCAAATCCTAAACAAGTTAAGAAATCTCTACAATGTTCTTCTCTTTCTTTTTGTGGTATCATTGCAATATATGGTTTTAAATCAGGTACTGCACAAGGTTTATTTGCAAAAACTCTTAAATATTGAACACATAAGGCAACACTACTTCCAAGTAGTGCAGTTGGATCCCCATCTACAGATAACCTTTTCCACAGTTCTAACCTAGCTAAATAAGGCCCTCTCAGAGTCCTTTTTGAAGACATACTCTCAACTAATTGACAAATAAATTCATGACACTTTTCTGCTGTATTGTCAACAGAATCTTCATTATTAGCTTTATCCTTCATAAGTTCAAACACAGAATCGAAGTACGGCATGTAGTAGTCCCAACGGTCTTGATTGTCCCATAATAATTCTTTACAAAGTAAATTCATTCGTCTCCATTGCCCTAACTTCTTCAAATATGGTAAACTAGCTTGAGCAGTTGATCCAGGCACTAATTGAGAATAAAGAGGGCTTTCGATGAATTTGAGGATATCCTCCCACTTTTCTTGTAATTCTAATATCATAATATACAAACATGCTTCTTGCTCTGCTTGCATTTTGTTTTCTGATATGAAGTTATCAACCATTCGCTGTGCTAATGTAAGAAGAATACCTCTTTTAGTTTTATCTTCAGCTGATTTAGCCTAAAATTATTAGAATCAGTTATTACTTTGCCTGCATTAAATATTTTATTTATAGTTTTATTTACCAAATAGATACAAAAATGGTAAATGATACTCAAATTTTTACATGTTGTTGTGGGTTTTTACTATTATCCCCTATGTTGGTCCCGGGCTCCTTTGAAAAAATAGGCCCACTGGTATTCTGCCAGGCGAGTCGTAAAAGGCGACTGATTGGCTATACGAGTCACTACCATCGTGGCTACTAGGTGGTAGAGTTCTGCATTATCTTGCAGGGGTTTGGTACCACCGCCTTACCTATTGTTGCTGTAATAGCATCAGTGCTTGTCACTGTCGTGTTCTGGTTTAGAGGGTAAGGTAACCGGTAAACTTATGCATACCTCTCCAGCTCTCCACAAGTGTTTTGTGTCTATAGGCGTCTCATTCTTTGGTGTCTATAGGCGATGGTTGACTCTTTCCATCAGAAGAAACATCTGCTTGTTTGCTACCTTATGATAATCTATTGTTACTAACATACCATAATGTACTGGCTGTGTTATAGAATATAGATGCATGGTCCTGTGTTTTAAATTAGGGCTGGATAATTCATCCCAAATAATTTTATCAGTTTGGAAACAAAAATTCCCCAGGACTGGATATGTACCTAATTGCTCTAAAGGTTGGCTGTCTGTCACACTATGGTACTTAATACTGATGGCAAATCATAGGTGCAGTAGCTGTGCCTTTGCTGGCTTTTATGTTATTATTGATTTTAAAAGATTTCAAAACCATAGCTGCATTACCAAATAGTAAAAACAATATGTTTCTGGCAGCTATGACACAGTGAGGTGGTTTCATCATGATGCAATTAAGTACACTCTTTAAAAAATACTATTGCAATTGGTTTGTATTCTTAATTTTAATATCAAACATCTAAATATACTGTGCCTTAAAAAAATTATTTGACAAAATAGAATGCAAATGTCATTGAATAGATTCCTGCGTAAACCAAGGCACAGGCAGTGCTCAAAGATGCCTTACTTTTATGGGGAAATTCAACTGACATAAAAAATGTTTTTATTGTACAAAAAAAAAAGTATATGGGCAATTTCTGAGAAACCACCTCAATGAAAATCCTGCAAAACCCTGTTTAAATGATTAAGAATAATGACACTACCTTGCATGTATATATTTGAGTTGGGCCAATTCTGTTAGGACAAACTATGAATTGTTTTCTGAGGCACAAGCAATTTTTCCACGAAATACAAGAAACTCCAACAGGCTAGGCTTGACATTAACAACAAGAATAGCTCTGTATCATAGACAATTCTACGTAATGTGTATAAAACATATAATGCAATGCCTGATGACTTTAAGGAATTACCATTAAAACAATTTTGGCAAATTAGCTTATGGAAAATAGATTTTATTCAATTCAAAAATTTTTGTCGAGGCCAAAAATATAAAATGTAGGTAATTGAATTATGTAGCAGTTGAAGTTTAAATACATTTTTTTTATATTAATGTAATATTGGATTTGATTATGTAATATAATTTAATTTTTATATTTCTAGACTTTGTAGTGAATAATGACAATTGTAATTATATTTTTGAACATTTTAAATATTATTATTGCAAAATTTAAACTTAAAGCAAGGCTGCCCAAATGATTTTGAAGAAGGGCCACAATTTCGATTGTGCATTAGCCAATGGGTTAGCTATTTCTTTTATGTTAACTTTATCAAACAGCAGCCGATCCCCGGCAATTCAAATTACATTGGTGGGCCACTTTGTGGCCTGCGGGCCTGAGTTTGGGCAATTTTGATCTAAAGCATGTTTAAATGTGTCATTAATTATATTTTTTGGGGAATTTAAAAGAAAAAGAATTGCATGCCATGGATTTGGTAAAATAGGAGGAATTCTATTGATATTGTAACAAACCTATAGTGTAACCCTATTTTGAGCAATATATGCTATTTCATTTTATTATTATATGCTATTTTATTTAATTATTATTATTACCATTATTTGTTGATTGATTGCAACTACATGCTAGTTGATGGAGACCTGTCACCACCTCACAGGTCTCCATCAACTAGCAAGTTTGTTGCAGTTATGAATGTGAAACAAGTATGTATAAACAGTGAGGTATAGCTATAGCCTTCCAGATAGAAAGATTGATATAAAAGATTGTCATTGACATGAAGATATATGTGTGTGTGTGTGAAATAAACTATTTGTTAAAATACATACCTGAAGAACTATACTCATAACAGCCCAAAAATAATAAGGATTTTTGGGTGCAAATTTATATAAAGCCATTGCAGCTCTTTGTTGAGCTCGATGATCACCAATTCGTACATATGACATGAACAAATGTGAATGGAGCTCTTCACTAGTTGGTTCAGCTTTTACAGCAGCCTCATATAGTGCACACACCTTATGCACTGAAAAGAGAAGAGAATTTAAAAGAGCTTAGTGATCAACAAAACTTGATAATATTAATAAAGATCAGTTTATACAATCAGAATCAAAGCAGGATAAGCTTTATAATTTCTTTGCTTATTTTCTTAATAAATAGATGAAAAATTCATTGTCAATATTTCTTTTCAAGCAAGAAGGTATATGTAAGGGCTACAAAACACAATCTAAGTTTGTAATTTTTACATTTATGATACAATAATATGTATATTATATTGACTGTTCTCAATCTACATAGGTGATTACTAAAATGACATAATTTGAGTGGTTTCTCCTACAGCACACAATAATTTTGAAAAAGTATACTTTGGAATAATCAAGACAAGGCTGCATTGTATTTTTAAAAATGCAAATGAAAAGTTCTAATGTTCATAGTTGTCACTAATATAATCAGCTCTATACTACATATGAAAGTACTCATAACAAGTCACTGTAATAACATTACATTACAATCATGATTAACATAAAAATGAGTTTTGTATTCAAATCAGAAAGTGATAACACTTAGCAACAGGCTTTGTTACTTTATTAATTTAATGACGTAAAAAATAGAGAACACTTGATGATTTGGATTTTATCTAAAATAGGAATATTGGCTTACAATTCAGAGCCAAAACTAAGGAAACCGTACCTCAGCTTCCTTCGTGATTGCTTTCGGCCCCGCATTTAGTTTTCGTAGGGCACAAGTTGTAATTAGAGGAACTTTTAGAAAACTTACACTGCTGAGATTCCCTGTAAGTGATAGTCATTGCCTGTAATGTCGTATCGTCACTAGGTTTTTCTTCCGCTAAAGCATCAAGGACTGAATGAGCCTCAGATGTTTTTCCTAACCTAAACAAAGCTAGAGCTTTCAAAGCTCGGGCAGCCTGCAATGACGGACTCTTCTTAAGAACCTTCTCAGCTTCTTGTAACCCCTTCTTATTGTTACCATTATCGAGCCAATCTGAAGCAGAACAATAAAATTGAATTAGCCTGTTTTTAATTCAAGTTAATTTTACAGTAATGTTACAAGTATAGTTTACCGTATATCGGACGTAGCCTACGCTCCACAATTCCACCGTCATGCATTCGCTGAGGTCGCACAGCCATTTTTCATTTATAAATAAAAGTATTTTTAGATAAAAAATACTTTTCTGTCTTTTTTTTGCAATATTTAGCAGGCGCAGCACGTTTGTTTTGAGATTGTCTATGGACGCCGATTCACAATTTGACAATTGACAATGACATTACTCTATTGTTGCCAACCCCAGCAGAGAGCAAAACTGCAGATGTGCTTGAAAAAAAACTGTAGAAAACTGTAAATATCAAATTTAAAAAAACAGCAAATCTATATTTTTAACTTTTTATTATTTTGCAGTATTTAATTGTTTATTATTTTGTAATGTTTAAGAAAGATTTAACAAAGCTCGTGTCTCACTACTTTCTTCTTTCTTAGTGGATATTTATCAACATCTGATTCATTATCATTACTGCCAATAACTATGCATATTCGTAATTTTTTACTAACTCATAACGTCCGCACAAAATAGAACCATAACAGATGAATGACGAAATTTACGGTTAAGTACCTGCAACAGCTAGTATATAATAAAATTATATAAATACTAGCTGTTGCCCACGACTTCGTCCGCACGGACTATGTTTACTTCGCACAGCTTCTCCCCCGTAGGAGATAGCCTGCTAATATGCAGCCTATATGTTGACCCGACCTATTAGTAATATTCATGCAAAATTTGAAGTAAATCCATGCAGTACTTTTTGAGTTTACCCCGGACATACATACAGACAAATAGACATATGTTAACATATTTGTGTATACTAAGCTGTCGGTTGTCGGCTGCCGCATAAAAAAAAATGTTGATAATAGATCGCTAAATGGAGATGGCTGACTATCATAGCAACTGACAAACCGGCGAATCGTGGCGATCTGGAATGTCTACCTATCTTTAATAATAATAATATAATAATAATAATCTTTATTAATCAAATCTAAGTACATACATAAATATTTAAAAACAAAAACAAAAAATTTAGTATCAACTTGTAAAACATTGTGATGTACCCACGATGTTTTGTAAAAATAAGGTGTGGTCGGATTTCATTTTTAAGTTCACTACTTAAACTATGAACTTATGTTAAGCTTATAAATACCCATATTATATGAATTATTTTAAGTTTAATAAATGCTTTTTTTTAAAATTCGTTTAAAGATGTACTCATTACATAGAGAAGATTTGGAGACTGCAAGAGAGTTTGAAAAATTTTTCTCCAATGCTGCGTTCCAATGCTCTCCAATCCAAAACTCAAAACCTCAGTTCATCAGTTAGTACTGCTAAATCATTACTGAAGCTATGTGAAACCAAGTGCGATAAAACTTTTGAATTTTCATTTATTGATACCAAAGATATCTTAAATGCCTTTAAAACGTTGGAACCGAAAAAAACCTTAGATTTATGGGGACATTCTGTTAGAATCATTGCTTCAGTAATAAATGTTATTGCACCATATTTAGCTGTAATATTTAATTGTTCTGTAACACAAGGTGTTTTTCCTGACTTAATGAAATTCAGCAAAGTTATTCCAATTTTCAAGTCTGGCTCTAAATGTGATCCCTCTAATTTTCGGTCTATCTCGGTTTTGCCAACCCTAAGTAAAATATTTAAAAAAATTATACTAGACCAAATGCTTAGACATTTTGATAAATTTAGATTATTTCACAATAATCGCTCGCTATAATATAATATAAATAATCGCTAATAAAGGGTCGCTCAACAATAGATGCTGGTGTCGAATTACTCAAAAACGTTTATGAAGCCTAGGAGAACTCGCAGGATGCACTTGGAGTGTTCTGTGATTTGTCTAAGGCATTTGAATGTGTCGATCATAAATTCTTAATCAGGAAATTACACATTATGGAGTTCGAAATAAAGCTCTCGATCTTCTGGTTTCTTACTTAAATGAAAGAATTCAGAGGGTTAATATTAATAGAAAAAGGTCCCCTGGTGCTGTTGTAACCATGGGTGTCCCGCAGGGCTCCATACTTGGTCCATTTCTGTTTCTGATATACATAAATGACTTGCATTACTATGTAGGGGATAAGCATGGAATCGTACTGTTTGCGGATGACACTTCACTTTTATTCAAAGTGAAAAGACGAATTGGTAAGAATGACGAAGTAAATAATGCGATTTCAAAAGTTGTACACTGGTTCAGTACGAACAATCTTTTATTAAATGGTAACAAAACTAAGTGCGTTAAATTTTCATTGCCTAATGTAAGGCATGTAGATACCAGCGTACAACTGGATGGAAACAACCTGGATCTGGTGGATTCCACTGTGTTTTTAGGTATTACTTTAGATAAGAAATTACAAATAGACTTAGTACAGCAGCTTATGCAGTTCAAAAAATGAGACAGTTAACTTATGTCGACACAGCAAGAATTGTATACTTTAGTTATTTCCACAGCATTATGTCATATGGAATTCTTCTCTGGGGAAATTCTTCTGAAATAAATACTATATTTGTATTGCAGAAAAGAGGTATTAGGGCAATTTACAATCTTAGTCCGAAAGTTTCCCTGAGAGAAAAATAAAAAAAAAATCAATATTCTAACTGTTATATCCCAATATTTATTTGAGAAACTAATGTACGTTCGTAAAAATATTTGTTTTTTTTTTTAAAAAAGTGACGTACACTCACTTAATACAAGGAACAAAAACAATCTTGTTGTGCATGCATCTCATCTCCACAGAATAAGTAACTCTTTTATGGGGCAATGTATACGCTTTTACAATAAACTTCTCGAAACTATAAGAGTTCTACCAGTCAATAAATTTAAAAAATGTGTTAAAACAAAACTGTGTAAAAAAGGATATTATAAAATCTCAGGTTATTTAGAAGACAAAAAAGTCTGGGATTAATTGCTCCTCATACCGATCTCATATATATTTTTTGAAATATTGTGATATTGTAAAAAAATTATGATATAAAAAAAAAGCCCGCTGAGTTTCTTCCGCCGGATCTTTACAGTGTGTGGCCGCCTTTCCGATCCGGTAGTAGTTTTTAAAAAATATGTTGACGTGTCAAAATAACTTGTAATAAGTTTTATTGAATAAAGTATTTCTGATTTCTGATTACATTCTACTGTTAGTATCTAAACTAGGCCAGGCCTGTGTTTTAGACACTAACTACTTCCCGGTGCATAGGTCAATAAGAGGTACAGTACAATACAAAAAAGTTAAGAAAATACTTTAAATTACTTATTTACTTAATAATACTTTAATTAATTATTCCTATGGCTCACTTATTGGACCATTGTAATAAATTTTTCTATTTGTTCGTAATTTTGTGATTTTAACCAAACTGTCAGTTTCTGTTTACATTTGTATTTATTTAGGGAGTAAAGACTAAGAATCTTATGTAAATTATTTTACACTAGGTCACTTTCTATGCACTTTTGTGGTATCTTTTACTAAACAAGGATCGCACTTTGAGGCTTGAGCTTTGACGTGGTAGTTTTAATTCATGTATGTTCAAATCAATTCAAATATGTTCTACCATTAAAATACCATTTTAAAAAACACTAAAAAAATAGAACATACATGTTGTATTAAAATTTTATTACTACTAACGCCATCTATTATAAAAGTAACGAGTTAAAATGCTAAAATTGAACGAGTAAAATGTTAAAATGCTATCGAGTTAAAATTCTGCTTTGGCGTGGTAGATTTAAATCATTTTCATTCACTCCATTTTAATACAATATTAATCTATTAATACACTTGTACTTTTTAACTTCCCGCTACGTATGGAGATATGGAATTTACTGATTTTGCTCCGATTTTCAAAAATCGAGTTTCCTTTAGATGTCCACATTTTGGGTCCTAGAAACCTTTTTCGACTATTTTCGCGATGACGTCAGTGTGTCTGTCTGTATGTGTGTGTGTCTGTATGTAAACATCTCTTTACTTTTGAACGGCTGGACCGATTGAAACGCGGTTGATGGTATTTGATTGGATTCCACTCAATTTAGACTTCCTGAAAATTTAAACCAAATGCGCTCAAGGAATTTTGATAAAATTTTCAAAAATCCAAAAAAAAATTTCGACGAAACAGATTTTTTTTAATATAACTTCCAGATGTACCGATTGAGTACAAAAAATAATCAGCTGTATTCTTAAAAACATTACGTCTAATGCATAAATTGCATCAAATCGGTTTATCTGTGTGGAAGTAATCGTTGACAAAAACTTCGAAATATTTAAACCAATCATTTTTTAGTATTCTACAATATTTTAGTAATAAAAAAATTACGTCGAATGCCGTTTTAAAAATTAAAATCGAATCTTATTTTCCAAAGTTACGGTTTTTCAAATATTAAAATTACGTTGTTTTTAGCAAACTTACTTAGTCAATCGGTATATTAGCCTGAAAGTTATTTCAAAAAGAAATAACTTTCAGGCTAATATACTTTTCTCCTTTAACAACTGCGTCAAGTGCCTTTAAATGGATAAGAATCGGTCAATTCGTTTGGGACCAATATTTTTTGAAAAAAAGTGTTTTTTTGACATTGCTTCGAAATTTATGAACCTACCAATTATTTAGCTAAATCAATAGGATAATCAACGCTATTATAATCAATAGGTAAATTGAGTTGAATACCATTTGAATTTGACCATGTGAAATTTGATCATTTGATCATCGTTTCAAAATATACAGTTTTTCAAAAGTCAATATAATGCCATTTTTTTCAAAATAGCAGTATTATTCGTTAGTGTTTTTTTGCTGTTTTTTGTGACTTTTTTTTGCTGTTTTTTGTGACTTAGCAGTTGAGACATTTCAATATTTCATAGAAATCTATGCTTATAGTTTTTCCTCTTTTGAGCTTAAAATACCTTAATTTAGCGGGAAGTTTCAGGGATGGCCTGCAAGGTCAAACGTTTACAGATTTTTCACAATATGATTATTGTGAAACAGTACAAGTGTATTAATTGATTAATATTGTATTGAGGTTATTTTTTTAATCTTAGCCCGAGGGTAAAAAGCTAAAAAAAGGTATATTCATGCCCGTATCCCCGAAGAGGTAGGCAGAGGTACGACGTGTATCCACGATTAGCCGAAGATACGTCTTAGTCTCATAACGTGACATGTGACCAGCCTATCACCAACCGGTGATACTTTTCCATTACCGGACAACGTTGTTTTTATTAAATAAATTTAAAAAAAACACATTTTTGATTTGTCTGATTCTGGAATCGAACCCCGAGGGTTTCACTAAGAGAAAAAATTCGAAAAATTTATTCGCTGAGTTTCAATCGCCAATTTTTCGTGCCTGGGGTAAGTCCAATAGTAATACTAAAAATTTTGAATGTTAATTAAATAAAACATTTTTTGATTTCGAAAATCGATGTGAAACCAGGAACTTCCCGATTTTAGAATAAAAAATATTTGTGTGTGTTTTTCTTTATAAGATCAACTTTCACTTTAATACCCACTTTTCCTTGCAAACTCTTTTACAAGAAAGCTACCATATATACTTTAAGAGCGAAGTGGTGGCGCGAGATTGATCTTGAGTTGCTACATATTATAGGTAGACCGTACTATATTTTAATTAGTCCAGAAAATATGGTCTAAAATTTTAGTAGATAACCTTTATATTTGTTCTGTGTAGATGATATTGTTAGTAATAAAAATCGTGTTTTTAATAAATCAAGAATATTTTAAAGAATTTTTCTTGTAAGTACTAAAAAAAATATTCTTAGAAATAGTTTTTTTTATTTTGGTTTTATTTTCCTGCGTCCTCCTAGACCAAAGTCTGACGACGCCTTCGATGCGAATATAATGTTAGGGTAAAAATAGGCTGGATTCTTTTAGGTTAGATATTATAAATAAAGTCCATACATTAAAAGATGTAATTCTGATAAAAATACTTTCCTAACAATACTACTAGTTAGTTAACTTTGCGAGCCCTTACAAAACTCTGCCTTTTGCTAGTTATACACATAGGGACTTAGAAAACACTGAAATTTATCAATGAGATCTTTCAGTTCACTCCGTCTACTTTCAGCAAAGTAACCAACTTTTTTATTTTTTATTTTATTGAGATAGGCAAACTGGCAGACGTGCCACCTGATGATAAGTGGTCGACGTCGCCAATGAACAAAAATGGGATACCTGGGCTGGAACTAGCCCAGGTATTCCATTCATGTGTTGCCTAACCTTAGACATACGATGTTAAGTGTCGGTGCCAGTAATAACACTGATTGTCTTGCCCTTCTCTCCGAAACACAGCAAAGCTGTTTCACGGGAGAATTAGGCAAGATGGTGGTACCCATGCAGCCGGGAGCGCGGCACAGCGTGTCCCTCCCACCGGTAAAATTTGATAATATTTATTTATACTTTTTTTATATATCATTAGACAGCAAACAAGCGGACAGCTCTCTTGATGGAAAGAGAAACTAGGTACCTATCGCTTATATATACCAAGAAATTAATGGTACGTTACTATCCGTGTGGCGGGATGGCAATGCCACATGAATAAGTGTACCGGCTACCTTAACTTCCAAACTGAAATACGACAATAATAAGCGTGAAACATTGACGTTGTTGTTGTTGTAGGTAAGGCGGTGGCACCAAACACCCGGGTGGGTGGGGGGTGGTGGGAACTCTATAACACCTAGCCACAAATTATAGGTATAATAGTTAGGTATACTATCATCGGATTTACACATAAGGATTTGTCACACTGGATGCGTTCTGCGGCCTGCGGTCAGGTCAAAGCGAACGCAGCTCGCATCATGTATGAACATTGTCGGTCTCAATATATTTTGTATACAAGGCGATCTGAGTGCTAAGTGTGAGTTTTTCTTTTCGCATTCGATCGTGAGCGCGTTTGAAGTTTACTAGGAATTTGTATGTGATTTGTACAGCGCCACCTAGTGGTACACGTGAGAAACCAGTTTACCACTAGGTGACGCTGTACAAATCACATACAAATTCCTAGTAAACTCGAAACGCGCTCACGAACGAATGCGAAAAGAAAAACTCACACTTAGCACTCTGACCGTGCGAGCACAACCAAAGAACGCATATGGTCCGATGTAGGTACGGATCGGAGTTTGCCGCGGGCACGCGGGCTGCGGGCGGCGGACAACGGCCGGCCATTTTGTTGATGTTCGTCAGCGAAGTGTACACAAAAGTGTCAGTGGAGTGTAAAAAAATGTCTAACGAACAAACAGAGGAGTTTATAGATGCCGTACGACCACCAGCACCATTGACACACGCACTCAAGTAACTGATATAAGATGGCCGCTGTTTGGCTTGCCCGGACCGCTGACCGGTTGCCCTGCCCTGACCGCAGACCGATTGCCTTGACCGCAGACCGATTGCCCTGACCGATAGCGTTGTTCATAAATAATGCGGGCTGCGTTCGTTTTGACCTGACCGCAGACCGCAGAACGCATCCAGTGTGACAAATCCCAAACCTAGTAGTCACGATGGTAATGACGTATGTCTTTTACGAATTGTATGGCGTAACTACGTACCCCGAACCCCGGAAAAACTCGGAGAACTATAAAAATTCGTTTTTATATTCATGGTACAAACAGCAATTACATAATTTTAATAATACGCATTATAAACTTAGTCAATTATTTAATTCATAACATTAACAATATAATTTACAAAGTTGTCTTAAAATTAACTTAACTAATTAAAACTTATTTTTTTACACTGTTGTTTTTTAATATGGTGGAAAATAAAAATGAAATTTAATAAATAATATAAGAGTAACGTTAGCTTTGACCCTAAGTTAAGATTTTTGTATCAATAGAACATTTTCTTTAAGGAAACTTCACATCCAATAGAACATATTTCTTGAGGACTTATCTAGGTACCCATAGATATACTGAGGTATATACTCAAAGTAGGTACCTCATTGACGTGTATAGTAATATTATACACGTCAATGAGGTACCTATATCTCAAAAGGGGCGTGCACACAAAGGGAAGCTCTATGGCTTTACTGGCTTATCAACATATAGCTTTACAAATGTAGAAAATTGATGCGAATTATGAAATTATATCCTATATTTAGGGATTACAATCATCAAAAGAATTTTAAAATATAATTGCAAAAATGATTAAGAATCCCTGTGTAAATTCATTGACCTTTTCCCATTTTCTAAGCCGTAGAGAATGGGAAAGTATTAGAACTTCTTTCTAGACAATTTCAAAATTGAAGAAAATAATATATAAATTAGTATACTTTACGGTCTTTTTCTTCACATTGAAAATGTTGATAAAAAATAGCACCTCCGCTCAATAGTGTCACAATTCAAAAAATCGTAAAATCACTTTTATTGTATAATTCGTATCGTATTATGCTATAGTTATATCTGGAATGGTGATCTACCACTGTTTTCAATGATTTGATACTATATTATGGCGTTAGTGGCGTTGGCCGGAAAAGCGAAAAAAAAAATAGAAACAATTTTAAACCCCTTGTACTCGAGAATCGTTTTTTGACTTATGACACTATTTCAGAGGAGGTGCGAAATATTAGGTTGTGTTGCTTTGGGGAGTGCAATATGAGACTTATCGAGGCTAAGAAATTGAGTAATGTAGCCTCACTTTTTAGTGACAAAATTACCATATGAAAATAGGATACAATTAAATTTTATAGGTACATTAGGTCGACTTTTGACGTTTACTATGGTCAAAAATGTATGACAATAGCCAAATCTCTGTACATTTTTAGGATAAAGATTTGCTTCCATTGTGGGGTACTGAGGATAAACTAATAATTTGAAGAATCGTATGTTTGTCAAATGCTTTTACAAATTATAATAGAGACACGCATCACCTTCACTTATTTCAACTAAAGATACCTTAGGCTTTTGGCTTGTGTCATCAATACATTTCAAGTCTTACTTCCCTTGATATCTTAGTATAGCATTAAATAGTATTTGTATTAAATTGAAGTTGAAGTGAGGGCCAATTTGCAGAAGTTTATTCGGTGGATTATTTCTGCAAGTACAACCTGCCTTAAGACATTTTGTCTTAAGGCAGGATTGTTAAAAAAAAGGTGTGTGTGCGATTCACACACGATAGAAGTGAAACTAATAGAGACCGATAATATAAAATAGTATGTATATTTCTGTCTCATTCTTTACCGGCTTCATTCTACACATTTTTGTATTTGTGTCTCTTACCTGTCGTTTTTTCCGTTGCATCAGGTTTGAAATCACAACGATTCTAAAGAAGTTTCACTTCAATAAATTATAAGATCTCACAGTATTATTCTTACCTCCCTTATTTTTTTAACATGATTTTTAGACAGCTAACAAGGATATACAGCCATTGGCCCACCCATTCTTATATTATGTTGAACATATATTTATTTTTATCTTAAAAAAGGCAGGATTCATTCACAGGCAATATTTACATAAAATATTTAAAAAAACCATTTGAATTAAAGTTCAATTCACAATTATACGCTTTTCTGATTTATCACGTTAAAGGCAGTGTTAAGTTTGAGTAGGTTTAGAAAATTTATTTAACTCTTAAATCTACTGTTTCAAACCCAGATTCTGATATGAGTTTTGGTGCTGATATCTCTGGAGGGTTCTCCCTTGACAAAGATATCCTTTTATGTCTGGGAGGAGGCATGGGCGCAGGAGGTACTTTTGATTTCAAGAAATTCTTTATTCTCATACCACCACGGTAATAGTACAAGTAGATTGCTGCAAGAACAAAAAGGACAAGAAATAGAGTAATGAATGCAACCACAAGACTGTAAACTGGACTTGCTGAAGTTTCCTCTGGTTTCGGTGTCGTTGGCTTCCTGTCGATCGGGACGTAAGGAGGTCTTGGTTTTCTGGTAGTTGTAAAGGTTTCTCCAATGGCAATATCAGCGCACGCTCTAAATTCTTCCTGAGGCCCGCAACCTACCATTCCAGTACCGTTAGGACAGTTACCCCAATTATTTCCCGCGATATATCTCCATTGTAACACACAATGGGAACAGTTTAATCCTTCGGGCAATTGATATTTCATTTCATACACTTTATTACCTTCTCTAGGGTAATATTTTGTGTTTTCTTTTCCGCTCAATTTTAAGACATGTTTGTCCAGACATTCTTGGTCTGTGGTTTTCGGTTCATCACAAATTCTAAATTCAAAAAATCCCATATGACTAGCAGTAAGTTCAACTTTAATAACGATCTCGTCATTGGGTGCGTATCGCCGGACAATGACACCTTTGTAGAATCTTCCTCCTGCCTCATGAGCTCGAGGCAAAGATGAGTCCCAGGCATCGCCACAAACGCCACATTTGCCACCATTTTTGTTCCACTGTCTTGTGAAACCTCCACAGAAAAGTTCATGGTCATTGTAGTTGTGTGGTGTGTCGAAGCCGAATCGCCAAGCCGAGGCTCGCGAAGGTGGTTCAATTAGTCTTCCATGTCCGTGGACACCTTCTTGGAGCAGTGCTACTAGCGCGATCCCGCACCATAATATCTGAAACAGAAAAAAGAACAATTATTTATGTTATTTAATCACATTCCAGTAAATACTTTTCTAATAATCCTCTTGTCTGAAAAATCAAGTTATTCAACAAATATGATACTTTTAAGTATTATTTTTATCGAGACTACAACAGCAGATATAAAGACAACATAACTTTTTAAAGGGCAATGGGTCCACCTCTGTAATACTAGAATCAACAGCGGTAACCTTATGATGACTTCTGAGTGGCGACAGAAAAACTAAACTGTCTTAGAAGTTAGAGCCCACAATGTAAAATTAATCAGAAGTATATCCATACTAATAATATAAATGAGAAAGTAACTCTGTCCTCTGTCTGTGTAAACTACTGAACGGATTTAGATGAAATTTGATACAAAGATAGTTTGAGAACCGAGAAAGAAAGAATAGTTTTTATCCCGGAAATCCCACGGGAACGGGAACTATGTGGATTTTTATTTTAACTTTTTTTCCATGCGGACGAAGTCGCGGGCACAGCTAGTAATATATATGATTAGGAAAATACATGTGTTTTAAGACTGCCCATAAAAGCCTTGCTGAGAAGTGAGGACAACAGATATATTCAGAAAAGCTAGCATGTATGTGCAATGTGCATGTCAGTCTATCCATTTCTATACTAATATTATAAAATTGTAGAGTTTGTTTGTTTGTTTGTTTGGTTGTACGCGATAATCTCGAAAACTGCTGAACCTATTTGAATAATTCTTTTTGAGTTGGATAACCTGTTTATAGAGGAAGGTTATATGCTATGACCAGTAGGAGCGGAGCAAACAAAGTTCTCGCGGACGAAGTCGCGGGCAACAGCTAGTACAATATATAGGCACACAGGGTACATACAAGAGATAAGCTGCTTATGCGATGCTGGTTTCTCAAATGATTGGGGATATTCGTGACTCAAGGTTCCTCGTGGGGTGCGCCGCGCAGTCGAAACCGTTAGATAATAATTATTGTATAATTAATAATACATTATAAACCGGCCAAGCGTGACTCGGACTCGAATACAAAGGGTTCCATCATCTATAAAAAAGGCAAAAATAACGTTTGTTGCATGGGATATTATTTTATTTTAATTATTTATTTTTATATTATTATAATAACTAAATATTCTGTAAATATTTCAAGCATCTACCAGTAGTCGTTATTAAGAGCGAAAAAAAAATATTTTATCTTAATTATTTATTTTTGTTAAATATTCTGTAAATATTCAAGCATCTACCTGTTGTGGTTATTAAGATCGAAAAAAATGCAAAAACTCATGTGTATTGTATGGGACGTGGGAACCCCCTGAAATGATTATTTTATTCTATTTTTAGTATGTGTTGTTATAGCGGCAACCGGAATACATCATCTGTGGAAATTTCAACTGTCGATCACGGTTCATGAGATAAAACGTGACAGACTGTCAGACAGCGAAGTCTTAGCAATAGGGTCCCGTTTTGCCCTTTGGGTACGAAACTTTAAAAAGGATTGTAGGTATTTCCCAATTATACACCCAATTAGATAATTCAATCAATGGTGAATTATGTAGATTACGACCAATATTTTCAATGATGTAATCGCTTACTTTTCACTGCATTTTGTGTGCCTTAATTAATTTCATGGTCTATTTACCGTCGACCGCATCTTATTTGATCGAGTAATACTTATGCTTGACAATAATAGTTTAATGTCGAAAGTTTGTTTATTCTCTACGACATGGGTCTTCTAAGAAGACAGTTTAATTTTAGGTAAATATACGTAGATCACACTATAAGTTTTGCGTAACTTAAAAAACAACATGTTATAACCAAAATATAATGTTTATTGCTTTTCAAAATAATCTCCTTTTTACATTTTAAACATTTTTTCATGCGATCGAACCATTTTTTAAAACAGGAGGACCATCTGAAGGCATGTTTTCTATGTGCTGATTGAACGCTATCACTGCCTCTTCGGAGTTGGTAAAAGTAAAACCTCTCATCAAATTTTGATTTTGGGGAAAATACAGAAATCACAGGCTATGCGCAGGATGAGTGACGAGATGTACTTTTTCGTAAGCTAAAAATGACTTTGTTTTGTTGGCCGCGTGTGAAGAAGCGTTGTCATGGTGTAGGAGAATGCGGCTTTTAGGTCGTCTTCCGCGAACTTTTTCTAACACCCTGGGTAAACAAATGGTAGAATACCTTGATCTTCAAGTGAAATTGTACATATGGGACCCGTAGCTGAGAAAAAAATTGCGCTCATTTTTTACCAACGTTTCTCGCCTGTCTCACTTTTGTTGGCCTGTTTTCATTTTCAAACACCCATTCACAAGATTGCTGTTTTTTTCGGGTGCAAACCAATAAATCAGTCTCCTGTGACAATGTCATAAACAGCATTAGAATGTCCGTGATCGTACTTCAGTAGCATCTGTGAGCACCATTCCACGCGAGCCCGCTTTTACTCCGCCCATCGCCCATAGACACCAAAGATGTAAATGGTACGTTGCTTTCCGTGTGGCAAGATGGCAATGCCAAACGCATAATTTTACCCGCTACCTTACCCTCCAAATTGGAATCTGACAATGACAAGCATTGACGCGTTGCGGAAGGAAGGCGGTGGTACCATATACCTGGGCAAGACGTTGCAGAACTCTACCATCTAGTATTCACTACTAATGTACTCCGCCGTGCCCATCATTAAGCCCAGCGCTCCCACAAATCAAAATTTTAGTATTCTAAAATATTTTTGCGTAGTTTGATAGTTTGGCAACCCTTGCCCCAGTGCCTACAGCGACCGCTCTTGTCGCTCTACCCCAGGGCCGGTGCTGTATTACGAACGATGATTGCGAACATGTTTCATGTGCTCCAATCGTCCTGGCACGGCTATTTGCCTTAAAAGGAGTCCCCGTTGATGTGTAGAAAACTTGAACCACAGATTAAATAATAGTTTCTATCGTAGTTTGAACGCAAGTCATTTAAAAATTAAAAATATTTGATTCCTTGACAAACAATACAAAAATGCACCTTGGTGACATACAAAGTAAAGCAAATATTTTTTTGCACTTGTATAGGCAATTACACCTATTCCCATGCCCATTCAGACCATGGTAAACGAAAGATCAGCGAAATAAATTTACTTGTGTGTGTGTGTGTGTACGTGTTTTTGTAAATGGATGCATACTGCATGTGAGTCGTATATTTTAGACTTTGAGCTTTGACTTTGAGGATTTAAAAAGTTATAATCCTCTTTTATATCAATGGTTATTATATAGATATGTTTGCTGTTTCGTGATTGGTTAATTCGTAGTGAATTAACGTTATGGTATATGATATTATGACGTTGTCTTCTAGCCTAGTTGGCGAACCAATCACGAAACAGCATGAAACGCGCAAACATAATATCGTTATTATAACGTTTTAAATCCTTGACTTTGAGTAAGTATAATATGATTTCAGAGCAGAGCAATAAATAGCACAATAAATATTCAATATTAGGTATGCAGTATTAATAATTATGAAACAGCGTCTCTGTCTGCGTCTGTCTTTCCTGCTCAATTATTCTTATCTAAAATCACAGACCAATTAGAGTACTCTAAAATGTACAACGGATTTTGATATTTTTAAATACCGTTTGGATATTTTTTGCATACGCAGAAACCTAAATAAATTAACTTTTGTCGACACAGAAAGTTGAAATGATTTCCAAATTGAAGAAAAAAATAAGTAATTCTAGTTTTTTTTCTATTTGTTTTTACATCGCAGCACAACTTCTTCCGTGGGTACCTAAATTAACATGTAAATGTTAATTCATACAATATTTCACCCCCTGTTTCACTACCTAAGGGGATGAATTTTGAAAAGTCTTTTGTTATCTTCGTCTACATTGTAGGAACAGCCCATGTGAAAAATTTTGGCCTTCTTGGGTTTAGACTGGGCGTTGATATATCAGATTGTGATTGTTGATGAATCAGTTGATATATCGCTGCTCAGCACTTTTCTTTTTATGTAATGTACAGATTATTTAAGTTTAAATCTCCAATTCACATTAATAAATATTTTAGTTGTGGAACAAATTAAGACTTTTTTAAATTTAGCCTTTAATTGCGGATGATTATTTCCTATCTAAATTTGTTACCTAATAGTTACGAGTAGCACTGATTAATTATTTGCTATTTAATATACCATTAAATTATGTAAATTGTGGGAAATAGATATCTTTGTTATACAATAAAGCCTTCAAAAAACAAATTACAAATGTGATTTCTACAAGGTTATCTGAATTTATATGAATATATATTTTATCTGAATATATATTTAGTTGAATTTACTTATTTGAACAAGCGAGTGAAGTCTTTAAAATTTACTGGAACGATCCGGCGATGGTATGTATTATAGACAAAATATTTAAAAAACGTAGTGATTATAGGTACTTATACTTTTTTATATTTAAATTCTCCTTGGTATGTATGTATGCCTAATTTTGCTTGTTCGAAAATAAGACGAGTATCATTCTACCCTGCTTATTTAGTCAAACGTAAGAGCATGTTGGGTGCAACAGAGAAAATTCTGTCCAAAAATTTGCACCTTTGTTCATGACACTACAAATACAATTTATAAAAGGCATTAAAAAATGTTAATCTACCTAATTTTTTTGTAGCGTCAAGAAGCTAAAGTGTGCAAGTTTTGGGCGCGATTTTCCCTCTTGCACTTGCACCCGACATGCACTTATGGTCGACTAAACTAGCAGAGCAGCATTGATTTGAACGTCCTCGAATTTAGTAGGCGAAATAATGATACAAGAAAATTTTTAAGTTCAAATATGAACCAAATCGGTCAAAAAGGATTGTTAAGATAGCGCGGTTGTAAGAGGAAGCTGAAAATCAAATGTTTGCCATCACGAGTTCACAGTTTGGGGCGAACCACTAGTAATTTTATAAATTAATCACGGAATAGAAAATACGAGTATTTTATGTTTTATTATAGATATGATTATGTAAAAAAAAACTTATATTTTCTATTCCGTGAAATTAATAGTGGTTCGCCTGTAAACTTATAACGTAAATTACCTACTTACGAATACTTACTTTATATACGAATAGGTAAAAAAAGTTTACATTTCGCGGCGCACGCATTGCCTCAAATAGTAGGTAAACAAACGTTGACATAATGTTATTAAGCGGCGTCAATTTGAGCCATGAGAGGGCACTTCTGCCCTTCCATAGAAGATATGCTTTCGCATAGAAAACTATTTTACAGATGTAAACAGCGTTATCGCATTAAAAAGATTTTCATAGTTGTATAAAATATAGACTCTAAAACCCGAAAAACAGGTTCTGGTACAAAGCGTATTTCCTATGACGGCGACGAAGATATCTTTTCCATCAATATGTCTATAAATCTCTAACGCGAAGCACTGCATATCGAGGATTGCACTATCTCTACGTAAAATTAATGTCTTAAAGAAAGATGGCGTTGCTATACTAGAGAACAATTTTTAAAGAAAATATGAAGAGTAGCTGAACTCGAAAGAAAGAAAGACAGAAAGAAAGAAATAAAAATTAATAAAATATTTAGGTATTTGCAAGAATATTGGTGTTTCAAGTTGTTAAACTAATTAAGTTACCTACATATTCTACCGTTATAAAATGGTTTGCAAATATTTAAAAAATAGAATCATATAATATTACATTTTAAACTTTGTATCGATTTTTTAGAATTACTATCGGATCGAAACGCGGCCACACACTGAGAAGATCCGGCGGAAGAAACTCAGCGGGCTTGTCTTTTTTCTCTATTTTATGTACTTAGAATTTATGTACAAGAATGATTTCATATCACAAAAGTTTTTTTTATAATTGCAAGTTTCATTTTTTTGTGTAATCAAAATTTTATAATTTACAAATTCAGTTTTCTGATAAATACAACGTTGCCCGGGATTGGAAAGTGCCCGGTTAGCGATAGGCTTGCCACCTATCACATTGTGGGACTGAGTATCGTCGGCTGATCGTGGGTGCACTTGTTGTACCTACGTCTTCGGGGATACAGGCGTGAAGATACTTTTTATAATTTATAAATTATTACACTACAAGCAATGCAGCAGCAATTACGGGCAATGATATATGACTATCAGGAATATGATTGTATACAGGCTGTAAGGATAAACACTGTTGTCACTAACGCCATAGGTAGTTGACTTAATTATAAATATGTTTATGTGAATTTAAAAATAAAAAACGTTATTTTCTTTCAAAAATATAAGAAAGTTTCTGTCCGACACCGTCCGTAAATTCATGGATACTATGCGCAAAGGGCGTTGACCTGCCGCACTAGCCGTCCGGGCGGCTTGCGGTGTCTGATCAAGCGCTGTTTTCCGCGCTCCGTCCACTTTTCCGTGCACTTGTATAGGGTGAAATAATTTTGAGGAGAAATGGAGACTACATTGAAAAAAAAAATTTTTTTTCATTGAATTTACGTTCTATAAGTGAAACCAAATCAATGGTTTCAAGAATAACGGTGTTTACACTAACAGCCTTTTTAATAATAGACATACGATACACATTTTTTGTAAAAATATTTAATGTTTTGTAAAGCACATGTAATTTCTTACTATTTCTAAAATATGAGTTACCAGCACTTCAGCATTAAATAAATTTTGGTGCTTTTCTACAAATACTCATACCACTCAAATATACAAAAATGGTAAGGGAAACCTTAAGGCCTGTGGTGTGGATATATTATATTTGTCATTGACGTTGAATAACTAAAATGTTCGTAGTATGAAACTATAAAAGCACTTTCTTAGTCCCCATTATTGTGATAGGTAAACTCGGAACCCTACATTGCGCGTGGCTCGACACGCACTTCACCAATTTTTCAAACAGTTGTCTGACATAATATATGTTTTCTGTGGGTCTGACAATACAAATTTTTGATCGTTCCGGAAATTTCCCTTTCAAAAATGACAAATTAATTATATGGCAAAGAGATCTTGCTATTATTACACGTGCAACATTTTTTAATAATTCCATGCCACCGACCACACAGCCCACAGACACCTAATAATAGGCGAATGACTTGTGTCAACACATCTGACTTATAGTTCCGATGTCCACGCGCCAATGAGTAGTGATTGGGTAATCAGTGTCAAACAATCAGATGCTCTGTACATTACTATCTTTCATTGTGGCCTTGAGTTAGCCAATTACGGCGTTGCAACCCCACTTCGTCTTACCGCAGCTAGTTGCCAGAATGCATTCAATCAATACGGAAAATCAAACATTAGCCGTCTATAGGCTGTGTGGTCGGTGTTCCATGCTTAGTATTTTTCAATGAACGAATATCTTATTTACATCATGCTCCTCTACTGGTCTCAAATACATGGTTTTACTACAATTTGGTAAAAAATGTTTATTTATTTTACATAAACAAAAAATCCACAGCTTGATTTACAGAAAATACACTATATTCATTAAAATTATGATTCGACAGCCAATCAGCAAGCTTGCACAATTATTTTAAAACAGCTAAGTTTGACCATAACCGCTACAAGAGCACCGTTCTGGTTCCCTTATTTAAATGCCATTTCGCGAACACTTTTTGAGTTAAAAACTGAATGCTCCTGTGCTCCTGTACTCCTGACCTCTAGTTCCTCAGTTATACCGTTAGTTATCAGTGCGTAATAAGCAAGAAATTAAGTCTACTTGTCACGGATTTACGTATCCGAAGTAGGAAATCTCCTAACATAGTTGCGCCTTTCTTAATAGCTTTAGTACGATGCAAAGATATTATTATCGCTTTCCAAAGCTGCCTCGTAATCGTGGGAATATCAAGCATTACATTGTTTTGTGATTACGTTTTTGCGGCAGTTTCTAAGTGTTACATGTAATTTAAATCTATTATGTTCTTAGTTTTGGATTTATCTCGTTACTAAACGTGTTTGAATGACTGAGAAGTCGGAGCTGACATTCTTACCTTCGCATTTTTTTAAGAAGCCTGCCCACTTTACGGCAAATACTGACGAGTACCTACCTAATTCATATTGCAAAGGATCTCCTTTTTAGGGTTCCGAAGTAAACTAGGAACCCCTATAGTTTCACTATGTCCGTCCGCAGTCTAGCTGAATATTATTAGTCACGACAACAAAGTGGTAACATAAAATCTTGAAAAATATTTTAAGCGTAGCTCCTCTACATCTAAATTGAGGATGTTTATTATTTTTTTCATGTACTTAATAGTGTTGAGTATCGTTGGATAGGTTTATAAAAATATTGTAGGTTTTATTTTCGATGTCGGGACTCGTTTGTGAAATACCTACTAAGCTCTAAGTGCTATTTTTTGTTAGAGTCAAGTGTCCCCTTCCTTTCCCTTTGCCAGCCAAACGGTTGGTTTTGAGGGTCAGAAAAAATCACGGGAATGGTAAATATAGTGAAGTTAACAGGAAAACTATCACGGCTTAGAAGGCTTTACAAATTTTTCAAAAATAGTCGACTAACTTACAAAATATACTTGGAGAAGTGTTTGTCGTCCATGAACCTGTGGTGCGGATATATTTGTCATTGACGTTAAATAGGTTAAATATTCATAATACGAAAAAATAAAAACCTTCTTCTTAGTCCGCATTATTTCATCTTAAATATAAATATGACTTTAACAACCAATGCTTAATATGCATCAGCTTTTTATTTACGTTTTTTTAAATATTTGTAAAGATGACGTCATAGAGAAGGCCGAATAAAATAGGTAGGTAATCTCTTCGTCTCCGTACATCATGTACTGAAACAAAAAGTGTCAAGGTCACTTTTTAGTATTGGAAGATTTTGTTTATGATTTACGCTATAAGGCTCTTTTGTTTTACACACAAAATTGTGTTTAATTAACCTATAAGAGTTATGACTTATGACATTTAAAAACATTTGACCAATGGCCGTCTAAAACTCGATTAGCTTATTTTAGAGGTCAGAAAAAAACAAAACAAACCGGGACACGACTATGACAAGCAACTGACGCTATTGCGGCAGGAATAGGTAAGACGGTGGCATTGATATAAAAAGGGAAGATATGTTACGCTCTAACATCGCAATTGCTAAACCTAAGCTCGGTCAGTCCACGTCAGTCGAACGCAAAGTAATGCGACGAACGTAGCAGACTACGCTTTTCTCGCTTACTCTTGTATTGTACTATGTCACTCTCACAAACATGCGAACTAAACAATAATTTAATCTTATTTTCAAACAAATTGTTTTAGCCATACTTACGAATGGAAAGTAATCCCGTGTGTCTTATTTTTTTCCTTGAGTGATTATAATACTGCCTGAATATACAAGAAGGTATTTTCATGCGTGTTTAATGGTAAAAACAGTCAGAAAATATAAGTGTATGATATGAGATCCCGCGCGTGATTGAGTGTCATCAATTGTCACTGTGTCCACGGACCTAGCTTTGAAGGACCAGGCGCTGTGACTAGGTAACGTATATACCCTTTTTATATCAATGGGCGGTGGCATCAAATACCCGGGTGAGACGTTGGAACTCTACTACCTAGAAGTCACGATTTTAGTGACACGTATAGCCAATCGGTCGCCTTTAAAAACCTGCCTGTCAGAACGACAGTTGATCTATTCTTCAAAGAAGCCCGAAGTCCGGACCAACACGGGGGATGCCAATAGTTTCTGTTTCCACCAGGAGAGCCATCTGCTTTGTTTTTTTTGGCATGGGCGTTAACCATAGATATATACTCAAAGGCGTTAACAATTGTTTGTTATCGTACGATATGGAACATGACTGAACTCCGAACTCGACCTCTAGTTGTCATACGTCACTTATTCAGGTCCACAGATTTCCGACGCGTTGCAACAATGTCGGTATGACAACATCGCGCCAAATTGAAACAATTGTGTAGTAATGGCCGCCAAGTGACCAAAATACGTATAAGGAGAGTACTTTTATTAAGTACTAGCTGTTGCCAGCGACTTCGTCCGCGCGAACTTCGTTTAATCCGCACAGCTCCTCCCCCGTAGGTGATAGCGTGATAATATGTTGACCCGACATGTTAATAATATTCATGCAAAATTTGAAGTAAATCCATGCAGTACTTTTTGAGTTTGCCCCGGACATACAGACAAACAGACAAAAAATCTAAAAACTATATTTTTGGCTTCGATATCGATTGTAGATCACGCCCCAAGTATTCTTTTAAAAAAATATTCAATGTACAGTTTTGAGATTCCTACGATTTTATTATTATGTATAGACGTATAGATTAAACAAGTGAACGAAGTTCTCCGAAATTACTGGAATACCCAACATTTGTATGTATGTAGGTATGTTTGACAATAATACTAGTAAGATATCATCAATATAATCTATTAATGTTAGGTAGGTATAAATGCGAAAGTTTAGATGTTTGATGAAGCTAGGTATGTTGATTGCCGAGTCATTTTTAAGTACATACTCGGCTCGTCTCTACTTAGTGCATTGTTGTAGTTCTTCTTTTTCTTGTTTGTGCGAATGACAATTATCAGTGAATTCTGTCAGTGTCGAAGTTTTGTAATTATTCAGCTAACTTTCTAATTACAAATGACTGTTAATCATGTCATACGGGCTATTGATTATTGCCATATATTTGACCATGACACAAAAAATGTGATAACTGATAAGTCTTGTTAATTGTGACAGAGTATCAATATTTCTTTCACTACATGTACTCTGTGATTTCACTCGATTCAAACGCATAGCTCTCTTTTGCTCAATCGAGTAAAAAGTAGCATGTGTTATTTTTATATCGTAAGATAGCAAACAAGCAGATAGCTCTCAAGGAAATAAACAATCGTCGCCTATAAACACCAAAGATGATAATCATGTGTGAGCTTGTGGCGGGTTCTTAATACCACATGCATAAGCTTACCGGCTACTTTACCCTCCAAATTTGGATACGACGATGACACTGACGGTTTTTACGGCAGGAATAGATAAGGCACAGAAGAGCCTACACCTAACTCCTAATATCCAAATAACTTGTGGAACGTCTCGTTATTATTCAATAAATTGCTTATGGTTACTGCTATGAATGATCATTGATTACAGGAACCCGGCATGAATAGAAATATTTGCTATAACCGGGACCAACAACTATGCGCTTATCCGTAGCACAGCGAGTATACATACATGGGGCACACTAAAAGTTTTGCACTTCTAGCTAATCGGAACTATTTGAATTTCGAATGTTATATTTTTAAAACTTTGCAACCATCTTAGTAATAAAAAAACAGTAGCAGTCGTGGGACTGCCGATAGAAGTGAAAACGGAACTATTAAGTTGAGAGTAATTAAAACTATATGCAAAACATAGCTATAGATATACTATTATCATTAGCATGTCGGTGACGCGAACCGAGGATTTTACCCTCTACCAAAACGCTCAACGCGCCTAAAGAAGTTTTCACTTCAAAAAAAACAGTAGCAGTCGTGGGACTGCCGATAGAAGTGAAAACGGAACTATTAAGTTGAGAGTAATTAAAACTATATGCAAAACATAGCTATAGATATACTATTATCATTAGCATGTCGGTGACGCGAACCGAGGATTTTACCCTCTACCAAAACGCTCAACGCGCCTAAAGAAGTTTTCACTTCAAAAAAAACAGTAGCAGTCGTGGGACTGCCGATAGAAGTGAAAACGGAACTATTAAGTTGAGAGTAATTAAAACTATATGCAAAACATAGCTATAGATATACTATTATCATTAGCATGTCGGTGACGCGAACCGAGGATTTTACCCTCTACCAAAACGCTCAACGCGCCTAAAGAAGTTTTCACTTCAAAAAAAAATTGGCGGGAAATGATTTGTCAATGGTTTTTTTTATCACACATCAAAGTTCTATAACGCAACGAAAATGGAATGAAGTCGAAAAGATTTTAGAGCAATGATTTCTTATGATTTTAAAAGTTCTCTTTCTCCGCAAGACTGCCGCTCGTCTTCAAAATGCTTTTGGGAGAGAAGCACCTTTTTTGAGCACCGTGAGGCGATGGTTTTAGAATTTGAGAGAGGTCGAGTTTCTTTACATGACGAATTTCGTGAAGGGCGGCCTTCAACTGCCGTCAACGAAAATAATGTGGCTACTGTTAAGTGGTTAACTGAAGAAAACTCCCGGATTACCTATGAGACAATTCGAGGACTATTGGGGATTTGTATGAGCCAAATTGAGAAAATACACGAAGAATTGAAAGTTCGAAAACTTTGTTGTCGTTGGATTTCTCATGAACTGACAGCGGAGTAGAAGCAGGCTCGCATGGAATAGTGCTCACAGATGCTACTGAAGTACGACCACGACATTCTAATGCTGTTTATGACATTGTCACAGGAGACGAAACGTGGATTTATTGTTTTGAACCCGAAAAAAACCAGCATCTAGTGAATGGGTGTTTGAAAATGAGAACAGGCCAACAAAAGTGAGACATGTGAGAAACGTTGGTAAAAAAATGATCGCGTTTTTTTTTCTCAGCTACGAGTTCCATCTGTACAATTCCACTTGAAGATCAAAAGAGTGTTAATGCCGAGTGGTATTCTACTATTTGTTTACCCAGGGTGTTAGAAAAAGTTCGCGAAAGACGACCCAAAAGCCGCATTCTCCTACACCATGATAACGCTTCTTCACACACGGCCAACAAAACAACGGTCATTTTTAGCTTCCGAAAAAGTACATCTCGTCACTCATCCCGCGCATAGCCCCGACCTAGCACCCTGTAATTTCTGTATTTTCCCCAAAATCAAAGATTCAATGAGAGGTTTTACTTTTACCAACTCCGAAGAGGCAGTGATAGCGTTCAATCAGCACGTAGAAAACATGCCTTCAGATCTGTGGTCCTCCTGTTTTAAAAAATGGTTCGATCGCACGAAAAAATGTTTAAAATGTAAAGAAGATTATTTTGAAAAGCAATAAACATAATATTTTGGTTATTATTATACATACGTATAAACCACTAGATCGCGGAATGGTTGTGTTTTACTGAAATGTTTCCTCATTTTGGTCCCACCCCAGGAAGGTACAAAGCCCGCAATGCCCGAGGAATCGGTGGTATGCTTTGTAAAAATAGTTTTACTGGCTTTTCGAAGCAAGGAGGTGTTAACACATCACCGTCAGGCTTTCGCTTGCTACATAGATTTTTTATAGACAGATAGATACCTGATCTGGGACAGAAATCTCTTGATGAAAGGTCAGAGCTGAACAGGCTAGCTATTAGAAATGCGGTCGGTGGTAGGTAGTCTTTTATATTCTTATAAAATTATTTTAGACAACCACGGCCGGTTTGTCTTGATAAATATAAAACAATTATTTACATATTATGCATTTTATTTTCTAATTATGGCGCCATGTAATAATTCCGGTCAAGTGCGTGCCGGCCCGCGCACAAGGTTGGGTTCCGTAGTAGCCTGTCTCAATGAAATATCTATTATCTGTAAAATAAGTTCATCTGTCATTTTTAAATTTCGTTTTTAAAACTCCTGGTGAAGAAACCACAGCGCTGGCAATCCGAATTCCTGGACGGGTCGGATAAAACTAGAAGAGTTGTTGCCGAAACAATATTTTTTTTCCACGTCTGCTCTCTTTCGTACAAAACTGCGTTAAAAGCGGTAAAACGGATTAAAAATGGCTGATTATTTCGGTAACTCCCGAAACATTATTGACAAAAGTGTTTTTTCGAAGTAATTTTCGATAGTCACTTTTAAATGGTGTTTTACAAAAAACAGTTTTTATTTTGTGTTTTTAAAATCACGCAATATCAAAATTAGTGTTATGCTGGAGCCGCACTTGCGCCTATAGTCCCGAAGTTATATGCGAGCTAAGGCACACACAGCCCAGAATGTATGCGAAAATAATAGCCGGTCACATCTGCATTTATCGTATCATTGCACGAAGCTTTGTGACGATAGACGCAAGTACGGCTCCAGCATAAGTAATAAGTAAATATCAATTGTGCACGATGCTTATTTTTTTTAATTTCCTTAAAACACGTGATTCACAAAAACTTAGAAATAAAAAAGTTTAATATTTCGATAACTAATGTCTGAACAGACGAATGGATTTTACATGCAACAAAAAGAATGAATCTATCCAACTACGTCGCTTTCATGATGGAGGAAAAAATCATACATAATCTCCACCTTTTATACCTACGACGCTTGTGGAAATATCTATCCAAAAAAATCAAGATTTTATTTTACCACATTGTCGACATTATTTAAGAAAATGAATTATCGATTAAAAAAGATACATTTTAACACATACATGTTACATAGTAACTTAATTTTTTTTTATTTACTTTTAGTAATACAAAACATTTATATAGGGTAACGTTACATTGCAAACAAATGTTTCTTTCAGTTTTTTCATAAATCAACGTTAGCCGGGATTGGATAAATGTTCGGTTGGCGATAGGCTTGGAACCTATCAATTTGTGGGGACAAAGCATCTTTGGCTAATCGAGGGTGGGTGGGCATTGGTTGTACCATGCCTACCGCTTCGGGGATACGGGCATGTATATTTTTTCTTTTTAATGCTACATATTATTTTAAAGGGGCGTGAAGATACTTTTTTCTCCTTATTTAATACTAGCTGTTGCTAGCGACTTCGTCCGCGCGGACTTCGTTTACTCCGTACTGCTCCTCCCCCGTAGGTAATAGCGTGATAATATGTAGCCTATATGTTGTCCCGACCTGTTAGTAATATTCCTGCAAAATTTGAAGTAAATCCATGCAGTACTTTTTGTGTTTATCCTGAACATACATACAGACAAACAGACAAACAGACAAAAATTCTAAAAACTATATTTTTTGCTTCGATATCGATTGTAGATCACGCCCCAAGTATTCTTTTAAAAAAATATTCAATGTACAGTTTTGGCTTTCCTACGATTTTATTATATGTAAATATAGATTTGTATTTTTTCTATCTAGGGAACGCAAAAAAAAACGGAAATCATTTTTATTTAATTACATTTAAATTTATGTAAGGCAATAAAAGCGAATGTGAGGCCATTTGACTGATGTAAAGTTTCACTTTCTTTTCGGAGTTCGGTCACGGAACACCTTTTGTGTAGCGCACACTGAATACTGATACGTTGTACAAATTGTGCAATGGATTCGTACATCAGCTGTTTTGTTTGTATTGTTTGAATTAGATATAGTTCAAAATACAAGAGTATTTTTTCTGTAAGAGTATTTTTTTCTACCGACTTCCCGAAAAGAGGAGCTTAACAATATAACTGTATTTTGAAAATTCTTTTTGATGCGCTAACGTCTTATAAATAGACTAGCTGTGCCCGCGACTTCGTCCGCGTGGAATTTTATAAGATGAATAATAGTATAGGTGAAATATATAAGTTCAGGTGTCGTTATGCAAGATTTGCTATCGTTTACGATACCAATGTCTGTGACAATGTAGTACTAGATTGTAAGTAGCTGGATAACAATTTCATTGAATATGACCGCCCCGTTAATCGAGTGGTTAGCGACCCGGACTACGCAATCGACGGGGCTCGGATTCGATCCCCGACGGAGCCAAGCATTTGTGTGATGAGCATAAATGTTTGTATTTCCGTGTTTGGGTGTTTATTATGTATTACGTATGTAAAAGTATTTATATATGTATTTCTTTGTATTAGTATCGTTGACTAACACCCATAACACAAGCAAATAATTTCCTTACTTTAAGGTTAGATCAATAAGTGTAATTAGTCCTGTTTACATTTATTTATTTATTTAAATTGAATTGTCTGGCATAGTACTAATTTGTTGAAGAATTACGACGCATTTCGTTGTAACAGAACATAATACATTTAGTGGTAGCGCCATGCTTAGCTGAATGGGCTGGCACGACCGAGGCAATACCACTACCTCACTTAAAAGCAACGTAAACTAACAGCTTTGCTGTTGCGATTGGTCTGGTTTTGCGTTTGGTGAGGTTCCCGAAGGCCCTTCCTCCCTCCCCCTAATACTATGGAAGCGCAATAGAAAGGTAGTTGTTTACCCCAGGGAGTACCATTAGAGTAAGCGGTGGAGAATCCCCCTCTGGACATCCATGTTCAGGAGTTTGCAATCAACCTGAGCATGCTCAGGCTACCCTGCGTACTCTGAAGGGGCAGGGGGGGGGGGGGGGGGGGCAAAATTGCGCTTACACACTTTGCTGCTCGGGGCATTCGGAGCAAAAAATTAAAGGCACCCCCTACCACACTCCGCGTGGACTTTATTAATATTAGGGGTCTCCATTCTAATTTAAATGCCGCCCACAATCATCATGACGGCTAAGCCGGCTTTGTTCTTTTTAACCGAGACACAGATATCTTCTAACACAGCTAGTTACTTCGCCCACGCTGACATTCTGCTGACCTCTCATCCGGACAATTGCTAAGTTTCCTCTAGGTTCTTCAGACCACTGCCTAATACGGAGCGAAGTGCCGGTAATGCGACTATCGCGGCCTCGTTTGTCAGGCTGTCGCCGCGTTTGGCACTACAGGTCAGATTGCATGGATTGGACAGCAGATTGGGATGGATTGCGTTCTTTTTTTGCATCCTACCCATGGAGGCAAATATGCTTCTCACTGGATGATCCAGATGTGGAATTTGTATGTGATTTGTACAGCGCCACCTAGTGGTAAACTGGTTTCTCACGTTTACCACTAGGTGGCGCTGTACAAATCACATACAAATTCCTAGTAAACTCGAAACGCGCTCACGGTCGAATGCGAAAAGAAAAACTCACACTTGGCACTCTGTATATAGAACTTCTACAAAGAATACGTGTGGCAACGACGCAGACTCGTGGTAAAATGAAAAAAATTACGTTATCGTAAAGGTACAATCACTTAAGGTATCACACACGGCAGTAAGAAGCCGTGTGTGATTCCTTAAGATAATGTAATATTTTATATTAGGGCATCTTAACGTCATTGATATAATAAACCCAAGAAGCACAATCCCGAACAAAACTGACACTCAAAACTGTCACTAATTTTACATAGGTAAGTGGTTATAGATACGACAAAAAAATGTGTTTTTGCATATCCAACCTTTTCTAGCTCAAGTTTTATAGTTGTTTTTACAAAGCAATGTACCAAAAATAATGAAATTGACAGTGTCGCGTTCGACGCGATTCTATTTGAAATGAGCGAACAATTTTAAATTGTGCGCTCATTATTAGAGGACGTTTTGAGACACTGAATGTGCATTTTGGGGTTTTTATATCAATGCATCTTTAGATAAAATATTATAGTATCTTAGCCGTGTGTGATGAGCTTAACAGTGACATCTCTAGAATTCATTTTAAATTAAATTGGCTCTTTACATTTTTTAAATATACACCTATATATTTTATTATTGTCTATGAGTATACGAAATTTCGTGCAGAAAGAGTAACATTTAGATGAAATCCGTTTCTTTTAGTTGAAACTCTAACAAAATTTTGCATTTGCCTAGTAAAATATAAAAAAAAAACTGATCAATGAAAATGTGAAATATTTAAAAAAACTAATCAAAGATGTGGCTCATTAAAGGGTTTCGTGTATATATACTATGACTGGTAATAAGTAATTATTATGTCATTGAAATTTTTGTTTGAACTTGCTGAACCAGTAATTGTATTTTCCTGTGGAAACGAACGATTTTCCTGCGGTAAAAGGTATCCTAAATGTTGAGTCGGGTAATCAGCTATTATTACACAAAATTTAGTAAAAATCCGTTCAGTAGTTTTTACGTGAAAAGCGAACAGACAGACAAACAGACAAAAAATTCAATTTCTATCGTTTTGGGTTTTATTTCCTACACACAATACGTAGCAATTTTTTTTAAAGAAATATTTCATGTACGGATTTGGTTTCGTTACTGTTTTATTATATGTATAAAAGATATAGAAGATATAGATATAGAGTACCTATAGATATAGATATAAAAGATACAGATTAACAAATTATCCTTCCGCATACTCCTATCGAAATATTTTATGATGGTTTTACGTTGTTATTATTTTAGCCATTTAGGAATTCAGTACATATTATTATTTCAAGTTAACATTTTGAACCTCTAGAATTGAACGTCATAAAAACGGGTTATGTCATAATATTAGCATATTATAATTTAGATTATCACGACTAAACGACAAAACAGGATAATAACCTGATTTTGTGATGTTTGAGCGAATTTATTATGAATACCTAATTTATAAAAATATACAATTTGTCGGCCGCGGATGCATGTTATCTTTTGCGTCTTACGTTATATGTATTTTCATGTTAGATAATGTTACAGAATAACTTCGAGCAACTACATAGGTGATTTTTTAGGGTTCCGAAGTAAACTAGGAACCCGTATAGTTTCGCTATGCCCGTCTGTCCGTCCGTCCGTACGATAGCTCAGAGATGCTTTGTACTAAAACCTGTAATTTTGCAAAAAATAGATACATACAACTAAACACAACTAAACGAAACAAAAATAGATACAAACAAATAAATAAAGTGGTAACATAACATTTTGAAAAAATATTTTTTCAGGTTAGCTCCCCTACATATAAAGTGGGTTTGTTAATTTTTTTTCTCACGCATCCTACAGTGTGGGATATCTATCGTTGGATAGGTTTTTACAAAATATTGTAGGTTTGTGAAAATAAGTTTTCGATTAAGGAACTCGTTTCTAAAATATTAAGATTTTTAATACAATTTAAGAACAATTTACCACTGTCGTTGCGACAGGCTGATAATAAGTTCCAGTTTAAAAAGCAACTCAAAGCTCACATGCTGAATCGCAAATAATTTCATGTTACGTAGTTATATGGTTTATACGCATTCTATTCTATTTTTAATTCCAATAACTGAAGTATTATAATCTAGTATATGCAAATTTGACATGATTTTATATATTTGTATATATGCTTATGTATGTATGTGTATCTATCTATATATGTATATGAATATTTAAATATGTATGTATGTGTATGATGATAATAATAAAATATATAAAGTTCAATGGCACCTTCACACCTTCATTCTGTTGGCCCAAAGGTTGACTGGTGGATAATGCCAATAGACATTAAGTTCGCCTTTTGTACGAAAATGTATGTTTTTGGTGTACAATAAAGTTAAATAAATAAGATTTTAAGTGCTAACTTTTGTTAGAGTCAAATGTAGGTTCTGCTCCCCTCTGCAGGCTAAATGGTCGATTTTGGGGTCGTGGAAAAGAATCATGGTGGTAGTAAATATAATGAAAGCAAAGAAAGGAAAACTATCACGGCTTAGAAGGCTTCATAAGTTTTTTGAGTAATAGTCGACCACCTTATAAAATGTATTGAAAGAAGTTTTTATAGGCGGTGAACCTGTTTTGCGGATATTTTTGTCATTGACATTGGAGAGCTTAAATGTTCATTGTATGAAACTATAAAAACTCCTTTCCTTAGTTCGTATTATTGTGATGAGCAACTTCGGAACACTACATTGCGCGTGGCCCGACACGCACTTTATCATTTTTTTTATTTACACATACCTACATATTATAGAATAGCCAATAAACTCATTGTTTTTATGAAAAAACCGTTACTACTTCTGCCGCAATAGGTGGCAATAGCGTCAATGCTTGCTCATTGTTGTGTTCCGGTTTGGAGGGAAAGGTACCCGATAGATTTATGCATGTAACATTGCCATCTCACCACACAGATAGTATCGCACCGTTACCACCTTTGGTCTATAGGCTATGGTCTATAGGCTATGGTCTATAGGCTATGGTTTTTTTTCCATCAGGAGAGACATCTGCTTTTTGGCTATCTTATGGTATAAAATGATAATAAGAAATAAGGATTATTATAAATTAAATGATTATTTGGAGGACGAGTAGTGCAAGCAATTAAGTGATTTTTTTTTATTGTTATTGTTTTTTTATGTAATTTTAATTATTCTAGGTATTATATTTGAAGTAAATGCTAATAATGATATTTTATTTGAATAAGGTTCACATGTTTAATTGCCTTCCCTAATTTGAGATTGTTACAGTAAATAAAATAGATGTACCTATAATAATAAATAATAAATATCACGGGATAAATTACATGAATTGATCTAACCCCAAAGTAAGTAAAGCAAATAATATGCATAAAACATATTAAATAAACACCCACATCCAGAAATACAAACATTTATGGTCATCACACAAATGCCTGCCCCTGTCGGGATTCAAACCCGAGCCCTGTTGATTGCGCAGTCAGGTTCACTAACTACTCGACCAACAGGCCGTATAGATAATATCATCATATATTTCCAATACAACAAATTTAAAAAGTTCGACGAGCAAAAAGAAATTATCCTGAATCCTATTTTAAAACAAAAATGTTTGAATTTGACTTAGAACAGATTTCCATGGTTTGTTGGCAAAATATGCTTGCTATCAATGTTGTCGGGATATAATCCTACATGCAGTTTACTAGAAGATAACCTCACCTTCCTAACGTAAACCCAACAAGTATCGACGCTATTGCGGCAGCAATAGGCAAGGTAACGTAGCGTTAGCTGCAACGTCTCGCCTGGGTTTGGTGCCTACGCTTTATCTATGTCTTCGTGTTGGTCCGGGCTCCTTTGAAAACTAAGCCAATTGCCGTTCTGCTAGGTAGGTCGTAAAAGGCAACCTATTGGTCATACGTGTCACTACTATTGTGACTACTAGGTGGTAGAGTTCCGCAACGCCTTACCAGAATATTTGGTACCACCGTCCTACCTATTCCTGTCACAATAGCGTTAATGCTTGTCATTGTTGTGTTCCGGTCTGTAAAGTAGCCGGTAGACTTATGTATGTGGCCACATAGATAGCAACGCACCACTAGCGTCAATGGTTGTTGTTGTAAATATAGGCGATGATTAACACTATCTCCGCTTGTATGTTAATCTTATGATATAAAAAATAGCTTCAATATTATCCCTGTCATGTTCCGGTATGGAGCGTAAGATAGTCGGTTTACTTATGCATGGGGCTACACGGATAGCAACACCACGTTCCACATTCCACGTGGGCGAAGTCGCGGGCACAGCTAGTTAATTATAAATCTTAATCATAATTTGACATTTATTCTGGTATAGATACACGTCCAAGTGATTTGATCACCCTATCTAGAAGGCAAAGTCTTTTTAGAAGGCTTTGAAACCATAGAGAAAGTGTACATAGAGTTGGCGAGCCAAGCAAAAGTGATAGAAAGAGAAAAAAAAATGAAATCTACGTAAGTACGTATTTTTTTATGCATCATAGGATAGGAAACAATCTGATTACTTTCCCGATTGAAAGAGAAAATCATTGCCTATCGCCAGAGATGTTAATGGTGTATTGGTAGCCATTTGGCAGGGCCGAAATGCCAAACGCATTATACCCTAAAAATCAGAACACGACATCGACAAGCACTGAAGCTATTGCGGCGGGAATAGCTAAAGTCGGTGGTACCAAAATCTGAGCAAAACGTTGCAGAACTCTATCACCTATTGGTAGTCGTGGCGTTAGTGACAAATGTTAGCCATTTTACGCCTTTTACGCCTAGCAATAAGGAAGTGAATCTATTTGTCGAAAGCGGTTCGGACCAACCCGGGGCTTACAAATTGTATGTTCTTTCTCTTTCTATCACCAAGATATTTTCTCTTACATACGCGCTTATTGCTCGTCTACTCTATATGTATATATTTTTTCTATAATTGTAGCATCTAAAGTGTTTTAATCAGGTATTTATTTTTTTAGCCAAAGCAAAAGCTTTGAAATGTATATTTAGTTTTTTATTATTGGAACGAAGTTCCTTACGGCAGGCTTGGAGGGGATAGGGATTTTGCTGCGCGACCGAACTGAAAAAAATGTGATAGTAAAACCGTAAGAAAAATGCGTGGAATAAAAGCGTTAAATGAGACGTGCGCAGGCGCGACAGTCGCGTACACAAGCGAGTAGTGCCGTTTAGCCGAAGGAAGTTCGTTCCTACCTGGTGTCCCGCGACACCACATCATTTCATTATTTTATCGTCGTCGTCGTCGTCAGTCGGAGTATCTGTTTATATATATATAAACAGATACTCCGACTTATATAGCGACAGCTAATCATCATTAATATTTGTTTAATTATGCATTTGCATATGTTGTATACTTGTAATATATTTTAAAACACAGAAAAAGAGAGTTAACAGAGAAAGTTTTATAATATATTAATAGTTTCTAAATTTTAGCATCAACTCAATAATTCAGAAAGAAAAATATTTAAGAAGAACCGGCCAAGTGTGAGTCGGACGCGCGCACGTAGGGTTCCGTACCATCATAGCAAAAAAAAAAAGAAAAAACACGCGTATTGTATGGGGAATATATAACATTGAATATCTTTAATTTTTAGTATTTATTGTTATAGCAGTAACGGAAATACATAATTTGTGAAAATTTCACCTTTTTAGCTATCACGGTTTATGAGACAGCCTGTTGACAGACATACAGACAGACAGCGGAGGCTTAGTAATAGAGTTCCGTTTTACCTTTTAGGTACAGAACCCTAAAAATTGCTTCTTTTATACTACTTACCTGTTTCTTACGCTGTTTCAACACTAAAACTAATAAAAGGACCATCATTCACGTAACAACATAAATTAATATGTATATAGGGTATATACATATTAATATATATACTTACCCTATATTACATGTTACGCATATGTGTATATGTGTAACATTTAGCCATTGGCCATTGCAAAACTGGGAGTCGGATATATTGTATTTTTTATATGCAAATAGGAAGAACTATGAATACTATAAACACGTGCAATCAACTTTATTTATGCAAGAAATTATATATTGATTAAGAAATTATATAAGAAATTATATACACATTTCATGCAATTATGTATGTAAAAGCTTTGTTCAAATTCGGTTACATATATGTTTTTAAATTATAATAAATTATAAATAATTTGTTGGCTTATTTCTTTAACTTATTTTAGCGATGACACGACGATGCTAAATAATCTAGGTTTGTTGGTACCACGGGTTGGTATGAAAAAAGACAAATGTTAAACTAGCTGTTGCCAGCGACTTCGTCCACGCGGACTTCGTTTACTCCGCACAGCACCTGGCCGCTAGGTGATAGCGTGATAATATGTAGCCTATATGTTGACCCGACCTATTAGTAATATTCATGCAGTACTTTTAGAGTTTACCCCGGACATACATACAGACAAACAGATAAACAGACAAACAGACAAAAATTCTTAAAAACTATATTTTTGGCTTCGATATCGATTGTAGATCACGCCCCAAGTATTCTTTTAAAAAAATATTCAATGTACAGTTTTGACTTTCCTACCATTTTATTATATGTATAGATGTCATAAACCAATGAGACCACACTCAATAGCCTATTTTTTTCAGGAGTTCCATGGCGATTACCTAGTTCCATAATCAAACCCTGCGAATCTCCTAGCAATAAACGCCATATATCAGCTCAATCTCGGATGCCCATCTTCAAGTTCCATCATTATTATATATCAGAAAACTTACGTCACCTAAGTGTTTGCGAAAACAAACCAAATTACCTCACATTCAAGTTCCATCATTATTATACCTTAGAAAACCGAATTGCTCCATCTTCAGACCCTGGTCATCATGAGCACTAACCAAACTTAGTACTTGTAGCAAAAAAACAATGAGCTGGTTGTTAAGTCAAAACCTACGTCCAGGCTACATCATAAGATCAGTTGGATGGCGCCATAAAATTGCAATGTTACTGGGCTTACACAAGTTTGCCAATTTTTAGTATAAACGGATATCTTTTCCCCGTGTTGGTTCCGGGCTCCTTTGAAGAATAGGCCTGCTGTTCGGCCAGGCAGGTCGTAAAAGGCGACCGATTGCCTATGCGAGTCACTACCATCGTGACTATTAGGTGGTAGAGTTCTACATTGTCTCGCCCAGGTCTGGTACCACCGTCTTACCTATTATACTGCCGCAATAGCGTCAGTGTTTTCACTGATATAAAACGATAATATAAATAAATATATAAAAGCTTTTTCGAATCCCGCGGGCATACATAATTCTTCCGGGATAAAAAGTAACATGTATGCAATTCGATCTACCTGTGTCCAAATTTCATTCAAATCCGTTCAGTAGTTTTTGCGTGATTGAGTAATAAACATCCACCCATCCATCCAAACATCTAAAATTTCGCATTTATAATATTAATATATACTAGCTGATCCGGCAAACATTGCCTTTTTAACTACTTTAATTTTTTTTTCTATATTTTCTCACGTTTTAAACCTTCCCTACTTCAACAATTAATTCAAAATCAAAATTAGCCAAATCGGTTCAGCCGTTCTCGAGTTTTAGCGAGACTAACGAACAGCAATTGATTTTTATATATATGTCGCAGTGAAATTGTCAATAGCCGTTAGATTATAATCTACCTAGGGATTTTATAATTTGGATAGGTTAGGTTAGCAGTTAAATTATAATATCACTTAGGTAAATTATAATCTAACGGTACTGACAATTTCACTGCGACATATACATATATAGATATGTAGACTGTCAAATTTTATTAGTCTATACTAAAACTGAGTCAGTTTATTCTATATAATATTTCAAATAGCTATTTGAGCTGAAATATCGATAGAATTACGGTCGAGTTTCGACCAGAGAGCAATCGCCAATATAGACAAGTTACCTAAGTGTGAGTTACATACAATACTAATAATTTCTAATTTCATGAAAACGAGTTTAACAAGTTAAGACAAATTTCACTGTCTACGAGACGGCTTGATTTAATGTTTATGGTAAATTCCTAACGAAGTCTATCATTTAGAAAACGCTCGCCAATCGCCATAAATATATACCTCGGTCTATGGTTTAGATTGCAAACACTTTCGATATAAATAGAAGGTAGGTAGTGTAGTAATATAGTACTTAAAGTTGTTTTACCTACCATTGATATAAAAAACCTAAGGTAATATAATAAACCTAAGGTGCATAGTCACTAACAAAACTGACACTCAAAAGCTCGGATGAATAATATGCATAGTTCCATGCTCAAAAGTGTCCCTATGGCAAAAACATATGTCTGCATATCCAACCAGCGCAAGTTTTATAGTTGTTTTTACAAAGCAATGTACAAAAAGACATTAAATTGACAGTGTCGCGACCGATGCGATTCTATTTGAAATAAGTATTCGTTACTCATTTTTTGGAGTACGTTTTGGAGACACTTTATTGTGTATCTTGGCCCTTGGGTTTTTTATATCAATGTGTTAATCTTATTTTACAGTACAATTTGAATAAGTGACTATTCTGACATCAATATATTTTAGCTGACGAAAACACGCAGGAGGTTTTCAATCAAAGAATATCTAAACCGGAATACGTCAGTTATAGGCACTTATGCTATTGCGGCAGAAATAGGGTGTGGTACCAGACTAAGACGAGACAAAGCAGAGCTCTACCACCTAGCAGCCATGATGGTAGTGACTCCCTTAGCCAATCGTTCGCATTTGGTCTATTCTTTAAATGGAGCTCAGACCGGGTTACCTATTTTAATCCGAGGAACCATCTGCTAGTTAATGCTACACTATACTACAACTAGGTCTCAAAACTTTAACAGGCACCAATCTCTCACGAAACAGGTGCATAACTTATTACTAAAACTTTTGTATATTTATATTATTAAGACACCTATTGTGATAGAAAATAAAAATTTTCTTTTTAATTTTTTTTAATAATTATGATGAAAATAGTAGTTCAGTGCAAAGAACCGTTTCTCTGCCACGCTTACAAATTGCGTGCTACAACACTATTTAAAATACGCCTTGGGAATGTTTAGAGACGTTTGACATTCGAATTCGTTCCTAATTTAAATCCGTACTATAGACAATTGTGGGAATCAGATCATGGAAGATAAAAATTGCATCACTTCTGGTAATACTAAGTAGTAGTTACCTAAATTAGGGGACTTCATAACGAAGAAAGTGGGTCGTTTTAATTTAAACTAACTTTTGTTCACGGTTTCACGCGCTTAACAAGTTACTCGCTTTATAAATTAGTACTCTCTTCTTCGAGTACATTTTTTCCTGAAGAAAGATAGATAGATAACTTTTGTCCTTTTCTGTACCCCTGTCAACGTGTTCGTAAAACTTAATGATTACCAAGTAAATAAGACGGGGAAGAAACAAACAAACTCACTTTCATATTTATAACTAACTATGCCCGCGACTTCGTCCACTTAGGAAAATTTCTAAAATAAAAATCCCGGGGTTTTACCCGCATAGTTCCCGTTTCCGTGGGACTTCCGGAATAAAAACTATCCTATGTCCTTTCTCGGGTCTCGAAATATCTTTTACCAAATTTCATCCAAATTGTTGCAGTGGTGGTTCAAGAGACAGACAGATTGGATTAGCTATTTAGCCGCGAAAGAGTAAAAGACAGACGGACAGGCCGACAGACTTTCGCATTTATAATGTTAGCATGGACTAGTATAGTAATAATAAATATTCACGGGACATATTATACTTACTGATCTAACCCTCAAAGTAAGCAAATTATTTGCTTGTGTTATGGGTGTTACAACCCGGACTACAAACATTTACTAACCCGGATACAAACATTTATACTCATTACACAAATGCTTGTCCCCGTCAGGGATCGAACCCGAGCCCCGTTGATTGCGTAGTCAAGGTCGCTAACCACTAAACCAACGGGGCGGTCCGTATGGATATAAGTTAGGATTATATGAATTTGAAATAAGTAGTTGCAGGCGTGAATTACAAGAAAGTACCTACCGACATATCTATACAAATAAAAAAAATTGGAGTGTCTGATTGTCATAATAACATAACCGCTTTTTACTAAATGAATATGGATGTACACACGGTACATATCAAAAAATAACTTTTTTTTTACAAGTTTTGACCGTCTGTTTGTTCCGGCTAATGTCTGAAACAGCTGGACCGATTTTGACGGGACTTTCACTTGCAGATAGCTGATGATAATGTAACTTAGGCTAGTTTAGATTAGAAATTTTTCTACGCGGACGGAGTTGCGGACACAGCCAGTATTTACTAGGATTATAGAGAGGTACAGTTTTTTAAAGTATGAGTATGTTTGTTGGAAGTTATCCCTGAAACTACTGAATTGATTCCTAAAAAATTCTTTCACCAGTATAAAGCTAATTATTCAGGACTCGGTAGACTTCGGGACTGAAAAGCATGCACCTGTCACCCGCGCGGTAACCAATTTGTTTGTAATATTGGTACACTGATTTCGTTGAGATTTTCTTTGTAGTTAACCAATATTATTTGTTTTATTATATTTGTATTGGTTAATTATAACGACTAACTATCGTCTTCTTCAATATATACTTTCTTATACCAGTCAACCTGTTTAATCTGTTAAGGGGAAATATCGAACTATAGGCCAATTTCACTCCCTTCCATTTCTAAAATATTAGAAAAAATAATGCACTTGAAACTAGTCAATTTGGATTTCGACCTAAAATATCTACTGCAGACGCAGTCCATAATTTAACAAAGCATCTGGCCCAAGAACTTGATAATGGGAAGCATACAATTGGCATATTCCCAGACCTGTCTAAAGCATTTGACACAGTGTCTATCCCATACTTTTAAGAAAACTATTCTCTATTGGTATAAGAGGTACTCAATACGACTTTTTTAAAAGCTATTTAGAAGATCGTACTCAATGTGTCAAAATTGGTAATGTAATTAGCGATGACCTAAATAATACTACTTATGGGGTTCCCCAGGGTAGTGTCCTTGGGCCAACGCTATTTTTGATATATATTGATGATTTCTGGAATATAACGCTATTTTTGATATATATTAATGATACCTACTAGAAAATGGCCGATGAAACAGTTCTAAGTTATGTTATTTCTAACTTTAAGAGTTTTATTTAATGACATTGTAAACTATGCTCACTTAATTTTTTATCAGTGATTATTAAAATTATTGAATTCCTAGCTTCTATCGCATGAAACACAGGTCAACCTAATTCAGATAGGTATAGGTAGATTAGGTATTTTATAATTCAGTGTAATGCACAATATATTTATCTGAATAAATATATTTTGATTTTTGATTTTTTATCTCTTTTTTTAAATCTATATATTAACAATTATTAATATATAGATTACAAATAATAGTTATTATCACTGCCGTATTCCGATTTGAACAGTAAGTTAGCTGGTAGACTTATGCCACGATAATTTTTTGCTTGTTGCGTTACGTCGATTAAATGAGATAACAGTTCTTCTTATTGGTCAAACCTGTCTTTTATCGTGCGCAACATATCATACGGTGTTTATCTTAGGTCGACAGACTGAAACCTCTCGGGCTCTACCTTCTACATCGCTACGTATCAGTACTTAACACTTTTGTTTATGCAGACGTTAATAGAGGCGGATATTTCTTATTGACATAAATTATGTAACAACGTCTGTCTAATTAAAATGTAATAACCAAGTGTTCATTATTTCAACCCAGATATCCGGCAAAGTTCGAGAATTCTTTATTATAAATAAATTCTTGTATCATAAAATATAAATATTTATAATATTTGGAGGAGGAGTACAACATTTCGAATATTTGGAGTAATAAGTTACTACCGAGTACTTAGAGCATCTCTACTTTTTTTATGACAGTTGCGCGAACGGAAGAGAATGAAATTCGCAGTACCTAGTTAAAGTTTATATTGCAGTAGAGTGCAGATATGTAATATCCATTATAAATACATAACATTAATAAAAATAAACATTACACACGCTATATTAATGGCTTTTGCACACACGGCATTCAATTATGACTAAATTATTTTGCTAAACTTATAAAGATTTTGATGTTTTGTCTATGGTCGAATTTCGACCTCAGGGCGATCACTAGTAATATATGATATTACCTACTACTAATATCAGCTATTGTATTTGAAAATAACATCTATCGGAGCACCTTTTGAGGATACGCTTAACGTTAAAATAAAATTATAAATCTACAAACATTAGTTTTATCAAATGACCTTTTCACTAAAAATCGTTGATATTAAAGTCATTAAGTCAACCCACGCGCTGTGGAACTGGTTTAACCGAACCGGTAAAATGGTCATTTGTTGGTCTCCGAATTAGATCGGATTTCATAAAGATATGAATCAAGCCCTTTCCAGGGCAATAATAAATGAGTCCATACGTCCCGTTTTGAATGGAACTGTCCCGGTTTCAACTATTTGGTCCCGATGTCCCCAAATATCTCAGAGACCTAAAATATACAGGCACGGTACAAATAATTATAAAATTTATAGGTGCCAATTTGTCGGCAATCTAATCGAACTGGCGAATATTCGCTCAGACATGAGTCCAACACAAAAATTGTACCTAATAAAAAGTCTCATTTTCAATAGGAAACCAACCATTTTAAAATGTTCAAAACTTTTGGTTATTTATTTTAGTTCTGTATATAGAAATAAATACATCCTACAGACATCATTACTATTGTTTATTGCTTGCCTAATTCGTATAAGATAGCAAACTATATATATAAATAGATATAACCATCATCAAAGATGATGATGCGTTGCTATCCTCGTGGTTAGGTCCTAATGCCATACGTATAAGTTTACCGGCTACGTTACCCTACAAACCGGAAAACGACAGTGACAAACACTGACTCTATTGCGCCAGGAATAGGTAAGGCGGTGAACAAGACCCAGGCGAGACAATACAGAATTCTACTACCTAGTAGCCACGATGGCAGTGACTCACATAATCAGAACGGCAAATGGTCTATTCTTCTTTAGGATAAGAATAATAGAGTCAGTTAAGGTACAACTTGCGTAGGCCCTGATAATACGTAAAATACAATAACTTTTAAGATACGTTGTAATACAAGGTACCGAACCTAAGGATAATTTCCCCTGAGGGAAATAATTATTTAATGGGGATCACAGAGTTGGTACCTAGAACGAATAAACAGATATTAAAATTAATAACGATAGGTATAACATTTACACTAACTAATTTTAATTCTCAGACTAATTTTGTCTGTGAATTAAAGTTACCTAAGAAAATTTATGTATGCAGTTACACAAAAACTTGCACAGTAATTTTTTAATTAATTAAAGATATTCGTATCTGCATCATTTTTAGTTTTTTTGATATCGTAAAGCACAAGCACTGACGCTATTGCAGCGGGAATAGGTAAGGCGGTGGTACCAGACCCGGGCGAGACCATGCAGAATTCTACCACCAAATAGCCACGATGGTAGTGACTCTCATAGCCATTGATCGCCTGTTACGACCTACCTGGCAAAACGGCAGTTGGTCTATTCTTCAAAGGACCCTGGACCAACACGAGTGAAAAATTACATTCCTAGATCGTACAAATCATAAAAAAGTAGGAAGCCAAGTCTTTTTTTCCTCGGAGGCCTCGGACCAACACGGGATGCAACGATAAATTTAATAAGTTGCAATTTCAATAAAATGTATCATATATGTTACAATAACGTTAAAGAAAATGGTAATAACATAACATAACATAAAAGTCACAAGAAAATCATTATGCTGCTCACATAGTTTCCGAGTCGGAAGTATGCAACAATGGCCGTCTGAGCAGGCCGTGCGTTTCCGTGTTACACTTTATACTTAACAACTGGGCGACCAATGAAGAATGTTACTAGGTATGCCAAATCGCTTGCAATTTTGTCTCAGTAAAGCCTGTATGTATACAAATACACTACTTTTTGTTGTAGTAAAAAATACCTAGTAGTTTTGATTTTATAGGCATTCAAAGTTTCGAAAAATATCAAGTCTCGCTAACAGCCACGTGACCGCTTGTGACGTCATGACACAACGCGCCGCGCCTCGCTTAGTATCAAATCAAGTCTCCAGCGGTTATAGTATAGTAAGGTGTAATAGCTTGCGCAGTATTTTGTTGTTTTCGTCAGCGTATTACTTTAATAGTCTATTAATAGTAAATATTATTCGATTAATAAAATGAATGAAGGATTCGAAAAAGGGCAATCGGATATTTCACCTAAAATAGATGGATTAATGGTTGCGCATTATTTATCAACAAATAGTGATTAAATAAATAAATAAATATTCACGGGACAAATTACACTTACTGATCTAACCCCAAAGTAAGCAAATATTTGCTTGTGTTATGGGTGTTAGTCAACGATACTAATACATAGAAATACATATATAAATAGCAGAATATATATAATAAACACCCAAACCCGGAAATACAAACATTTATGCTCTTCACACAAATGCTTGTCCCCGTCGGGGATCGAACCCGAACCCCGTTGATTGCGTAGTCAGGGTCGCTAACCACTCGACCAACGGGGCGGTCATTTCGCTGGCGCCGAAATGCGAGGAAGAAAAATGCAAAGGTAAGAAAACTTTCCTTGCTACTACTTATGCTTAATAGTTTATCTGTTCTAAATTATTTTATCAAAACAAAATACCCAACTAATGTCGTAATGAAAGAATGCAACTTAAATAATAGTAGGACCTACCTACCATTGAATTTTTACGTTAAAGACAACAAATATGTATTAGTTTTGTAGCTATAGGTAGGTACGTAGGACGTAGGTATATGTACGTGTATAGGTACCTACCGTTCTTCTTAATTTAAATAAATAACTCGGGAACTCCATCTTTTCATACGCTTGCGTAGCGTTTGCCCATCTCCCCCGTACGGACTTGCATCCGTTGCAAGTGGTACAAAATAAATTCCTGCGTATTGCCACGGGAGCACCGTGGTATATGCGCAACGTAGACCTCCATAACGATCTTGAATTGCCGAGCTTAGTAAAGCATTTCAAAGACATCACCGAAAGATACTTCGATCGTGCCATCTCGCATCCGAACCCACTGGTGGTAGCCGCGGCTGACTACATCCCAGACCCTAATCCCGATCCCGAACTACGTAGGCCCCGCCACGTTCTTACCGATCCCGATGACCCGATAACTCTGGCCAACGGTTTACACGATAACACTACACACCTACATTCGCGACACCGTCGCCGCCGGCGGCGACTAGGACCCTTGTTTCGCCCTTCGGCGAACCGAGCCCAAGGGCAAGGTTCGGCGGACGGACAAAACAATGCCACTAGCCCTCTCATCGCAAATCACGACCCCACCCTAAGCCGAGGTTCGGTCTCACAGGAGACACCCTTAGGGCGGAGGGCGTACAGCCCTACACCTTTAAATTCTGGCTGAGCACTCTGCTCGCCCCCGCGACCGGTGAATCTGTAACAGCCCATAAGGCTAACAGCAATTGAGACATTCCGAAAAAAGAAAACCTCGGGAACTGTACATTTTCCCAGAATTAAAAGGAGCCGTGAGTTATTCCAGACTTCGTCCAGATCCGTTCAGTAGGCACAACACATGATTTCCTAGTATTTGGATTGGACATTTTTTTGGAAAAGTATTGAGGTGTAATTTCGACGGCACGGGCGCGCGACCGCGAGCGCCGGCCGCCGAGCGAACTAGACTGAGCGTGTTGTGAGATGACGTCACAGCGTCAACGGCAGCCAGCGTCGTGCGGTTCAACTTATTTTACTTCTAAATCTGAAACTAATTGACGTATCGAAGTAATTCTTTCACTAGTATTTTTTATTTTTCACAGAGAATATGGAGTGCTAATAATCAAAATTAGTTAACATTCTTCATTATTGGCAATTGATTATTGTGGATATATTTCTCAATAGTTAATACGGTATTTACATATAGATACTATTTATTTATTTATTTATTTATTTAATTCTAGCTGAATTGGCCATGTTTAGCTGTAGCTCAGATAGTCACTCGAATATGCTTAGAACTTTCCGTTTTCTTCCATTGGAATTTCAAAATAAAAACAGAATGACTATGACTATTTGACTCTTCAGTTCAATAGCTATGTTGTGAACAACTATCATGTAAATCGTATGATTAGTTCTGAATTTTTTTATAGTCGCAAATTTAAAATATTTTTGACAATAACGCGAACAGTGGAGTAATAAACAAATACCTTCTTTTACGTTGGTTAAAATTACAAGTGGTCAAAAAGGGTTCTAATAAGACCAAAATCAGTGAGTACTTGTACTACTGATTTTGGTCATACTGCTCTACCACCGACCGAACCTCGGTTTAAGGCAGTATCGTGATGATGAGTGGGAGAGTAAGTGGCATCAAGATTTTGACTCGTTAATAACTCGTCTCGCGTCTCGAGTCTGACTGTGAGCTGAAACAGAGGGCCGAGTTGCCGCCGGCGGCACCTTTGGTATGTGCGTGTAAATTATGAAAGATCTAATGGGATCATCAAGGTCGGATAGGTAGATAAGAGATAAACTCTTTGAATGTCAAGATAGTAAAGAATTTATTTCCTAGTCTAGGTATTCTTACTAGATACGGTTATTAATAAAAAACTCTAAATAAAAAATAAAAAATCCCTGACACATTCCATCATATTCATGACGCAAATCGGCCCACCTTCCTACTTTATAAGCATTATTAGCAAAACAACAATAACTTCCAACGAGTCCAAAGACGATGCATGATTTCGGAGTCACGGTGTCAGCAGCCTTCTAATTGCGAGAGGACCTTACTCTCCCGCTACTCTAGAATTATCCAACTTTAATAAACTTTCTATTGAAAATAGAAGCAATTATTCCAAAGACAAATACACATATCTACATTTGTAAAACTTTTAATCTCTCGTTTTTAGTTAGAGGTCAAAAATACCTGTAATCTTATATATGTTACCGGAAATGTGCGAAATCTAGGAATTGTATAAATGTCCTAGGAAATGTATAAAATTCCGAAACTATTTAGGAAATGTGTAAAATATTGCTTAAAAAATTATTTAATACATACATATCTTAAGAAACGTAAACATATACTAGGAATTGTACATAATTCCAATATCGTATTAGGAAATGTATAAAAAGATTGCTTTCTTTAATAAAACACGTTGTTAAAATGAGAATAATAATTTTTATTAAGACTGATTACATACATTTCCGTTAACATATACACTTTGAACGAGCAATTCTTGTATATTTGTATGTAACTGGTATTTTCGAAACGAGTCGACGATTTTGACGAAATTTTATATTTAGATAGTGTAGGACTATTTAAAATGATCTGTATAGTAAGTGTCATCTCCGTGATAATCCATAGCTCGAGTGGTATTTTTCGTATGAAAAAGCTACGGAATACATAATACATAGGTTACACTATAAGTTTTGCGTAACTTAAAAAAAGCTGTTATAACCAAAAGATTATGTTTATTGCTTTTTAAAATAATCTCCTTTACATTTTAAACATTTTTTCATGCGATCGAACCATTTTTTAAAACAAGAGGACCACAGATCTGAAGGCATGTTTTCTACGTGCCGATTGAACGCTATCACTGCCTCTTCGGAGTTGGTAAAAGTAAAACCTCTAATCAAATCTTTGATTTTGGGGAAAATACAGAAATCACAGGGTGCTACGTCGGAGCTATGCGCAGGATGAGTGACGAGATGTACTTTTTCGGAAGCTAAAAATGACTTTGTTTATTGGCCGTGTGTGAAGAAGCGTTATCATGGTATCATGCGGCTTTTGGGTCGTTTTTCGCGAACTTTATCTAACACCCTGGGTAAACAAACGGTAGAATACCACTCGGCATTAACACTCTTTTGATCTTCAAGTGGAATTTTACAGATGGGACCTGAAGCTGAGGAAAAAACGCGATCTTTTTTTACCAACGTTTCTCGCCCGTCTCACTTTTGTGAGAATGAAACTGTTTTGTGTGTTTGTGTGTCACTTTTGTGTGTTTGAAAATGAGAACAGGCCGTTCTCATTTTTAAAACACACATTCACAAGATTGCTGTTTTTTTCGGGTTCAAAACAATAAATCCACGTTTCGTCTCCTGTGACAATGTCATAAACAGCACTAGAATGTCCGTGGTCGTACTTCAGTAGCATCTGTGAGCACCATTCCACGCGAGCCCACATCTGCTCCGCTGTCAATTCATTAGGGATCCAACGAAAACAAAGTTTCCAAACTTCGTGTAAAATTTTCTGAATTTGGCTCATACCAATTCCCAATAGTCCTCGAATTGTCTCATAGGTAATCCGGGGGTTTTAATCAATTAACCGCTTAACAGTAGCCACATTATTTACGTTGACGGCAGTTGAAGGCCGCCCTTCATGAAATTCATCATGTAAAGAAACTCGACCTCTCTCAAATTCAGCAAACTATCGCCTCACGGTGCTCAAACAAGGTGCTTCTCTCCCAAAAGCATTTTGAAGACGAGCGGCACAATCTTGCGGAGAAAGAGAACTTTTGAAATCATAAAAAATCATCGCTCTAAAATCGTTTCGTCTTAATTCCATTTTCGTTGCGTATGTAAAACTTTGATGTATGGTAAAAAAACAATTGAGAAATAATTTCCCACCAATTGTTTTTTTTTTATTACTAAGAAGGTTGCAACGTTTTAAAAATATAACATTCGAAATTCAAATCGTTCCGATTAGCTAGAAGTGCAAAACTCTTAGTGTGCCCCATGTAGTACAAGTACTCGAGCGAAGATCGATCGCCCAGTTCGTTATTCATGTACAATAATTTCATGGTATTTTTGTTATACTAAACGATCGATCAGATTTGTGATGTGCGTGTACACGTTCATAGAAACTTTAATTAGATAACGGAAATTCGCAACTAGCGCGTTATTACATAATTATTCTACTAAATGTTGTCCGCGCGGCTTTGTTTGCATTATGTGTAGATTAAGAGATAATTTTGACGACAATTACGAGAACAAAGATTATGTTAGGCAAAGTTAAAGTTTACACGAGAAGGATTGCAGGTAATAATCAATTGCTGTTCGTTAGTCTCGCTAAAACTCGAGAACGACTGAACCGATTTGGCTAATTTTGGTTTTGAATTAATTTTTGACGTCCAGGGAAGGTTTAAAAGGTGAAAAAATATGGAAAAAATAAGAGTAGTTAAAAAGGCAGAACAACGTTTGCCGGGTCAGCTAGTATTTTTATATAATACGCATTAGAAATACACTAAATTAATAAAAATAAACATTACACACACTAACATTAATTTGGCACACATCATAATACACATTTACTATTTAGTTTATGGTTTGTCTGTTGTCAAACTTAGAAGAGAAATGATACGTGAATGGAAAAATAGGTATCCATTTTTAGGGATGCAAAGTTTTCCGTTCACGTGAAATTTGGCAAAGTTAAAGTTTACATTACGGGCGACTGCAGAAACCTAATATATTTTTTAATAAAATGCATTAAAATACATCAAATTTATAAAAAAATATATTTAATTAAAGACACATTACATTCCTGTATATTTTTTTACGGCTAAAATCAGTTATCAAACTTAAAAGAAATATTGTTGTTTAGTCTTTGGTCAAATTTCGACCACAGGCGATCGTTAGTATTATTAAATCTATGGTCAAATGATAAATAGCACAGAAATCATATATAGATAAATAGATAGTTATGACAATTTTATTCATTATTCTATGAACAAATTTTACCATTATTCTATGGAATAATGGTCAAATTTCCACCAGAGGGCGATCGCTAGTACTGTTACGTAAAAAGGCATTGAAAATCATAATAAAATTTGTTACTTTAAGTTACTTTTAACCATGAAGCTGTATTATATCTGGAGGCAACACTTCTAACGTCGACCTGAAACCAAATTTCAAATACTGCTGTCATCTTCTGAGGTCTAACCCTCTCTTTCTAACACAGCTGTATAAATAGAGATAGGGAGACCTCATAGACAGAGATGTAACGTTAATATTTGTTTCAATTGATTAATACGAGTGCTAGCTCCACCTATACCTAATACTTCATGCTTTTAACATTATATTAGAAGTTTTTAAGGTAATAAATAGTATTAAAGCTCTTTACACTTCGAATTAGTAGTGATGAGATAAACGATTTCATTTGATAAAGTTCTTTTTATTTGTTTTTTTTTTGTTATATATCAGATACATAGCAATAAGCAGATGGCTTGGCTTGGCTCTGAAAACCACTGGCGACTGGCGCTATTGCGACAGGAATAAGTGAGGCGGTGGTAACAGGCTCGGACGAGGCGCTTCGGAACTCTAGACAATAGTAACTGTTACTAATCTATGACTCTCCCACCTAATAATCGCGGTAATTGTAATAACAAGTTTTGCCTTATACGAACCTTCACTTTATAGCGGGTTTGGACCAACATCTGAAAAATAAGTGGTAATTATTGTAGTTAATCTTAAGATGGTACGAACGTCATAACCTCTTCAGTGGCGTAGGATTTAGGAGCAATGTTTCGTAAAAATAATTAAAATGCACATTCTAGCACGATTGCATTATCTAAATCTTGCCATGTTCTCGTGACAAGAGATTTACAACCAAATTATCACATTTCAAGGTTCAATTATTTTTGCCACGAGAAAAATGTTATATAAGTATCAAGGATTACTAGACATTTGCAGCACCACGTGCTTTAATAATTATATAATATAATTCTGTTTTGATTGGCTATACGTGTCTCTACCAGGATGACTTCTAGGTAGTAGAGTTACGCAACGTAACGCCCCGGGCGCCCCTTTACGGCAGAAATAGGTAACACCGCCATACCTATTTCTGCCGTAATAGCTGTCAGTTGTCAGTGTTTTATTCCGATTTTGAGGGTAAGGTAGCTGGTAGATTTATGCATGTGAGTTGTGACATTCCGCTACACGGATAGCAAAGCACAATAACATCTTTCGTTTCTATACGCGATGGTTTCTCTTTCTATCAGGAGAAACATCTGCTTGTTCACTATCTAATGATATAAAAAAATAAATGATATTACAATGACATGGTAACTTTGACCTGATCCTGATGGTAACTTTGGCCTGACCTGCAGTATTCCTATTCGAAGATTTACAATTCGTCTCGTCTTTTGCTCTGCAAAATACAAATTACGCACATGAGGCAATAAGATGGCCTTATCCTCAGCACTGGATTCAAACTTTGGTGGCCTATAGGCAGAGCATGTTTTTTTAAATTAATACCGCATGCTCTGCTGTTTCTACTAATACAGCAACATTTAATCGTTGCATTTTATAAATCTATTGCTTATAACTACCTACCTACTATAAGAATGTGTTTTTATTTATTTATTGCAGAGCATGTGGTGGAGGCTCTCAAAACGTCTGTGATTAATAATTGTTCGCCTTTGTTAACGAGACGCTGCGCCGCTTTACAGCTTCACACACGCGTCTCAGTAGGAATTTCGCTTTCTCAATGGGAAAAGTCCTGCTTTTTTAATGGTGAAAATGATGCGCGCGCCGTGTGACACACCATTTTCTGCCTTTGCTTATTGGTCTAGCGTGGTGCGGCAGAATGCGCGAAAGGCGCCATTTGTGTTCATATTTCGTGCTGCTCGATCTTGAAGATTTTTAAATGTTAATTTTTCCCGCTCAAAGAAAAAAATAAGTTTTTCGTCTAACTATTTGTAACAAAACTCAGTACTTTTTTGTTTCTACTGAGCCTTTATCGATATCATTTAATTATTTTGGTGGTATGATGGCGGCCTCCTTGTGGTGACGGCCCATAGGCATAGTTATCCTTGTTTAAACAGTGAGCAAGATAAGTGGGCCCATATTTACATGGTATTTCCGCATCATATGAATTATTTAATTGAAGATTGTAAATATTGAAGTTTGTAAAAATTGCTGCGCCTGGCCATTCGTTTCGCTGTCCTTTAAAGTATTGGATCCCCGCCTGCGGCCTGACCTAATCAACACAAGGATATAGTTATGTCCATAAAGAAAATACTTCCCTTTATCTTAAAGAGGGTTAATTTTAAAGGTCCGGCCAAATTTTATAATTATGAACTAAATATTGAATTGAAAGTGCGTTTTAATTCAATATTCAGTTCATAATTAGAAAATTATAAAATTAAAATTATTACAAGACTATATAATAGTATTCATTTAAAATATCCCAATAAATTCATTAATTGTACGCACCGAGTCTTGTAAATGAACTCTGTAATGCTGGCAGTGTCTCATTTTACATTTACCTATAACTACGATATTAAAAGTAACCCTCATGTAAATTACGTGTTACGTTGTTTGTCCGCGATAGACTCCGAAACTACTGAACCGATTTCAATGAAATTTTTACATATTTACTGGTTGGTCTAACTTAAAAGATATGATAGTTTTTGTCTAAATGAAGCCCCTCTTAAGTACCTACTAAAATCTATACATAGGTATAATAAAATCGTAGGAAAGTCAGTGTATGTCCGGCGGCGTTATCACGTAACTCGCAATGCAAAATTATCGTAATTGCTTAGTTATCGCAAGACACATAGCAGCCTTGTATGTTAGTGGCAGTCGTTGCCGCTTGATTAGTTTTGGTGCTATGACATCGCAAAAAGTGCATCCAGTGACCAGCAAGCAATTGGCGACGTTTTTAAAGAGTTTTTCATTACGTTTAAATGTCATCGCTGATTGCTGGCGGATTGCAAACGTTAGGTGATACGGCTGCGGGGTTAACTCAAAAAGTACTGCATGGATTTACTTCAAACTTTGCATGCATATTACTAACAGGTCGGGTCAACATGGTCTGTGACATATAGGTTACATATTATCACGCTATCACCTACCGGGGGAGTGGGGGGGGGGGGGAGCTGTGCAGAGTAAACGAAGTCCGCGCGAACGAAATCGCGGGCAACAACTGTATGCGGGCAACTGTATGGCAAAACAACGTTGGCCGGGTACGCTTGTATTAATATGTAGTTTGGTTGTCTAATACACCCGTCGTAACTAGGATTACTATATTTGTTAAAACATAAAATAAATAAGTTATAAGACACATTCTTCAAAAAAGAAAACAGTTAATATTGTATATTCTACATCTATTCGCCGTGTTGGTCCCGGCCTCCTTTGAAGAATAGGCCAACTGCCGTTCTGCCAGGCAGGTCGTAAAAGGCGACCGAATGGCTATCGAGTCACTACCATCGTGGCTACTAGGTGGTAGAGTTCTGCATTGTTTAGCCCGGGTCAGGTAGGCCTTGCCTATTCCTGCCGCAATAGCGTCAGTGCTTGTCGCTGTCGTGTTCCGGTTTGGAGGGTAAGGTAGCCGGTAAACTTATGCATGTGGCATTAGACCTCGCCACAAGATAGCAACGCACCATTAACATCTTTGGTGTCTATAGGCGATGGTGGGCAACAGCTAGTTTTAAAATAACTAGCGTTTTTCAAGAGCAGTGTGTTATTCCTATGATACATACTATTACCTAAACAACAATTTTTAAAATTAAAATTTTAAAAATAAAAAATTTAAAAATTTCTGTCATGCTGTTTGTACGGGGTAACCTATGGAACAGCTTTTTACTTACGTGAGCAAAAGGAAGTAATGATTCTGCGATCATGTGAATTAAGTCGCGAGTAATAGCTAGTGTGAACATAGTAATTTATTTCTGCCGACGTATGTAAAAATTATGATGGTTCAATATATTGATGGTTTGTAATAAATTAAAATAAATATATTTAATTTTCTCGAATGGTATAAAAAAAGATTGGAGGTACGTAAACTTTTTACCTTTAAAAAACACACTTAAACAATGAAGCTTTTTAGTTGAAATCTAATAGTAATTGCAGATGATAATTTCTAATAGTTAGGTATTACGCTCGTGTCCGTAATGAGTAATGACATAAAAGTTTTTAGAGTTCCGTAAGCAAAGTGTGACAAACGGAACAAAATTATTTTGCTTCCGCTGCCTATTTCTCTGTCTGTCAAAGGGCTCTATCTCTTGAACGAAAATAGGAAGACCCCTGAAATTACCCCGTATACCTACGCATTGTGTAAAAATTTCAGGGTTCTTCCGCAACCACAATAATAAATAATTATTTTTGTGTTGTAGCACTCACTCCGTGTTTGGGAAAACTAGAAAAAATTTAAAAACAACAAAAACAAAATATCGACACGCAGGGACTGAACCTGCGATCGTCTCCCTAAAGCCGGGATTTCATCTGTAACGATGAACTCATTTAACTGGTTATACGTATATACCTAGCGATCAGTACAATTGACGTAATCGATCATATAGCAAAGCAGAACTTCGCCACGTCAAGCTTGTCGACACTAGCTCAGTGGTAGAGCGTCCCGGCTTTAGGGAGACGGTCGCAGGTTCAATCCCTGCGTGTCGATATTTTTCTTTGTTGTTTTTAAAGTTGGAAAAACTTAAAAAAGTAAAAGTGATACAATTAGGCTATTTACTAACTATAGTAACTATAGTTGGTAAATAGCCTAATAAAACCCCATTTTTTTGTATCCCCATAGTTATTTAAAAGCCTTATAAAATGTGGGGTTTCTACGATCAGTGTTTTTTTTATATCATCGGATAGCAAACAAGTAGATGGGTCTCCTGGTGAAAAGAGGTTGACTCTTTCGCCTATAGACACCAAAGATGTTAATGGTGAGTTGTTATTTTGTGGTGAGGTCTAATGCCACATGCATAAGTTTACCGGCTACCCTCCAAACCGGAATGCTTGTCACGACCAAAGACGGATGGGGGGGGGGGCATGGGGGTCATTTCTTTTATTTTCATTCAAGGGTTAGAGCCTATAGTGACTGAACCTCAAATGTGTGACCCCCAAGCAATTGACGCTGTTGCAGCAGGATTATATAAGGCGGTGGTATCGGACCCGGGCGAGACAATGCAGAACTCTACCGCCTAGTACCACCACATATAACCGAGTATATATCTATTTAAATACCAATATATGCTGATGTAATTAACCAACATGTGGACTCATATGAATCACGTCTAGTTTTTATCTATATTTGTTATTGACACAATAATTAGAGTTAATATCGCTCCGTGGTACGGAACTCAACGTGTACGACTCTGACTCACACTTGGCGGTTTTTTATAATTCATAAAAAATATTTCATAACACACAATATTAATTATTTCATTAATGAAACATCATTATTTCGAGTTATATAATAAAATGCACAAAACCAAGAAAAAAGTTACATATCTTATCAGCTAAACCCGGCGGTCAGCCACTTTTCGGTATTATTTACTTATGAGAGGTACTTTAAAATGCTTAGAATTTTCCTTGGAATTTCAGAATAAAATATTTATGTTTATAAGATATGTTTATTTTATTTTCTAATAGGTTAAAACACTCTCTTGTTCAGCAGTTATGTTGTGAATAAATATCAAGTTATATATCGGCTGGTTTTTGAGTTTTGCGGACACAAATAGGTATACGAAAGCATTTTTTTGAAGTTGTTTACTTTTGGCGCGTTTGGAAAAGTTAGGAGTACAATTTTTGTGATGAGTGTGCGCACCAGCCAATAACAGCGACATAATGAAATTATTGGAGATTGGCCGAATGTGGTTTGAACCGAATTCAGACTTCAGCCGAACATTCGGTGAAAATAAAAAAAATGTTGAAAAATTAGGTTATTATTTAAATACCTGTTTTTTACATTACGGTATCAGAATCGAGTACTTAACACCGTCCTTCAGAATGTGCAATTTTTTACCAGGCAGCCTGTATTATAAAAATCACTTTATTTAGATTTTTTTAGACCATAAGTTAGCAAAGAAGCAGATGGGTCTCCTGGTGGAAAGGGTTAACCACCGCCTATAGACACCAAAGATGTTAATGGTGTGTTGCTATCTTGTGGCGAGGTTTAATGCCACATGCATAAGTTTACCGGCTACCTTACCCTCCAAACCGGAATACGTCAGCGACGCTATTGCGGCAGAAATAGGTAAGGCGATGGTACCAGACGCGGGCGAGCCAATGCAGAACTCTACCACCTAGTAGCCTCGATGGCAGTAACTTGCATAGCCAATCGGTCGCCATTTACGACCTGCCTGGCAGAAAGGCAGTTGGCCTATTCTTCAAAGGAGCCCGGGACCAACACGGGGAAAAATATATATAAATAGACTATAGAAAGGCAAACAAACAAAGATGTCTCTTTTAATAGAAAGAAACAACCATCATCTACAAACACCAAAGATATTAATAATCCGTTATTACTTATTATCCATTTGACGACATGGTAATGCCACATGCATGAATTTATCAGCTACCTTATATAAAAACCGGAACACGACAGTGACGCTATTTCGACAGGTCACAGGAGTGAGAGCAGTGCTATCTACCACACCACGTTGCGGAACTCTAGTAGACATGATGGTAGTATTTTGTTTGGCTAATCGTTCGACTTTTACGAACTGTATGGCAGAATAGCTGCGGGTTTAGACAAGTGGCATAAACGCTAGTAGAATAGAAAGAAAAATGTATGGACTTGACGTAAGCGTTCTATTATGCTTATGTCAAATCCATCTTTCTATTCTCCTAGCGTTAATGCTGCTGATTGATCGTCTACTCTTACAGCTTATGCTTTATTATTTATCTGGGTAAATTTAACCATGAAGTATTAGGTTTAGGTGGAGCTAGCACTCGTATTAATCAATTGAAGCAAATATTTACGTTGCATCTCTATCTATGAGGTCTCCCCATCTCTTTATAAACAGCTATGTTAGAAAGAGAGGGTTAGACCTCAGAAGGTGACAGCAGTATTTGAAATTTGGTTTCAAGTCGGTATTAGAAGTGTTACCTCCAGATATAATACAGTTTCATGAATTTGACAATGTTTCTATTTTTAAAAGGCTAGTGGTTCCCTAACTTTATCAAATGAAATCGTTTATCTCATCACTACTAATTCGAAGTGTAAAGAGCTTTAATACTATTACCTTAAAGACGTCTAATATAATGTTAAAAGCATGAAGTATTAGGTTTAGGTGGAGCTAGCACTCGTATTAATCAATTTAAACAAATATTAACGTTACATCTCTGTCTATGAGGTCTCCCTATATCTATTTATACAGCTGTGTTAGAAAGAGAGGGTTAGACCTCGGAAGGTGACAGCAGTATTTGAAATTTGGTTTCAAGTCGGTATTAGAAGTGTTGCCTCCAGATATAATACAGTTTCATGAATTTGACAATGTTTCTATTTGTAAAAGGCTAGTGGTTCCCTAACTTTATCAAATGAAATCGTTTATCTCATCACTACTAATTCGAAGTGTAAAGAGCTTTAATACTATTTATTACCTTAAAGACGTCTAATATAATGATAAAAGCATGAAGTATTAGGTATAGGTGGAGCTAGCACTCGTATTAATCAATTGAAACAAATATTTACGTTATATCTCTGTCTATGAGGTCTCCCTATCTCTATTTATACAACTGTGTTAGAAAGAGAGTGTTAGACCTCAGAAGATAACAGCAGTATTTGAAATTTGGATACAAGTCGGTATTAGAAGTGTTGCCTCCAGATATAATACAGTTTCATGAATTTGACAATGTTTCTATTTTTAAAAGGCTAGTGGTTCCCTAACTTTATCAAATGAAATCGTTTATCTCATCACTACTAACTCGAAGTGTAAAGAGCTTTAATACTATTTATTACCTTAAAGACGTCTAATATAATGATAAAAGCATGAAGTATTAGGTATAGGTGGAGCTAGCACTCGTATTAATCAAATGAAACAAATATTAACGTTACGTCTTTGTCTATGAGGTCTCCCTATCTCTATTTATACAGCTGTGTTAGAAAGAGAGGGTTAGACCTCAGAAGATGACAGCAGTCAGCAGTATTTGAAATTGTGTTTCAAGTAGGTATTAGAAGTGTTGTCTCCAGATATAATACAGCTTCATGAATTTGACAATGTTTCTATTTTTAAAAGGCCCGTGGTTCCCTATACGTGAACTTAAAAGTACTAATTCTCTTTATTAACTTACATTTAATTATACATATACCGCCATGAGCGCTGTTATTTTATGTACGGTCTACGAGTTGTCGATCTCAGCTACGAATTGTCAGATTGAATGAAAAACATTCAAATAGCCTTAATTTTAAGTAAAGAAGTATGTAATAGGAGGTATGTAATAGGAGGTTTTATTTTAAATATATTTTCCCCCCGTCCCTATCTCTTTTGAAGAATAGGCCAACTGCCGTTTTGCCAGGCAGTTCGTAAAATGCGACCGGTTGGCTATGCGAGTCACTACTATTAGGTGGTAGAGTTCTGCATTGTCTCGCCCGGGTCTGGTACCACTGCTGATACTATATAACTGACAGATAGCTGGTGTAATAAGGAGTAACTTAGGCTACTTTTAATTTAGAAAATTTTTTCGCGGACGACGTCGCGGGCATAGCTAGTTTATAATAATAGTAAACAAAGCTGAATGTAACTGTTATTTATAATGATATAGGTATATACTAAATATTAGTCAAACGCTATGAGTCAGAGCCAATTACACAAATTCAATCGGCGTTAGACCGAAATATCAAAGCTAACCACAACGTTAGTCACGGGCGACCGGCGTTGTCACGTTGAATTACAATTTTGAGAACTCCAAATTTAAAAAAAAGCATATACTTCATCAGACCACAATCCTGCTCTAAGTGCATTATTTATAGAGTAATAAAATCATCAGAAACTTTTGACCGCCCCGTTGGTCGAGTGATTAGCAACCCTAGCTACGCAATCAGTGGGGTTTGCCCGAGTGTAATGAGAATATAATATATTAAATGTATTTTTGGGTTTGTGTGTATATTTAATATATTTCTGTATTTTGAACAGCAGTAAATCCGACCGCTGTTAGTAAATAAAAGTAGTAAAAGTACAAGTGTTTTAAGAGTGTATAAATAGACACTAGACGTTTGGATTACCTCTGAACAACACATGGTAACTGTACAAGTGTTTTAAGGGTGTATAAATAAACACTAAACATTAGGATGAACTCTGAACAACACATGGTAACTTTACAAGTGTTTTAAGAGTGTATAAATAGACACTAGACATTTGGATTACCTCTGAAAAACACATGGTAACTGAACAAGTGTTTTAGGAGTGTATAAGTAAACACTAAACATTTGGATTACCTCTGAACAACACACTGTACCGTTAAGAGCATAGAACATAGAACAAGCGGAATTGGCAAGTACAAACATTTGTATCAGGACCGTGATCGCCATACTCACACATAAAATAAGCATTATTGCATATAAACTACTAATGCAAACATTGATTCATTGGTCGTTTTCATTTTAAACAACAATAATCCGAAACACACAAACAGAACATTTAAAAATATACCAAACTGCGTTACAATAAATTTTATTTTGCTACAAAAAAAAGAGTATTTACGTCCTTTTGTAGTCTATTCAAAATAGACTCATCTATTTGTACAATAGTGAAACTTAAGATCGTAATAGTTTCGCTATTCTACAATAGATGGCAGCATTGATTTTTCCGTAGTTTTCAGTTAATCATATTTGAGTAGAGAACTTTCTAGAACGATATACGTAATGACTGTCATTAAGTATATCTTTCTAGAAAAATTAGGTCAACCTAAAATGAACTTTATATGTAAGGTGTACGGCTGATTTTAGCTTGACTTTCTATTATATCATTAGAGATTATATTAAATCAGGAATTTTATTTAAATAAAATGAAAATTGTACTTTCGAATGATATGAAATATCTCCATTTTTAATCTTCTGTATTCTACTATCATTTCTGCATTCAAGGATGGCACAATACGGCATAATTCAGTGTATAATAGATTTTCGCACGACGACTATCTCCTAATGATATGGTATCACTAAGGCAATTTAGAGTAAAAGCGCATAATAGTGACGCACGCGGCACGCCCACTCTTCACTTCCCCTTGTTCTATGTTCCATGGTTAAGAGAGTATAAATAGACACTAGACATTTGGATTACCTCTGAACAACACATGGTAACTGTACAAGTGTTTTAAGGGTGTATAAATAAACACTAAACATTAGGATGAACTCTGAACAGCACATTGTACCAGTACAAGTGTTTTAAGAGTGTATAAATAGACATTGGATATTTAGATAACCTCTGAACAACACATTGTATCAGTACAAGTGTTTTAAGAGTGTATAAATAAACACTGGACGGTTGGATAACATCTAAAATGGAAGCAATAACAGCTCTGCAGTTCAATGTTATGTCTCAGTGCAGGATATCGCGTGAGTTATGAAATTCATAAGCCATTAAGCGTGAACAATTCACTTCCACGATATTATGTTGTTTTCCATTCAATTCTGTTTGGTTAGACAACCCTTGTCGACTTGCATTCGTAACATACTTTGTAATCGGAATGATATAGGTTTCAAATGAAATATTGGGTAACGCTTTAAAATGTGTTTAAAATTACTACGGAAAATATATGGCGTAACACGTCTTGTGGACCGGATTTGTAATCTTAAAGGGAGAGGGAGATTGAGATTGAGGTTGTCTAGCAGGTTTTTTTTACATCAGTGGTTCGGCTGAACTATAATATTAGTAATTATAAGTAAAAAGATATCGACTTGGCAAAGTGCCTTTTACGCAGGGCCGGATTTATCTTTAGCGCCGCCCTTGGGCAATGCAAAAAATGCCGTCCCATTGTTAATATATTTAAATAGGTCTTTTCTTTTTCAACCGACAAAAAACGGCGGAGGCTCTCAATTCGACGCGGAGGTATTTTTTTATGTTAAACATTACTTTTTACGGAGTAATCCGATCTTGATAATCCTTTTTTTAATTGTTATGGGTATATCCTAAGGATGTTCAATTTAATTTTTATAATTCCAACCATAGTACACATGTGTATACCAAATAGCCCCATTTTAATGTACAGATTATTGAAATTGCTGCTTATTTATATGTACTGTTTTATCATGTGTTGGTTTTCCTGTTTTTTCTTGTGACTCAACATGACCTAAAAAGGCATTACAAAAGTGGTTCCTGCCCATTTCAGTATTGTTACCCATTTGACATATGCACGGAAATGGTCTCTACCTCCAGTTAAAATGATTTCAATGAATACTATTTATTATTCGAATATCTTTGTCAATCAACAACATACTACTGAAGTTAGACACGTTGATAATTATTAAATAACTTTAACACACTGACCAGTCTATCGTAAAAATTAAAACTAGTTAGTGTGAAAGCTGATGCCTAATACTGTTTTAAATTTTGCTCTAGAGCAAAAGTTCCCAAACTTTATTTTCTCATAGACCACTTTCAAAATTTTGCTGGTTCCAGTGGACCCCCTGAATCTAAATTTTTTACCATACTCCCAAAACTTAAGAAGAAATATGAAGCCAACGTAGACCCCCGTCGAGTCTCCCGTGGATCCCTGAGGGTCCACCTAGACCACTTTGGGAATCAGTGCTCTAGAGTCTAGGTACTAATTCTACTATAACATAATAGAGCAGTTTTACCCCCACAGCGGTAGTTGCCCAAATGTTAAGTACTACTGATGTAGAGGTATATTTACATCAATCGAAGAAAGTTGTTACCAATATACCAATTATGCAATGGGGCTTGAACTTGACCAATTATCTTACTAAAGTCAACAAACCCGTGGCATCTCACTATTATTGAATAAGATAAGAGTCATTCAGAGTTCAAATGAAGCTGAGTCAGCTGATGACTCAACTATATATTTTGGAAGAGACGATTTTAATTGGAAATTTTAATAATTTTTGTTGTATTAAGTTTTCCCTAAGGAAATGCAAGTAAAATAAAATGAACACACTACTTCCGTGTTCCCAAAGATGCAAGCAGAGGTGCAACTATGCATCTAAGATATGTCTTGTTGTGACAGATGGCTAACTTATCGACAAATCGGGCACATTTTAGTCTCGGGTAAATTACATGTTACACAAAAACTTATTAAGCACGTATTGCTCGACCCGGGATTTAAACTCAGAACCTGGACTATTGGAAGTAAAACAATTTAATAAATTTCAAATCAAACTGCAAAATAATATTTAACAAAATGCTAAATATTATACAGACTTATGAATACTCGTATTTTCATACGATGTAATGGTAGTGCATAAAACCCAACACCTGCTTAACGTGTTCACTTTGCTTTGCAACATAAATGCTTTATTTTTTCCACAAAAACGTTATATTTTTTCAGAAATATCCCAAGTAGACAGTAGAGAATATTTTGTCGAGATATTTGAAATTTTGCCGGGAGACTATTTCGTTTAAAATGTTGGAAAAAGCTTAGATATCTGGCAAGTGGCAACCCTTATAGTAACCTAAAAAAATAATGCTGAAGAAGTAACGAGTTGAAAATTGTAGTACAATATTAACAGAAACCTTACTAAAATACTTGGTTTAACCGACAGTGTCTGGATCACGCGTGTTATTTTAAATTATTACCTTTACCAGTGAAAGTGAGATAGCTTTTACGGAGAGAAAGTGTATGAGGAATTCCAAAAAGGCATTTAATGACCATGTCCGTTTTAAACAGACAGATATAAAAAGGTTTATTACTACACACCCTGAAACTATATTCTTACGCTGTTTCATAATAAATAAATCTTTACTGGACAAATTACATGAATTGATCTAACTTCAAAGTAAGCAGTTATTTCCTTGTGATAATGAGTGTTAGTTAACGATATTAATAAACAGAAATACGTATATAAATATTGAAATATGTTAATGAAAACCCAAACACCGAAACACATACATTACACAAATTAATTTGTATCTTGAGATGAATCGAACCCAAGCCCCATAGATTGCGTAGTCAGAGTCAATAAACATTCGACCAACAACGTGGGTCGATATCGATATAGGTGTTTTAAAGCCAACTGATTTCGATTATAAGAGCATCATTTAGGCTTCTAATGCGAAACGGGTTGGCTTTAAATTGAATATGTTATACCTAATTGTGGTACCCTTTTCTGCTCAGATCGTGAGGTTAGATCCCCGGGTTCGGAAAAAGTGATATTCAGGTTTTTCTCGAAAATTCTAAATCTTAGAAGGAGCTTGGAGTTAGACGGTTCTTGTGTAAACTTTACCGTGGTTGAATATGTAAGGCTGTTGGTCCCGGTTACGCTAGAAATAGCGATAATCGAATAATAAATAAACGGTAAACTGTGATGGGGTTCACCACTCACTTCGCCAACCGACAAACCGGTAAATCGTGGTGAATCGGAAAGTCGTTTGGTTCACTTTCACTAACAATGTGATACCTTTACGTATATACATAAAATTTTTACGGGGTAAGCTGTAAGAGCTAAATGCCGTACATTGCGATCCAGGCACTAGGTGGTAGAGGTCAGCATTGTCTCGCCCGGGTCTGGTCACCACCGCCTTCACTATTCCTGCTGCAATAGCGTCAGTGCTTGTCATTGTCGTGTTCCAGTTTGGAGATTAAGATATAGCCGGTAAACTTATGCATGTGGCATTAGACCTCGACGCAAGATAACAACGCCTCATTAACAACTTTGGTGTCTATAGGCGATGGTTGACTCATTCCATTAGGAGACCTATTTGCTTGTTTGCTGATGATATATAAAAAAGGTAGTATTACGTTACGTTCTTCACATTTATAAATTCACTGCGAAGCAATTATTACTTCAACTGTTATACAGCGAAGTGTCATAGGAGTATCATAGGAGAGCAAACAATCAGATGGTTCTAAAGATGTAAGGAGACAGCCATCGCCTATAGACACCAAAGATATTAATGATGCGCCGCAATGCGTGTGGCGATATGGCAATGCCATATGCATAAATATTGCGACTACATTAACATTCGAACCGTAACATATTGACGCTGTTGCGGTAGAAATAGGTAAGGCAATGGTATAGAACCTGGGCGAGACGACGAACTCTACCATCTGATAGTCTCGACGCTAGCGATTCTTAAAGCCACTGCCTTTCCACGTATTAGTCCAAGTCCCTTTTATTTTTATCATAAGATAGCAAACATGTAGATGGGATGATGGAAAGAGTCAACCATCACCTATAGACGTCAAAGGTGTTAATGGTGCGTTGCTATCTTGTGGTTAGGTCTTATACCACAAGCATAAGTTTACCGGCTACCTTACCCTCCAAACTGGAACACAGTGACAAGCACTGACGCTATTGCGGGAGGAATAGGTGAGGCGGTGGTACCAGACCCGGGAGAGACAATGCAGAATTCTACCTTTGAAGAATAGGCGATCTGCTATGCTGTTAGGCAGTCGAATTGGCTATACGTGTCACTACCATCTTGACTACTAGGTGGCAGAGTTCTGTAACGTCTCGCTCGGTTTGGAGGGTAAATTTCCCGGTATACCTATGCATGTAGCATTGCAATCTTCCACACAAATAGCAACACAAACACATCTTTTCAGATTATTTTCTTTCCCCGTGTTGGTTCCGGGCTCCTTTGAAGAATAGACCAACTGCCGTTCTGCCAGGCAGGTCGTAAAAGGCGGCCGATTGGCTATGCGAGTCACTACCATCGTGACTACTAGGTGGTAGAATTCTGCATTGTCTCGCCCGGGTCTGGTACCACCACCTTACCTATTCCTGCCGCAATAGCGTCAGTGCTTGTCACTGTCGTGTTCCGGTTTGGAGGGTAAGGTAGCCAGTAAACTTATGCATGTGGCATTAGGCCTTGCCACAAGATAGCAAAACACAATTAACATCTTTGGTGTCTATAGGCGATGGTTGTTTGCTATCTTATGATATAAAAAAAATCTAACTTAAAGTGTACGCGTCAGCTGCGACGACGTTTTTGTTTCAGCCGGTTTTGCTTGAACAACATGCGTTATTTTTTACTAAACGCGAATATTATTTAAGATTTACGGTTTTAGTTCGGAAATTTATAAAATTTGTATATCTTATAGTGTTATTATCCACAAAATAGTCAATAGATAAATAACTACAATTAGATGATAGGTATTTAATATATTATCATACTAAGTTAAATTAACAAATAATTCTTTTGACGATCGCACAGAGTTTTTATTATCCACCGTATAACTAACTACTTATAGAAACACGTTAGTATTAAAATAACAATAGTTTTCTCATCTCGATAAGATCTCACGTTAAGGCTTTGAACTAAAGAACTAGAACAATGTCATAATATTTTGTTCGAAACAAAAACATAAAACTTAGTATCTCATTATTATTGTATTACTAGCTAACTCGCGCAGATTCGCCCGAGAGCTCCCGCTATTTGGAAGAAATGCTGGATTAAGAAGTCGTCCATATAGTTATTCGATAATTTTTCATACAAACTTTCATCCCCTATCTCTGAGTCTTTGGGGTAGATTTAAAAAAAAAGGCTATGTTTGACCCCAGATATTCAACTATCTCCATGCCAAGTTTCATTAAGATCGGATTAGTTGTTTAGCCGTGAAAGCGTAACAGACAAACGGACAGGCATGCAGACTTTTGTATATATAGTATTAGTATGTATAAGTATGGATATAGAAGTATGGATACTGTCTGACACATGTCCGCTTCGCTGCTCCTAATAAAAACAATTATTTATGCATTTAGGCATGCCCGCGGGCAAGTCTGCAGATATGCACGCCGGACTGCTACTATAGGTCTGTGCAATGTCTGTCATCATGTGTATCAACGCGGGCCGTCCGGCTTATAGTAGCAAATTCCGGCGGGCATGTCTGCGGGCTTGCCCGCGGGCATGTCCGTCTAGTGAATTCCTCGCTTTAGCCTAACTTTTGCGCAATCACGTGTATAATCACTGAATACCAATTTTTATCAAAATCGGTCAATCCGTTCGAAAGTTGTTTGGGAACATAGAGACAGAAAAATTATTTCTTTGTACAATTATTAGTGTCCGTGACTGGTAGTCGTGAGTCATAATGATACGAATAGGTACTTACTTATAACGTTTGTTTGAAAAAGAACTGATTGTACAGGCAGACACTCAGACTAATGGTAGGTACATACATTATCATATTTTATCAGGGGCGGGCGTAGCTACCACCGTATCTGCCGTATCAATTATACGGGGCCCTCAACGTGCGTAAACAAAAATAAAAACTTTCCAAATGGCAAAAGTCAAAAAAATCAATTTTTTTGTTAAAAAAGTCAAGGAGATTTTTTCTTTTTATCATAAGATAGCAAACAAGCAGATGGGTCTCCTGATGGAAAGAGTCAACCATCGCCAATAGACACCAAAGATGTTAATGGTGCGTTGCTATCTTGTGGCGAGGTCTAATGCCACATGCATAAGTTTACCGGCTACCTTACCCTCCAAACCGGAACACGACAGCGACAAGCACTGACGCTATTGCGGCAGTAATAGGTAAGGCGGTGGTACCAGACCCGGGCGAGACAATGCAGAACTCTACCACCTAGGAGAGTGTATATTTATATTGTTTGTAAAAATTTTGGATAAAGTGACGGATAGATAATTATCTATATATATAAAAATCAATTGCAGTTCGTTAGTCTCGCTAAAACTCGAGAACGGCTGAACCGATTTGGCTAATTTTTGATTTTCAATTAATTGTTGAAGTCCAGCAGGCTTAGGATAAGCACCACGAGATATATATCGATCGAGAAAGTGACGTTTGCTTGACATTTATTAATATCTCGATGGACGTTATTAAGCATGCCACGATAAACATTTAAAACGTCAGAGATAAATTAAACAAAAAGTTTACTCGAATAGAGAAATAAATGTTGTCACTAGAAGACATAGATATTATACTAATTCTGATTTTTAAGATACACCTTTGGTGCATTTAACTTGTGTTAATCATTATGAGCTTTTGTTTACATTTATAACTTCCTGTCATCATTTCTCTTCTTTGTCAGAGTCGAAGGAAATATAACCAAAGCCTAGTGTAGCCGTACCTATTTACAATTGTAATTAAAGATATTTTACAGGTTTTTGAATTATTCTCTCTTTTTAGTTTTGACCATCAAAACTAGTTTTTTATTCTATAAAACTGAAACAATGAATTATGATTCATAAGATGTTTTAATGTAAAGGGCAATTAAGATGCCAGCGTGTATTTATTTCTGGGTGTATAACTGCGTAACTAATTATGCGTAAAAGTGCGTAACAATTTTTATTAACAAGCTATTTTTTTCCACTGCAATTATTCCTTTCAATTATAATTCTAACATTATTGAGTAAATTAACATGTTCTTTTAGACTAATCAATCAACATTTTTGATTAATTTTTTTGATGAGAAACTTCCATAGAATTGTTGTGATTTGACAATGACACGAAAATGCATTACGATAAACAAACATAAATGTATAGTATTATGCCAACTAGAAAATAAGATAGAACAGAATACAATTCACAGTATTTTATGTTACAAATAATGTTGTCTATTAATAGCTCCAAAAATCAGCCAGATGCAAGCAATCCAACCTAAGACTTACTGTTAGACCGTGGTCTCCAAGAACAAACTGAATTTTTGTGAACAGCTTCGTTTTGACGAGACAACCATATTTTCTATCTTTGAAAAATCTCCAATCGGGTAACTAATAAAGATAGATAAAATAAGGAAACTTTAGAGTGTCAGACTAAGAAAAGTTTCCACTTTACGTGTATGACAAAGTTACCGTTGAATTACAATAATAATTAACAAGCTGTTGTGAGAAAATTAGGTTATTTTTAAATTGATTAATATAAGTCGAAAAATAATTATTGTTATTAATAAATATTTGTTATTTACCGAACCCAATGTCTTCGCAGCATTAACTTTATTAGTTACCCGATTGGAGATTTTTCGGAAATAGAAAAGACGGTTGTCTCGTCAAAATGAAGCTTTTCACAAATATTCAGCTTGTTGTTAATCAAAAAAAAGTTAGTTTGTGGGACCACGGTCTGTGATTTACATCTCAAGAACGAAAAACATTTTTTTTCGACTTTTCAGTTTATCTCTCTTTGATTCAAAGACTTACTCAAAGAGTATATAAATTTTATTTTATTTTGTCTTCTTACATTTACTTCTAACGAAAAAACGAGTGTGAGCTACACTCGATTTTTTTGTTATTTTTGATTGATTAATTAATATTTTGATTATTATAATATGTTTTTATGTATTATTTTTCCTGAGTATTTGTTATTAATAGTAACATTAAATAATACAAAATAAGCACCAGCTTTAAATTAACCTTTTATTTTACATTTAGTTTTCTACTGAATTTTGTAGAAAACTTTGTAAGTAGTTGTAATTTTGAATAGAGTTGGTATCACTGAGTAGCACGAGAATTCGTAGAATTATTTTCTCTATACGAAAAATTAAAAGTTTATTTACATTACGTCAAAAAGTATTGTACTTTAACTAATTTGTATTTTGTAATTAATTATAAATTAATTAATTATCTAACCATTACATACAAGGAATTATTGATTTATACTGTTTGGTTCCCACATCTCTAAAATCATCATCATTCTTACGATTCTAGTACAAAATTAAATTGTGTTAGGTATGTGAAATGGGAACACAAAATAAAACGTAAGTAGTGTACTTCTTTATACTTATATTTTTTAAAAGCCTATATAGGTTATTAAAAATAATTATGATTTTCTTTTCAGGATAAGAATAAGCATAAATTAACTTTGTCGCCATGGTGGATTCATGGACTAGACTTGTAGCACCAAAGATTAAAGTCTTTAATATTGGGAAAGCATAATATAACATCATATATTCTACAAATACTTCATACATTATAGTTTCTAGAGGAAAAAAGGAAAACAATGGAACACTGTGTAAGTATTTATTTACATACATATCTCCATGACAAATCATCTAACAAGGTAGACTGAAAGAATCAAATTTTAAACATATTTTAATATATTTCTTTCATTGTAAAAGTTGTGGTTTTTTACAAAATTAATATCATAAATTCAAGATTATATCAAAAACTTGATTCTTGTAAAAAAATCCTGAATAATATGAGTAGCTTTCTCTGGAGAATAGTGTAGGCTTCTTTCACTCCCTTTTATAAATGTAACCAATTGTTTTTTCGACCCCATTATATAATTTACAATGCAAATCTATATAACACTACACAAAATGCAACATGCAAGACTGGAGTCATAAGTCCTGAGTTAACTGACAAAAAATATATTAAGTAAACATATATAACAACATTTTGATAAGATATATTTGTTTACAGGTTGACTAAACAGCGAGTAATGGAAATAGAATAAAGAAGCCTTTCTATTTATTACATTTTTTGAAATTGTTGATTAAGAAGATTTATAAGTTAATGCTGAATATTATATTTTTCTTGCTGTTTTTAATGGTTGTGCAAGATTGAAAAATAAATTTTAATTTGTAGAAAACAATTAAGTTTATAACATGATAGTCTTAATGTACCTAATATGTGTAATTTTTAAAATTTAAATTAATAGAAAGTTAATGTTACCTTAGGAAAAAATATTTTACTTGTTGATTTTTTATTTTCAAGTGAAATTCCATACTACTCATACTATATAGTAAACTAATTTTTGATATTGAATTTTCATTACTGATTAATTATGCGAGATAACAAGAGATATTTAAATTGTAGAAAACATTTAAATTTAAAATATAATAGCTTTAATATAGTGCGTGTAATCTTCTATAAGTTTGTTACATTAGTGAAAATTCAAAGATACATGTTAATAAATTTAAGTCATAAGGTGATAAATTGTGAAAATTATTTATCTATTCTGAGAAGTACAAACATTAATAATAATTGTTAGTTTAGTAAAGTAGATGTGTTTGTATATTTTTTAAAACTCAAATTTAATTTTCTTTACAAGACTGCTTCATATTACACACTTTTTATAATTATTCATTTTGTATTTTGTGTGATTTATTCATTTTGTAACTTTATTAAAGAAAATAAAAATTATTTCTCAAGACTTTTCCATATAGTAAAATCTATGTTTGGCATTAAAACATTAAATACTATGAATAGTGTGTCATTAAACTTATACTTAAAATTAGCCATTGATGACTATAAGTTTCATTTTTATTATATAAAATTATTTAATACTTAGATAGAAGGTTTGCCTAGAGTATATATTTTTTTAAATAAATCTTATACAACACTAAAGTATTTTATTATACCAATAATCCACTAAGTATTGTTACTACCAAAATCACTTCGATTAAAAAACAACAACAAAAGTAACAAAGTTAACACTTCTAAAAGAAAATACTTGTAATTATCATATCGAAGGGTCCTACGTATACTTGTGCAAGTGCAATGACACAACTTTACTGTAGGGCGGATTAAATGTTCTGTAGCTTGTAATCTATACCTTCATATAATAAAATCGTAGGAAAGTCAATGTATGTCCGGGGTAAACTCAAAAAGTACTGCATGGATTTACTTCAAATTTTGCATGAATATTACTAACAGGTCGGGTCAACATATAGGCTACATATTATCACATTATCACCTACGGGGGAGGAGCTGTGCGGAGTAAACAAAGTCTGCGCGAACAAAGTCACGGGCAACAGCTAGTTTTGACATAAATCAATAGAAGTATTTGAAAATTTGTACAAATTTTCAAATACTTTATTACATTAGGACAAATATAAGGTAATTTTAAGGCTTTTGAGGCAAGAAAATGGTTTCCGTTTTGCAAGTTGCACCAGTATACATAGGATCCATCAATATCTTCTATTATACTTATGAAGGCATCATTTGTTCTTCTAGGATATTTGTCAGTAATATAAAAAATGCTGCAGTTGAAGTCTTATCTGCAAATAATAATTATATTTTTTATTGACATATATTATTGTAATAAACAATAATAACAAGAACTGACTGCCTTTCTGTATGGTAAATTATCTTTAAATGTAGACAAATATAAAATAATAATGTTTACACATGTAGGTACCTAGGTAATTGAGAACTACATGTGTCATATTGGATATTTTAAGTTATGAATATTACAGAAAATAATTCATCATAGTAGTATGTTAATCATACATGGAACTTGGTCTGAAAACAACTGATTAAAACAAATACTTTTTTTGACTAAATATAACCTGAATGGGTAGTAAAAACTCCTTAAATACATAATCAATGCAAGCCTTAGAGGAATAACACATTTTCATCATTATTCTATGATGTAAGCATTGTTGTTGTTTGTTGGTATGTGGCTGTAAGTATTGTGAAAAGTTGACCACCAAGAAAAGGATTATTACTTGTATCCAGCTGAAATTTAGCATACACTTGACATGTATATGTAACATATTAACTGTTTAAAAAAGAAACTCGAAAAACTACAGATAACTTTTGAAAAAATATAACTTTATTGAGTTCACCTAAGTCAAATTAGTATTTACTACAAAGATATTCTGTTATTACAGTTAATGAAGTTGGATGGCTGTCATATCTACTAGAAACTGAATTACAAGTCTCTTATGTTCACTTACCTTTAACTAAAGAGGCATGCCTTGATCGGTGTGTGGCTCTAAACCTCAAAATTCACAAGGGTCTATATTATTTAGAGAGCCATGGTTATTGGGTTTATTGAAGCGCTATAGTGATTGGAATGCTCCGTCCGTTGTGTAAAAAGATCACACAAATTTCCTATGTGCCTTCTTTGTATTTTGCAGGCTCTTGCCGTTAACCGTAGATATTTAGCACATAATAGGTATAATATGGAACTGCCACCACTATTAAATACATATATGCCATACTGCCTGCCTGCCTGCCTGCCTGCCATACATACTACTGCCAACACTGGACCGAAATCTATATTTAATAAAATGAATAGAAATCAAAAAGTTTTGTAATTATTGTATAATTAAAGTACAATAATATGAAATAGTGGATAAGGTTATCAACATTTTAACCAAATTTTAACGAAATGTCAAATGACAAATCGATAAAATGACAGCAAGACGTTTCGATCGATAGAGAAAATAACTACCGTCGAGTAAAATTGACCATTTTCTCTTCCTTTGAAGTATCATGTCGAATCAAGTGTCAAATGCATTAGCGAATCGAGAAAGTGACATAAAAGTCGAGAAAACGAGGTCGATAAAATTTTATCGTGTTGCTTATCCTAAGCCTGCAGGGAAGGTTTAAAAGGTGAGAAAATATAGAAAAAAAAATAAGAGTAGTTAAAAAGGCAGAACAACGCTTGCCGGGTCATCTAGTGATGAATAGAAATTTCTTTTTATTTTTAAAATTTTTTTAAAAAAAATCTCTACTTTATAAGCGCTCCGAAACAAATTTTATACGGGGCCCCACTAAAGCACGCTACGACACTGTATTTTATGCTATTATAAGATTTACTTATAATAGCATAAAATACAGTATTTGGTCATTATTTTGTTAAGTTTTGGATATGTGGATGGATATTTTGCGCAAAAATTACTTTAACAAATTAGGTACCTAAACGGAATTATATAGAGCTCTACAGTTAAAATAATATCTTCATGTTGACCCGGGCTTATTTTTAATTCGGGTCAACTGCTTTTTTGCTAGGCATCCCGTAAATGGTTCTCTCTCACAGTAAAGAGGTGGCTTATACGTGTCACAATCATCGTGACTACTAACTACCTAGGTAGTAGAGTTCTGCAACTGATCAACCTATTCCTGCCGCAATAGTGTCGGTGATTATGGTTGTGGTGTACCGATTTGACCGGTTAATGCCCAGTACCGGTAGAATCGAACCTAGAACCCCGTGCATTTAAATTGAAGCTATTATAGGCAACATCGCCCTTGTGGTAGAGCAAGAGGAGAGGCGCCAGGCAGCAAGGGGTACTAGATTGCCAAATCCAAGAAACAATTTTCAGCTGCATCATGTGTTAATGGTGAAAATGTAGAGCAAAGAGCGCTGAACCACAATTTTCTCTACTTTAATCAAGGCTAACCCTTGCTAGCCAACCCAAATATTAAAAATAAATACCTAGGTAGGTCCTATTATTGCACCAGTTCCCTTGGCCTTGCAATGGATGTAGAGTGTGCCGAACATTAATAGACACTCAGGTCACAGGTTCACCACAATTTAGCATTGCAGCTGGCGAAATGGCGATTTAAAATAACCGGACGTTACTTATAATAAAAAAAATATTATAAATGATTATTAGTGACACAAATTATGATAGTGCAAATTAAAACAGAATTTAAAAATATTTTTTTAAATTTAGATTATTTTTTATTTCCGGGCCTCTGAGAAATATTTGCTCTGTTTTTATACCATTTATACAAAATATTTATTAATTTCAAAATCCAAAACCTAATTGACATATCCAAACTTTTCCTATTTAGTTTACTACAGGACAATACACGACATTTCTTTGCGACATTGTTGAAAAAGGTTTTTAGTAGAATGGCTACTTTCAAATAAGCATACAATTTGCAAATAACGTGCGGCCACGGAACCAGATGCAGGCGAACAGACCAAAACTTTTTCTTTTCACACCACAGGACCCTCAACAGTTAAACATAATAAAACGATATCAGTTACTTACATTCATATTTAGCAGTTATTTTCCCAGCAAAAGAAATAAAACATAAAATTGTCACAGATAAAACTTTCTTCGTGGAAATTTCTAATTTATCACAATAATACGTAAACAGTTTGTTTTGTTATTAAAATATTTTATGCAGGTCGCGTCTTATTGATTCGGCCGCTTGTCGTCAACTGAAGTGGTAAAAAATTTAAATGTAAACTTTCCCAAGCGACCGCGATTTCAATTCACTTCGACCATACTAAAGGCTTTGTTTTATCGTGCATGTCTTAACTCAGTTAATGTTAGTACACTTGGGTAAGGTCGTCTGGGTAGAGACATTTTCAGCAACTCATCGAAGATGAGTTACCAACCTTGCCAGGCTGGGGCTGAATTTTTCAGAGAAAGATCATCAATTTTTTTTAAATATACCTACCTACTGCAGCAATCTATTGATAATTTATTAGTGCGTCTATACGAATCTGATTGTAAGGTTCCCAGGTTTGAGTCCGCGTCGCGCAAAAAGTGTTATTGACGATTTTCTAGAAAAAATCTAAGATGGAGCGCAAAGTATGGTGGTAGTGGTAGGTATGTTACCGACCACATATCTCATATGATTCCCTGCCTCATTGCTCTCGCCCAATCTAGGTATCAACATTCAACGCCATATCAGTACCATTTTCTGATGTAATTAAAACTACCTTATACAAGCCTTATCAATGCAATGCATCATTTACAATGTTTTTTTTTAATAAGAAAACCCATCTGCTTATCTGCAAAAATTTGACGAAACCAGATATTGAGTAATTCAACTTTTCTTTAAAATAAATAAATATTGTCACGCCAATTTCCTTACGAAGAATATGAAATAAGTAAGTGTACGGCACCGGCTCAATGGTAGAGCGAGAAGAGGAGACTAAAAAAACTACTTGTAAATACTGACACCTTTCGACTTAAGTAGTCCTGTGTTTCTTGCGCACAAGGACGCAACGTTATATTTGCCTTGTTTGTAAATAGTGAAATTGTTCTCCAAAGGGTGGTATTTGAAATATCACTTTACTTTAGTCGAGGGTTAAAGCCGCCGCTGTAAGTGTAACGTAAATGTCAATATGCACCGGATTTTCTCTTGGCGAGATAAGGGGGCGATCACGTTTTGGCAACTTGTTATGCTTTTCACTTGTTTCTTGTGATATAATCCAGGAACCCATGACTTGATCCGGTAAGATGACCAATAGACCAAGATTAACTTATTTGTCTCATTTTTTATGATGAGTAAAACAATTTTACGCCTACAGGCAAATATTATATATAGGTATAACTTCCCCGTGTTGGTCCGGATCCCTGAGGAAAAGACCATCTACCATTCTGCCAGGCAATTCGTAAAAGGCAAAGGATTTGCCAAACAGTAAACATGTCACTATCATCGTGTTTACTAGGGGGTAGAGTTCCGCAACGTCTCGTTCTAGTCAGTAGCATTGATATTTGTCATTGTCGTGTTACGGTTTGGAGGATAAAGTATCCGATAAATTTATGCACATGGATTTACTAACCTGCTATACGGATAGCAATGCACCATTAATAACTTTGGTGTCTAAATGTGGTGGTTGTCTATTTCCATCAGAGTGCTAAGTGTGAGTTTTTCTTTTCGCATTCGATCGTGAGCGCGTTTGGAGTTTACTAGGAATTTGTATGTGATTTGTACAGCGCCACCTAGTGGTAAACGTGAGAAACCAGTTTACCACTAGGTGGCGCTGTACAAATCACATACAAATTCCCAGTAAACTCGAAACGCGCTCACGATCGAATGCGAAAAGAAAAACTCACAATTAGCACTCAGAAGAACCATAGCTGCTTACTTACAATCTTATAGTATAAAATTAATAGTTATCTACTATTTTTACTACAATATCAACTCACCATTACAAGAAATCGGGAATAAACACACTTGGTAGGAACATCCGATTCAAGGATAACAGCTTTTGTCTCGGTCGGTGAAACGAAGGGCAAGTGGCAACTCGTTTTATTAATGTATAGATATAGATACTATCGCCCGGTGATCAATACTCTATCGTTATTTATAAATAGTCTCTTCACTAAGTGCAAAAAGAAACCTTTTTCCCAATGTTTAAACTTTACGCGAAAAATTAAAGCTTTTGAACATTTGCTTTTCTGCTATCTATATGTACATATAATAAAATCGTAGGAAAGTCAAAACTGTACATTGAATATTTTTTAAAAGAATACTTGAGGCGTGATCTACAATCAATATCGAAGCCAAAAATACAGTTTTTAGAATTTTTGTCTGTTTGTCTGTATGTATGTCCGGGGTAAACTCAAAAAGTACTGCATAAGTTTACTTCAAATTTTGTATGTTTATTGCTAACAGATCGGGTCAACATATAAGCTATATATTATCACGCTATCACCTACGGGGAGGAGCTGTGCGGAGTGAACGAAGTCCGAGCGACGAAGTCGCGGGCAACAGCCAGTCATATCATATAGATATGATAGCAAAAAAGCAAATGGCTCTGTTGATAGAAATAGGGAAAAATCACCTAAACAAAACTAAAAATTTCACTGATACGTTAAATTCTTTAAATGGTGCGTTGCTATCTTGTCTAATGCCACATACATAAGTTTACCGGCTACCTTACCCTTCAAACCGGAACACGGCAGTGACTAGCACTGACGCTATTACGACAGGAATAGGTAAGGCGGTGGTACTATACCAGGGCGAGATAATGCAGAACTCTACCACCTATATAGTGAAAATAGTACAAGTGTTTTGTAATTAAAATTAAAATGTGCAGTTTCGCCAAGTGCCGACGATTAACAATGCAGAACACATCATTAACATCTTTAGTCTATAAGCAATGGTTATCTCTTTACATTAGGAGGGTAGTTCTCTTGCTTGTTTGCTATCCAATAATATAAAATAACTTGTATAATTAGTATACGTCTTTATATTACTTATTTTTACAGCCAACCGGTTTCACTAATTACAACTACATCAGGGATGTTTAATTTAATTAACAACAGTTACCTACATTCTATTTGTAAATACTAGTTTAGAACATCAAGGCCCTGGATATTTTGCTTCAATGATTAACAACAGTTATTTTTTTAATATATTTATAAGCTACTGTTTTTTCTTAAGTACACAATAGCAATCAAGCAGATTTTTCACCCAATGGAAAAAGATAATCATTGCCTATAAACACCAAAGATGTTAATGGTGTGTTGCTATTATGTTAATAGTAATGCCACATGCATAAGCCTTCGGCTACCTTTGAACCAACTGCTTAAGTTTTATTTAAAAAAAATCCTTACCCTCGAAAATTAGAACACGACAATGACAAGCATACTATTACGGCACATATACCTACCAACCATTAAACTTTAAAGTAATTTGGACGAAAAAAGCTTATAAAAATCGTATGTTTTTTAAAGACTTAACGTTATAATATAACGTTAAGGGCGGCTTGCACCAAAATGCTTATATCATTTTAAGTCACTAAATACGTTTAAAGTGACAGCTTTTAAGGCGTTTTGAATTTGCTAAACATGTTTAAGGGACTAAATGCATTTAAGCATTTTGATGCAAGCCGCCGTTAGTCTTTAAAAAACATCATGATTGCATACTTTGGTATGGATCAATTCGTGTTATTTTTCCAGGAATATTTATTAATTAAAAAAAGATTTATATATGTAAGTATTGCTACTATATCTATTCAGATGAAAATATCATGTTATTTTTTCAAACCAACCAATTATCTAAAGCAGCCTTTCGTAACGTTTTTTAGTCCGCGGACCCCTAGAAAATCAATCACAATTCTAAGGACCCCGTAAATAAAAAAAATGGCATTTACTTATCAATTCAAATGTCCAAAGATAAGACGGCGGCCCCCAGGATTCCGCGGACTACAGGTTAGGAAACATTGATCTACGGTGTTTAGTAAATAAAATAAAAAATCAGTAATTAAAATACCAGCGTGATAACAGTTTTATCGTTTGTGTGGCTAGAATATAACTAGATACGTTAACATATTTTTGAAACTTCAGACTATTTTCAAAAAGTAGGCCAAGTTGGACAAACGCCAAACTTTTCTGTCACCTAAATAATTAGCATATTTTTTAGACGCCTCAATTGTCTAGCAATACATATCAGCTTCAGTATTCTGTAGATGCATAGAGGTTCTGAATTCTTCGGATCGGAAGTACATATTGTGCCAACGACTACTAGTGGTCATTTAATATCAACATTCTTATATCAAAATAAAAAAAAATCAAATAAACGTTTACAGACACTTTTAAGCACTACTACGGGATCGAAACGCGGCCAAACCTACAACAATAGGCAAATATATATATATATATATATATATATATATATATATATATATATATATATATATATATATATATATATTTATATATATATATGTTTATTGTATTAAACTCTCAAATAACGCCTTTGACGATTGGACAGGGTTTTTATGCACACTGTACCTATATAGCCTACCTATATATTTTCGCTGTGTTGGTCCCGGCCTCCTTTGAAGAATAGGCCAACTGCCGTTCTGCCAGACAGGTCGTAAAAGGCGACAGATTGGCTATGCGAGTCACTAAAATCGTGACTACTATGTGCTAGAGTTCTGCATTGTCTCGCCCGGGTCTGGTACCACCGCCTTACATATTCCTGCCGCAATAACGTCAGTGTTAGTTACTGTCATATTTCGGTTTGGAGGGTAAGGTAGCCGATAACCTTATGCATGTGGCATTAGACTTCGCCACAAGATAGCAACGCACCATTAATATCTTTGGTGTCTACAGGCGATGGATGACTCTTTCCATCAGGAGACCCATCTGCTTGTTTGCTATCTTATAATTAAAAAAAATACGTTTCAAAATGTTTGCTTAATTTAAGGGGAAGTTCCTCAATTTTAGTACTAAAACGAGGCACTTTAAAATACTATATTTTTTATAGTACTAGCTACCTAATACCTACCTATAACCTCTTACGGATTGGACAGGGTTTTTATACACTATATATGCAATCTTAGAATGATAAGTCCATAGAATAATAACGAATAAGTCTATGTATGCAATATCGTTATAAATTTTATTCATTTAAGTGCGAAAGTTTGAAAGTTTGATAAAAAATATTATTTAACATTATAATTTTTTACATTGATTTAAATTTCAAGTGGCTAATAACAGTGAATTACCAAAATGGTAGTTCTACTAAGTAGGTAAGTAAAATTTAAATAGTCGAAAGATTGACCACTTGCCACACTATAAGACTTATTACTTTAACGCTAGGCTAATTTTGAGTACGATATAGTCGTGATTATATTTATTTATTGTGAATTTGAAAAAAAACTTATTTTACTTATTTGGAAATATGACGTGGTAATCTTATGAAGTACCAACCCACCACATGAATAGTGTCTATAGGTGATTATTGTATCTTTTCATCAGGAGCGTCATCTCCTTATTTGCTCGGTAGTCGGTATCTTATGACATTAAAATAAAGAATAGACCATTCTATGACAAATTTTGTCTAATAGCACGAAAGACCTACAAAAATATATTTTTGTAGGTCTTTGAATGGCACCGTCTTCCTTATACCTAATGTCATAACATATCCATCTTACAGTTACCTAGTTTTATCTCCTATCAGATTCTTTTAACTGAAGGTTAAGCTATGAAAGACAGTGATATAGGAACAGACTGCTTTTAATCGCAACATTTTTACTTTCTGAATAGGGACCTATTTAATTACCTAACTTTGCAATCGACGCGACTGCCCATTACGTCCTAATATAGAGGAGGTTTTCAAATCTTAGTTTGGCTGTGTTTTCGAATGTTTGACTCTCAAACCAGTTCAGCCAGTCAGTTTCGAATCTCAAAACTCGAACGAAAAGTAATTTATTAATTGATAACAATGCCACATGCATAAGTCTATTGGTTACCTTCCTCTCCCAACAGGAACACGACAATGACACCGATGCTATTGCGGCAGAAAAGGGAAGGCGGTGACACCAAAAACTCGGACGAGACATTGTAGAACTCTACCATCTAGGAATGTAATGTAGTCATAATGGTAGTGACACATATTGCCAATCGTTAGTCGTTTTCGTAGGAAGATGAAGTTAGCAAAGACCTACAAAAAATATATTTTGTAGGTCTCTGGACGTTAGCTTATTTTTCTAAGCTTTTTCTGATAGACTTAAGCCGATTACGCGTCGTTGAATAAGAATTAAATTAAGAAACCTGAGTTTACTGTGGAAAGGAATTATCGTAAAGATGACTAATAATTAAAAATGGCAACAATGGTCATTTCAATGTACCTACAACATGCTTAACTTAAATGTTGTATAGACCATTGTTAGCGAGTTCTTGCAAATAAGAATGATTTACTCGAATAATGACCGATTCTAGAAACGTCCATCTGGACTGAAATTTTTTAGTCTACTCATTTGCAATATATTGATTGACATTTGATAGGATATAAAATACTTTTCATCAGTTAAGCAGCCCGGTGAAGGTTGTTCTATAGTAGGATCTTAGACTATAAATAGTACCGACTTCGTGTATAAGCCGCAAAGATCTGTGGTAGATATATCGTGGAAACATTAGATACTATATAACATATTTTTCAGTCAGACGAGTGGTTAGGAACCCTGGCTGTATGGGGTTCGGGTTCAATTTCCATCAAGTACAAACAACTATTTGTGTGACGAGAATAGACCGGATTTGTCGATAGGTTAATCCGCTTTTCTACGGATATGCGAGTAAATGTATTTTTATGTCTCTATGTATTCTTTTTCCCCGTGTTGATCTTGGGCTCCTTTGAAGAGTAGGCCAACTGCCGCGCCGGTCTGCCAGGCAGGTCGTAAAAGGCGACCGATTGGCTATACGAATAACTACCATCGTGGCTACTAGGTGGTAGAGTTCTGCATTGTCTCGTTTGGGTCTGTTACCACTGCCGTACGTATTCCTGCCACAATAACGGCTGTGCTTATCGCTGTCGTGTTCCGGTTTGGAGGGTAAGGTAACCTGCAAACTTATGCATGTGGCATTAGATCTCACCACAAGATAACAACGCACAATTAACATATTTGGTGTCTATAGGCGATGGTTGACCCTTTCCATCGGGAGACCCCTCAAATGTCTGCTGTCTTATGACATAAAAAAATCTAAAATTGTCTGATTTCGTAAAACGTACAATTTTTACAGCAATAATATAATAATTTCACTACACAAAAAGTATATTCACACCTGTATCTCCGAAGAGATAGGCAGAGGTACAAAAAGTGCACCCACGAGTAGCCGAAGACATTTATACCCACAATGTGATGATAGGTGGAAAACCTAGCGCCAATCGGGTACTTAGCCAATCTCTAAAAAACTAAAAATAAAAAAAAACACATTTTTCTAACTGCCCAACCCAGAATCGAGCCCGGGACGTCACTTGGTCAACACCGACACCGGACCACTAGACCGCAGAGGCGATTCGCTTGACAAACTACAAGAATTGTAACCTGATGTAACCCCAAAGTAAGCAAATTATTTGCTTGCAATATAGATGTTAATCAACGATATTAATTTATAAAAATACACATAAATACTAAGATATATTTAAAACACCCAAACCAGAAAACAATCATGTTCATCACGAAAATGCCTATCCCTATCGGGAATCGAACTTAAACCATATTGATTGCGTAACCAGGATCGCTAATCACTCGACCAACAGGACGGTCCTACATTTATATCTTCACGCCAGATCCCTTACGAGTTAGGCAGAAAGAACCGAGTGTATGTGTTTTTCTTATATCATAAGATAGCAAACAACCAGATGGGTCTCCTGATGGAGAGTCAACCATCGCCTATAGACACTAAAGATGTTAATGGTGCGTTGCTATCTTGTGGCGAGGTCTAATGCTACATACATAAGTTTTAAGTATGTATCTATACTGTCTGTATGTAGTCAGACAGACAGTATGTACGTTGCGTCGACACAACGCACCGTGTGTGCCACAGACCACATGAATACTAGTAGACACGCTATTGGGAAGGAAACGCGAACATGAGCGAACGCTCCTATCACTGTCAAAAAGTCATACATTTCTAGTTCATATTATATTGTGAAAAAATATAAATAAACCATGCACTGTTTTATCGTACCAAATGAGATGACAAGATTTAAAACTTACCCTTTAAATGATTTTATTTCATTAGTAAGTAGTATAACTCTGTATTTCTGTATGTAATTACAAAGTTACACAGACAAACTAAGAAATTGTCTTGAAATGCCTATTCATTTAATCCGTGGTGTGTGCATTACAGTTATGTGAATAGAAACGGCGCAGCGACAGCGCTACGTCACAGAATACTTATTATAACATAAGGCAATGTTACATACAAGTAATATTCGAGCATAGCACACATAGACACCTCTCACTGACGCGATATCGCGGACTGGTGCGGAACAAACTGTACCGAACCATTCCGAGATATCGCGTTCGTGAGAGGTGTCTATGTGTGCGTTGCTCGAATATCACGTCTCCAGTATACTATGGCTACGTCGACGTAACGCTGACGGCTGACGCAATACGCCGTTCCAAGTAGGAAGTTCTTAAATAATAGGACATTTTATAAATAAAACACTCATTATTCAAAAGATATTTAATAAAGTACACAAGTAAACGAACTTACAATAAACTATTTCAAATAGACATCCAGTTTTTGTTAAGACGAATTGTCCTGTAATATTTTAGCGAAATAGTAAACATATAAATACAATTTAATTAAGTTTGCCGCTCCGATTTTGAACAATAAAAACAAGTTACATCTGCATTTTGACAATGCAGGCAGATGCAAAAAAACGTCAATTGGAAATAATAAAATTTTCAATTGCAGAAACAGATTCTTCAAATAAGTGTTTTCCGTACAAACGCAAAGCCTTTTAGTTGGCTAATAAGTTTTGTTGCATTTTTAAAGAATGCTGAATTGTAACTTATTTTTGTGGTATTATGTTCAGTACACTAAGGAACGCAGTACAAGTGAAAATGTAACATAAAATAAACATGCTTAATTAAAATGCGGGCCAGGGCCCGCATTACTTAATTTTAATTAAGCATGTTTATTTTTATCCCATTTTAACTATACTCGAGTAGAATAAATTTAAATTCTGATAAAAAAAAGGAACTTCAGGAAAAAACATACCATAATAGTTATGTTACGCCCTTTACTTTTAATTTTAAAACTTATAATACTTATTTATGTATAAATACATATTTTTAACATATCGTAAAAACATTTTCAAGTATAGCAAAGAAAAAGTATCTTCACGCCAGTATCCCCGAAAAGGACAGCAGAGGTACAACAAGTGCACATACAATTAGGTAAAGATACTTGGTCCCACAATGTGATAGGTGGAAAGCCTATCGCCAGTCGGGCACTGTCCACTTCCGGGCGTTAAATCTGAAAAAAAACACATTTTTAATTGCCCTACTTAGGAATCGAACCCGATATCTCATGTGGTCAACTCCGACACCAAACCATTCGACCACAAAGACGACGAGGCGACTATATCAAAATATGTTTCAAATATATTAATATATGTTTTTAAAATATGTACGACGTATATTGATCGAGATTAATTTTCTATAAAACATATATTAAAATAATTGTTTACGCGTCACATTTCTAACTGTATTCTATGTTCCGCGGCAGTAATTTTAAAAACAAATTGGGCGGCATATACAGACTGACTGGTGAGTTACCTGCGATACTTCTGGAGAGTACTCGGTACTCGATTCTCGTTAAAATTAAATAATAAAATTAGGGGCTCAATTTTTGACCAATATTTCTCTAAAAATAAATGAAATGTGGATATTATACTCTAGTACGCGCTAGTCGACATCAAGGACACGCGGCCGCCTCCTCCCGCTATTCTGTGTTGATAGTGCGCTACGCGACACGTGCGTCCGCGCGGTCCAAGCATGGCGCAGGTAAATATAGGATTCTCGGTGTACTGTTTACTAAGTTTACCAAGAAGTATTTTAATATTTATTTTTAATGTTATTTTTTCTCATCATATATGATCGCCAACTATCACGTCCTTAAATATTGAAGGTAACTCACCAGCCAGTCTGTATATTTAAACAATATAATATATTGTGTATTATTTTCTACTGATTCTACATTTATTGCCTATAAATATCGTTTAATACATTGTTAAATAAGGCAACTTGATTACATTTTATCAATACATAATATTGTTATGCACATATATTTAGTAAGATTTATACTTTGAGTTTAAGGAAAACCGGTTACTGTATGACTAATTAAAATAATATCCCAAACCAATACTTAAGTGAATAAAAGCATCATTATTATGACGTGGTTATAAAGGAAGTGATGATGTTCGTTAGTAAATGACATGAGGCTTTTGTAAATGAAATTTACGGAACGATTACGCTTAGATCTGCGTATAATCTCAGTCGTATTAGACTCAAGTAAGAGCATAACTGAAAATGACGATAACCTTATTCATACACCATGATTGGTCTTTTCCTAACATGGCTTACCTAATCTAGAAATTATCTAAATCAGACAAACGATCTGTACAAATAGTTTCATATGGGTTATTCTTAGTTTCAGTTGAAACCAGTAGGTGTCGCTATTGCTGAGATATAGAAATGGAGAAGCCTAAGATCTACCTGCTGCATTGGCTAGTTTAATAAGTATGGGTAGAAGCAAATGCCCTCGACGAGTTTTTTACGGGTGATTTCCAAAAAATGAAGCTAGCCGAGAACAAATACTTAACATAATAAAAATGGCTTCATTTAAAATAAGTTCGTTTTATTCCGCCTTACGGTAAATGAAATAATTATGATATAACATATTACGATGGATTGTGACAAAGAAAGTCCACTTGCACTGGCCATTTTTTGAGATGTATTTTTAGGATTAGTATAAAAATCATAACTCAATTTAAAACAAATAAGGGCAATTTAATCTGAAAGTATCCACAGATTCATGTGTGACTTGCCATTAAAAAGATAGTGTAACATATGTCTGCATAATAACCCTTAATTACCCACCGTTTTTCATAGATTGTGTGAACACAAAGTACACAAAGTAATAATTGAACCTGTGAATGAGTTTTTTAATATATCCATATTTAATTAAATGCAATTTGTGCATTATCTTGATAATCCCTGATACCTAGACAAAGGTGGGGAATAGACTGGCTCATTCAGCCAAATAACAAAACAAAAATTTATTTTACTCCTTAATACACTATTTCTACATAATCGCAAATTTATTAAAACAAAATATTAGGCGTGTAGCTTTACGTACAAAGGTCTTAGTGGTTAAGTGCGGAAAATATATTGGCAACAATAAGTATATCTTATATGGTCCAACTTTCAATATTTTTAAACGAATTTAACCATAGCAACGTTCGTTTAAATAATTGAAATCTTGGTGTAAGCGTTTTAATGTAAACAGACCTTAATGTTTTACTGATTTAAAAAAAATGGCCAGCACTATGGGACTTTTGTAAAGGCTACATGCTCAATTTGGTTTAATAATACAGTATTTGGGAAACTAAGCATTGTATGGTGTTTGTGCTGTAGCATAAATTTACTCAACATATGACAACACCAGCTTTTCTTCGCTCGAAATAGTACATTTTTGACCACATTGATAGCTCTCACGGTTTATATGAACAAGAAAACTCTGGTTGTCAATAAATGGCGCTCTAATCTAAACTACAATAAATGCATAAAACTGAAACTTTCAGAAAATGGAACTGCGATAATATATTGTATTGTTTATTGCAAATTGAGCATGTGACCGATCTAAACTTAACCAAATAGGGTACAATACATAAACCACTAGTAGAAGTCGACTCTCCGAATACACGCCGATCTTTTTGTGTGTTGAAGTCTTAGATTTAACGGCGACCGACTTGCTGCCAGTCGTCATCAGAATCACGAGCTGCGACAAGAAAAAACACATGTGGTGCATTTATACTAATCTGGACTTTACGCAAATATTATGAAAAGGTAAGATTAGTTGGTTTGTAACGGATAAATTTAAAGTATTGGAACCATTTACAAAATTCTCATATAAACATATCTTCACGGCTGATCCCTTACAGGACCTGGCATGCATCAAGATCCTACAGACAATTTTTTTTTTTTTTTCCCGCCGTGTTGGTCCCGGCCTCCTTTGTAGAATAGGCCAACTGCCGTTCTGCCAGGCAGGTCGTAAAAGGCGACCGATTGGCTATCGAGTCACTACCATCGTGGCTACTAGGTGGTAGAGTTCTGCATTGTCTCGCCCGGGTCTGGTACCACCGCCTTACCTATTCCTGCCGCAATAGCGTCAGTGCTTGTCGCTGTCGTGTTCCGGTTTGGAGGGTAAGGTAGCCGGTAAACTTATGCATGTGGCATTAGACCTCGCCACAAGATAGCAACGCACCATTAACATCTTTGGTGTCTATAGGCGATGGTTGACTCTTTCCATCAGGAGACCCATCTGCTTGTTTGCTATCTTATGATATAAAAAAAAAAAAAAAAAAAAGACATGTCTCGCATCCTCCACATTCATTACTCTTCACATTGGTAGCAAAGACTTGACAAAACCTTCTGACAGTACCCAATTAAATGGATCATAGTATGTCAGTCTAGGTCTTCCCCGGTACCTATTTCATTCCATATTCACATTGTATAGCTGATTTGTTAAGGTATAAATAAATTATTCTGCATTTAACTTAAATATCAAAAAAAAAATGTTTGTGTATATGAAATCGCTAAACTAAAATACAATCTACTGAAGAGAGACACACTCTATATAAGAAACTATGCAATAAACTCATCATATGAATGTGTTATTCATTAAATAATATCCTGTTATCATTAAAACACCCTTTGACTGATCATCATGAAGTTTGTCATATCCATGTACTTTTTGTTGATTTCTTTGTGCTATGTCTATATTGTTGTAACTCATAACTAGATGACGCTACAGTATGCCGCTGTTATACATCGAAAGGGCAACATCAACCATGTTCAAGTATGTATAATATGAAGCAAAAAAATTGTTTTGCTTCTAATACATTATTACGAATAATCTAAAAACGTGTAGAGTTGGAACGCTGGAGGGATCTAGAAATAAAAGAAAGAGATAGCTACTCCTATTAATAAACAAATAGTTAGCCGGTATCGGAATAGCTATACCATAATTAACTTTGTGGTATAATTCATAAGTTGAAAATAGCGTGTACTAGGATTTATGAGTCATAACTTGTTTCTCATAAGTTGATTACAATAATTGTCTATTATTTACGAGATGGTTGGGGAACATTCGCGATTGTTTTAGAACTTTACCCTGGGTATAAATAGAGATGTGTTGATGAATGCAGAGCAGTTTTTATCAAGCGATCGAGAGCGATACTTGAAGCGACCCGTGCGAAGCGAGAAGTGTTCTATTGTGTAGTCAGTTAAGCTCAGTGATAGTACAGTGAGTGACTAGTGTTATTCAGAGTATTTGAGTATTACGTTGTGTTGTTTTGTGTATCTGTATTATAAATACACGGATTTAATATAAGTGGTATTTTCTTACAATTACGAACCCGAAGTACGTAACAATATTTTAATATATTTAAATAACAAGTGGTACTTACGTTTGTCTTCGCGGCGTGGCGGGCGACGGTCGCGATCATCCCTGCGTGGAGCATCCCTACAACAACATCACACTTAGGCTCCGTGGAGATTCCCGACAAGGACAAACATTTGTGTGATGAGCATATATGTTTGTATTTCTGGGTTTGGGTTTGGGTTATTTCATTATTATATTCTAGTACTTTAAATAAATATCTATGCAGACAATGATACATCCGATATGCAAACAATTATTTTTTACTTTTGGGCTAGCTTAATTCGTGTAATTACTCCAACAATTACTCAAACTCCGATTCAATCTAAGTGGAAACAAGCCTTAATTTTAAAACAAAGAGAAAAACTAATGATAAACAACAAATGCATCTATCTGATCTTGTCAGAAAAATCTCTGTTAAAGTTGTTAGTTAAGTGATCTTACCGGTCATCTCGTCTTGGTGGTTCACGATCGTCCCTTCTGGGTGGTTCACGGTCATCCCTTCTGGGTGGATCACGGTCATCTCTTCTAGGTGGATCGCGGTCATCTCTGCGCGGCGGGTAGCGGTCGCGAGGGCCATCTCTGTAGCGGTCGTCGCGGCGGTCATCTCTGCGGTCATCCCTGCGGTCATCTCTGCGGTCATCGCGGCGGTCATCACGTCGGTCATCACGGCGATCGTCGCGAGGCGGTCCGTCTTTAGAGCGCCACATTGAGGATCGCTCCTGGAAATGTATAAAATTCATGTCAAAACACTCAAGTCATAATAAACAAGCGGTTTCTCGCTCATCTTTCATTTCATCCTAATAGATATTACAAAAAAAACTTTTTATTTCTTAGAGACTTATTTTTATATATTTCCCCGTGTTGTCCTCTTTGAAGAATAGGCCAACTGCCGTTCTGCCAGGCAGGTCGTAAGAGGCGACCGATTGGATTTACGAGTCTCTAGCATCGTGGCTACTAGGTAGAGTTCTGCATTGTCTCGCCCGGGTCTGGTACCACCGTTTTACCTATTCCTGCCGCAATAGCGTCAGTGCTTATGACTGTCGTGTTTTGGTTTGGAGGGTAAGGTAGCCGGTAAACTTACGCATGTGGCATTAGACCTCGCCACAAATAGCAACGCACCATTAACACTTTTGGTGTCTATACGCGATGGTTGACTCTTTCCATCAGGAGACCCATCTGCTTGTTTGCTATCTTATTATATATATAATGATAGGGCCACACTAAAGAGAAATGGCGTTAATTATCGCGATGATGGATGTTTAACGTAGGTGTAGTCACGACTTAACACGATAATTCACATTGCCATTTGACATTTTTTTCTTTGCGTCATTTTTTCTTCTTTTAATAATGGTAAAATATATTTATAAAATAAAAAGTTAACTTATCAAATACAGATCAGAGTTGCACCGTCAACGTCCATCTTGCTTGAAATTTAATTAACATTAGCTGCAATGTATCGTCAAGAAAGAGCATTGACGTTGACTCTTCAAGTGACGCACTTGTAGAGTCAACGTCAACACTGTATTTAGCCCGTTAATTATTGACGTCATATTTATCTCGGAGATGGACAGTGGACACTGACGTTTCGCGATAGTGTGGCCCAAGAGTAACAAACATAATATTATAACATAGCATAAAAGTATGTATTAATTCAACATTATTAGTATCTATGGAATAAATTAATCTTAATTGTAAAATTACTAGCAGCTGATTCATACTATTTTCAATTTACATTACCAATGAAATATTTCGTCTAATATGTATAGTTATAAAAGAAACTATTATATTTTACAAAAATCGTAATGACAATGAAGTTGAAATTTGAATTTCTCATGCTATATGAAGTCATAAAATAGGTGATCACATTTTACACAGTATTCAGTACGTCTAAACAAAGTCATTAAGCCAAAAACGAAATGATTTAAAGGATATTTTTTTATTTTAGCGAATGTTTTATAATGCCTTTACTTACTCCTTGAAGCACAAACTCATCCACATGTTTACGTCAGAACTAGAATGACGTGTAATTCGTTTGATATTTACAAACCATTAGTTCATCGAACGTTACTGTATTGATCTAAATAAGTAAACAAATAGCAAGGGTACGTGTACACTCAACAAGAGTAGTAAGAGTATCTATACATATAATAAAATCGTAGGTAAGTCAAAACTGTACATTGAATATTTTTTTAAAAGAATACTTGGGGCGTGATGTACATTCGATATCGAAGCCAAAAATATAGTTTTTAGAATTTTTGTCTGTCTGTTTGTCTGTATGTATGTCCGGGGTAAACTCAAAAAGTACTGCGTGGATTTACTTCAAATTTTGCATGAATATTACTAACAAGTCGGGTCAACATATAGGCTACATATTATCACGCTATCACCTACGGGGGAGGAGCTGTGCGGAGTAAACGAAGTCCGCACGGACGAAGTCGTGGGCAACAGCTAGTATTTAATATGTGTTAACCCAACGATTGTTCCAAACCCACTGTTCAATACGAACGTGTTTTGGTAGTACTTTACATAAATATAAAAAAGATTTTTTAAATCTAAAAAAGTATTAAATGCCAAGCAATGTACCTAAAGCATTAAAGTAAAGCCTCAAAGTGAAATCGGACTTTGATTAGTGCAAGTGTGAGTGTTTAATGCAGGTGATAAGTATTAAGCAAAAAATACGTGAATACAGCAATTGATCAGTGCAAGTATTTAGTAATCAGCGTCTATTCAGTTTTACTATGATGAATACTAATCACTCGCACTGATCAACGGCTGTCTTCACTTATTTTTATCTTAATACCTGCATTAAACACCTGCACTCGCGCTAATCAAAGTGAAAACGGGGCTTAATGTGAAGTATCAATTGTTATTTATTTAAATATCATTTAATGATATTATTAAGTAATTTTTTAGTTTTTTATATAGCTAATAAGCAGATGGCTCTCTTGATGGTAAGAGACAGACATCGTCCGGAGACATTACTTACTTGTGCGTTGTCATTCATGTGATATATATTATGGTACATTGATTAGTAACTATAAAAAATTAAGCACGCAATGTGTGGAGTAGCATTAGTAGCAGGTGTGTGGTGTGGTGTGAATGTATGTGGTGTGATATGTAGTAGTGTGGTGTGGTATGTAGTAGTGTGTTGTAATTAATATGTAGTGGTGTGGTGTGATATGTCGGGGTGTGGTGTGATATGTAGTGGTGTGGTGTGATATGTAGTGGTGTGGTGTGATATGTAGTGGTGTGGAGTGATATGTAGTGGTGTGGTATGTAGTTGTGTGGTATGTAGCGGTGTGGTGTGGTGTGGTGTGGTGTGGTGTGGTGTGGCGTGGCGGTGTGGTACCTGCGCGGCGGGCGGCGGGTCGGCGGGCCCGCGGCGCCAGCTGCCGCCGTCGGCGCCGCCGCTGGCGCGCCCGCCGTACCGGGGCCTGCCAACCACAACACATTACATTTCTCTACCTTCAATTGTATGTGACCTCTCGCTCTACCAGGGACCATGTTTATACACTACCATAATACATGTTAATTACCAAACCGTAAGAATAAGTAATGTTTTATTAATAATCTTGCACGCCAGTTATGGCCAAATATTTGAGACGATCGACGATGAAACACCAACGCTTGTACAATATTTGCTGCAATAATTATTGAACACGCGAAACTACCACACACTAAACGAAAAAATCATTTTAAATCTGAAACCAGACTATGTCGAATCTAAATTATGAACCAACAAATATTATCCACATCACTACTAATTAAAATTAAATACTAACTCAAGATAGCACAGAACTCTACTATCTAGTAATTACAAGGATAGTGACATGTTTAGCCTTTGCTCGTCTATTACCCAACTGTAAATTTCCAAATGCAAGCAGCTGCTAACATAAATCATAGCTAGCCAGCCAGTCATATTTCTAGAGAAACTTGGTTCAATTTTTTTAGCGCTTCCCTATCGAAAATAAAAAAAAAAACTTTTCCATACAGAAAGCAGCGTGACATTTATTAATAATATATCACGTTGGTTTTTGTGAAGTTGTTTTTGAATACTGGTAAGGCGTAACGGTTCTAAACGGTTTTGTATTTTTTTGCAAGACATAAGACTACGTCCGCACAGACAGGCGGCTTTCTTAGCGGCGTCTCGCGCCTCGTGACAAAAAACTAACACGTTTTTTTACTTCGACAGGTCGTTAAAAAATTAGCTAAGCGCTAAGTGCGTAATCCGGCCACTCGCAAAAAATTCAGAAAGTTCGTTTTACTAAGCTATTCGCTATGCGGTTCGCTAGGCTCTAGGCGTTAAGGAAACCGGCTGACTGTGTGGACATAGCATTAAAGTTAATAAAAATCAGAGTCCGAAATAGTTGGTGTAATTTGGTAGGATTACATGTCGTCATAATATGGAAAAGCCATAAAATCTCACTAGTTATACCAGGTTAAAAAAAAACTGAATTCTTTTAAAGGGGTGATTAAATTAAAATATCTGATCATTAAAGTAGAACAGTTTTGTGTGGAATAGAGCCTGACATTTCTAATTTTATTCGATGGCGCAGCCATTCACAAAACCATGTCAACCAAAAGATAATGTACAAAAACTATATTTATAGTAAAAATTCGAAAACAAAATATCCATATTGTTATCTTTACAAAATCTTACTGGCTACTACCTATTCCGATAACTAATAATTAAGTTTTTTATATAGAACTAAGAGAATGTCGCACGCAAACAAAACTCATGGTGCAAGGCAGCGAATGAGTGAAGAGCAGTGATCTAGTGGAGAAACGCCCGTGAGGAAGTACCACAGATGAAATGGTACGACAATACTCAAAGAGTGGCGGGAACCAAAATTGTTAGAACTGGCTCGGAAATATGACATAAACTGAGAAGGCCCACATCTTAGCGTCTGAGAAAGGCAAAAAAAGAAGTAAAAAATGTTTCGTATCTCATAGTTCAGACTCTCTTTTAATATTTTCTACTAGGCTCTATCTCGCATTATGCCTTTCTCCAATGCTGAGCGGCTGTGAGTTTAGATCATCTTCCCGTTCAGTTTAATGGTGTCCTACACCACGTTTGCTATCTCTGGGGTACCAGTCAGTTTTATGTTTTTTTCAATGGTTAATCTGATAATAATCAATAATATTTATAAAGTCTTAAAATTAAAATAAATAAAATAAAAATACGATAATTTAAATAAATAAAAATACGATAATGCTTACCTATCTCTGTCTCTGTCTGGCTCTCGGTTGACTGAACGCCAACCTCCTTCATCTCTTGGTCGATCATCCTTAGGGCGGTCATCTCTGGGACGGTCATCTCTAGGACGGTCATCTCTGGGACGATCATCCCTAGGGCGATCATCCCTTGGACGGTCATCCCTTGGACGATCATCCCTGGGACGGTCATCTCTTGGACGGTCATCTCTTGGACGTTCATCTCTAGGTCTATCGTCCCTAGGACGGTCCTCTCTCGGGCGGTCATCTCTGAATCCACGTTCATCACGTGGTTTGTCATCGCGCCTTCAAAAATAAATTACGGAACTAATTAGAACGCACTCGTTAAAATAGAATGTTCTGATGGCGAGCTAGTCGTATGTACACAAAAGGTAACTTGTCTTTTTATATAATAACTAGCTGAGCCCGCGACTTCGTCCGCGTGGAAAAATTTAAAAAACTTAGTTACTCGGTATCACATCAGCTATCTTCCAGTGAAAGTCCTGTCAAAATCGGTTCAGTCGTTCCAGAGATTAGCCGGAAGAAACAGACAGACAGACAGACAGACAAAAATTGTAAAAAATGTTATTTTGGTAATCGTACCGTGTATACATCCATATGCATTTAGTAAAAAGCGGTTATTTTAATATTACAAACAGACAACCCAATTTTATTTATTTATATAGATGGCGTCAACGCTTGCATTTCTCGCAGATAAAATTGCCCTTACACACATCAATTGATTTTTTTTTTGTAAATCTATCATATCCGAATTCCGGGTACACTTTAAATATCAAGTCTTTAATGTTGGTTACGATTTCACGAAGGTTTACCTATGTAATTTTTTTTTGTAGCCTAATTTAGGAACTTTCCCTAAGTAACCACTAACCAATCAATATGATCTTCTTTGGAAAATTGTGCTTCCTCTACCTAAATGACTGCTCATGTTGGTATACCTACAGCTTCAAGAATTAAACAGTTTTCCACAATGGGGAAGATTTAAAGGAAGATTTAATAATATCGTAACTACAAATCCTTATTAAGTAGCTATACAAATACAGTACTTACACCTACTTACTAACGAATTAGATACATATCAGGCCAAAGCGAACGATAATGTATCCCTCAACAACACCGTAAAATAGACAAAATAGATAAGAGTATTCAATTACTACAAAGTTATTTTTTTCAAAGAAGGAAAATCCAACGTTCCGTATCAAAGAAGTCAATTACAAAAGGAGCCGGCCACACGTTTACTTCGCGCGGGCCGCAGAGGTTAAAGGTATATGATTCCACTCATGTACCTTAAAAAAGCCGGCTAATTGCGAGTCGAACTCGCGCATTAAGGGTTCCGTACCATAATCTATAAAAAAAAACGGCAAACAATCACGTTTGTTGAATGGGAGCCTTCTTAATATTTATTTTATTTTAATTATTTATTTTTAAAGTGATTTTATGCAAATGCAAAAGTGAGTTTATGCAAAAAAACACGTTTGTTGTATGGTGGTCACCCTTAAATATTTATTTTATTCTTTTTTTTAGTTTTAGTTATTATAGCGGCAACATAAACACCTACATCATCTGTGAAAATTTCAACTATCATGGTTCATGAGATACAGCCTGGTGACGGACAGATAGATAGACGTACAAACGCACGGACGGACAGTTGTGTCTTAGTAATGGGGTCCCGTTTTAAACTTTGAGTATGGAACCTTAAAAAGTATAGTAAAGCCAACGCTCTCATAGTTCGGCTCTTCTCGGCAATGTTCGGTTCTCGTTCGGCGGTCAGAGTAGCGCACCGCATCTAGCACAGCCTTTCGATAAACACCTAGGTACTAAAAAGTATCTTCACGCCCATATCCCCGAAGGCGTAGGCAGAGGTACATGTGCAACCATGATTAGCCGAAGATACTTGGTCCCACAAATGTGATAGGTGGCAAGCCTATCGCCAACCGGGCACTTTCCAATCCCGGGCAACTTTGAGTTTTTCAGAAAACTTAAAAAACACTTTTTTTTGCCCGACCCGGGAATCGAACCCGGAACCTCATGTGGTCAACGCCAACGCTGGACCGCTAGACCACAGAGGCGATACCTAGGTACTATTGTTGAGTTATTTTCCTTTTACATTTTTTTTAAACTATTCATCCAAATAACATGGTATAAGAGCCAAAGTTTGTCTTCCTAAGATCTTCGTGTTGATGTTACTAAGGTAAGGTAAAGTACTTTTCGTTAGTAAGGATTAATATGCCTGCGTATAATAATCCCACTGCTCCAAATTCACCTTATTAAAAATTATAGAAAATTTTCTATAATTTTTCGACTCAAAATTCCTTATTGTGTTGTTGTTATAAGAGATAGATATATTGTGTCGCGGACTTTTTTGTGCATCTACTAAAAACCAATATATTTGTAGTACATTGTACTTACGTGTACTTAAGCATTACGCCAGCCAGCACACGCGGTCTGCGGATACAGCCGTTCGATACCGCTTTTTCTTCCGACTTAGTTTACAAATATCAATATTTTACGCTAAGAATAACTGTAACGTAATGCTTGATAGCCTATAACTTTCCTAGCTATCATTAAACATACACACAAAAAGTTTATTCAATCCGACTTGAATTAGCGGCTAGCGCATTCAATGAACAAACAAACATTAAAATACTCGTATCACAATCACGATAAACATAAGTTTAAACTCAACGATTTAATTACATGTATATGTGTTTCAATACGCTAGCGCGATGTATTTTCGTGCAGCGACACCTAGTTAATGTGCACTTACGTTACGCTTTCTTTCGATTAATTTTATTTCCCGTGGGAACGAAATATTTTCCCGCGGTAAAAAGTAGCCTATGTCCTTTCTCGACGTCTAATCTATGTTGATGCCAAATTTCATCAAAATCGGTTCAGTGGTTTAAGCGTGAAAGCGTAACAGACAGACAGACAGACAGACAGACAGACAGACAGACAGAGTTACTTTCGCATTTATAATATTAGTATG